>ONZH01027648.1:0-170950 GCA_900303285.1 Rhinella marina
CTCACTTGGCTGCAGCTGTTGGGAGGTAGAGAAAAAAAGCTGAATCATACTAATTAGGCTTAACTGGCTGCTGCTGGTTGTGGCAGGAGGTGGATGACTCTGCCGGACCTCCTTCTCAGACACGCTGGCAGCAGGCTGGAGATAGCTGAAACCTGTGGCCAGGTTGCTACATAGCTTCTCCCGCAATGATGCTAATTTCTCCTCCCTTTCCCATGGAGGAAAACAATCCCCCATGTTGGATTGATACCGCGGGTCCAGAAGCATCGCCAGCCAGTATTCGTCTGTCTGGCTTATTTTTAGGATACGCCTGTCACTCCGTAAGCATGTGAGCATACAGCTTGCCATCCTGGCCAGCATACTCGAGGAGCCAGCTCTTTCCATCTCAGCCTCTCTCAGGGACACTTCAGTGTCCCTGAAAGTCTCATCATAGTCAGCCTCCAGACCCTCCAGCTGTGTCTCCTCCTCCTGGTCAACATCGTCATCCTCATTAAAATCCTCCTCCCCCCCCCCTCCTATAACCAAAGCTCCTCATCCTCATCCTCCTCCTGCTCCGCAAAGGAACTTTGGCATTGGGGCTCCCCTACAGTGACAGCATGGCGTGCAGACAGATGGCCAGGATTTCCTTCCCCCATTGTCCCCTGCTGCATGAGCGTGAGTGTCTTTTCCAGCACAAATATTAGTGAAATTACATCATTCACACCACAGTTGTTCTGGCTGACCAATTTTGTGGCTTCTTCAAAGGGCGTTAGAACAGTGCAGGCATCTCGGACCAGCCTCCACTGCCGGAAATCAAAGCCACACCTGCTCCCTATGGTGGAAGATTCTGGCTGCTGCTGGACAAAATCGTCCACTGCTCTACGCTGCTCAAGGAGCCGCTGCAACATATGAAGAGTGGAATTCCACCGGGTTGGCACGTCACCTATTAAGCGGTGAGGTGGAAGACCGTTTTGTCGCTACAGTTCCAGCAGAACGTGGCGAGATACATATGAATGGCTCAAATGAGTGCAAAGCTTCCGCGACTTTGCCACCACTGTACGCAGGCCAGTGAATGTTTTGAGAAATCTCTGCACCACTAGATTTAGCACATGTGCCATACAGGGAGCATGCGTGAATTGACCCAGGTTTAGCGCTGCACTACATTTGTCCCATTGTCACTCACTACCTTGCCCACTTCCAGCTGCCGTGGAGACAGCCAGTGCGTAATTTGCTGCTTCATGTAATGCAGTAAGGGTTGGCCTGTGTGGCTGCTACTGCCAAGACAAACTAAGTCTAACACTGCATGGCAGCGTTTCACCTGGCACATGTGATATGAAGGAGCGGGGGTAACACTCTGCCCTGACGCTCCAGCAGGCGGACTGCCCGTGGAAGTGGAAGCAGATAGTTGTTGGGTGGTCTGATGCAATCCTGGCTGGAAAGCGCGTGGAGGTGCCAACAGCAATTGGCCCGCTTGCTGGGGGGTTCCTGACTCGTTGCCACTAAATACATACAGCCAGTGGGCAGTAAAGGACATGTATTGCTCCTGGCCTTAAGCACTGCTCCAGGTGTCCACCGTGACATGCACAGTGCTGCAGAGAGACAGCTGCAGGGAGCGTCCTATGTTGTCAGCCACGTGGGAGTAAAGGGCGGGGACAGCTTTTTTGGAGAAGAAATGCTGGCTAGGGACCTGCCAGCGTGGCTGAGCGCAAGCCATTAGCTCCCTAAAAGCTGGGCAGTCAACCAGTTGGGACGGCAGAAACTGCACAGCCAGCAACTTTGTCAGGTGAGCATTCAGTTTGCGCACTGTCGGATTACTTGTGGCATAAAACTGCTTCCTGGCCATGCACTCGGCAATGGATGGCTGCCGAATAAGTAGGTGGACACCTCCACGCAGTGGGCGATGAGGTGTATGTACTAGTTACACCCCTGGATGCGGGCTGAGCTACGGCCCTGGATGCGGCCTGCCTGACAGAAGGGACCCCGGGAGAAGTAACCAGCTCTTCAGTATTAATGGGCTGCTCCCAGCATGACGCTGCTTCAGATGGTTCCACAGAGCAGTGGTCCCGACATCTGTGGCTTTCCCACGGCTCAATTTCTGTTTACACAAATTACACGTGGCCATACTGCTGTCCCCCGGCAGAGTGGTGAAATATTTCCACACACCCGACGTGCGCCCTCCACAGCTGGTCAAGCTTGTAGCCCTTGCACGCTTACACCCTGGTGGCGGCTCCACTATACTTGGGGTCTCACTAGTTCCCAAGAAAGGATTGGCCCTGGGCCTAACTCACCTCTGCCCTCTGTTGCTGTCACTACTACTACCACCCTCCTCCTCGGAGATCAAACCCTCCTCACCAGCCCGATCCGCCTCCCAGGTCCTGCAGTCTAACACATCAGATTCATCATCAGACTCCTCCCCACCACTTTTTTTCTGACTGAAAATTAGGCTGTTCCCCACCAACTTCCGATTCCGGGCAGTCCAAACTCTGATTGCCCTCTAAGAAATCCTCAGGGAGGCTGTCCTCTATAACCTCCGGATTATGTGGTGGGGTTCGGTGGCCTTTTATTTTATAAATTGCAGAAGGGACACCACTGGGAGGGAGCACTGAAGCCCGAGAGGTGGCCCAAAATGAGGCTTTGCTGGAGCGGAATGGTGGAGCAGGACGAGTCTGACCCCTGGCTACATATGGATACTGTATCAGCAGATGACAGCAGATCATCCGGCTGAGACTGAGATGAGCGTGCCATCCACTCCACTACCTCATCCACTTTCTCCTCCACTATAATTTTGCGTCTTGTTGGGTTAGCCTGGTGGAACACCGGCCAACTATTACGAATTACAGAAGTAGAAGCTCCGGCTACAGGTCCTTTGGCACTGCTGCCCTGTGCCACCTTCTCCGTTTTTTTAGAGTTCGAGGTCTGGATGGAACTGGACCTCTTTTGCTTATCCATTCCAGACATTGTTCACCTGCTACCTCAACAGAGTGACCAAGTTACACTCAGTTAGTAGGTGAAGCGCATAAAATTTTACACTGACACAGCATGGCGGTGACAACAGAGTGACCAAGTTACACTCAGGTAGTAGGTGAAGCACATAAAATTTTACACTGACACAGCATGGCAGTGACACCACCAATGCCTTGGTCAGACTGAGATTGCAGTCAAATGGCTGTAGGTGAGCCTCCCAAAAATTAGTTTTGGAGTGTCTGAAGTTGACCCTCCTAAAAAATTGTTTTGGAGTGTCTGTAGTTGACCCTCCTGTAAAATTGTTTTTGGAGTGTCTGTAGTTGACCCTCCTGTAAAATTGTTTTTGAGTGTCTGTAGTTGACGCTACTAAAAAATTTATTGTAGAGAGGGCCTGTAGGTGGCCCTCCGTAAACATTGTTTGTATAGAGCGCCAGTTGGCCCTCAGAAACATTGCCTGTTGGCTCAGCGTTTGTGTAAGAAGAGAAGGAGGAGGAGGAGGAGAGGATACATAAAGAATCTTCATGTTGAGCTGCTTTCCCCTGCTGGAGATTTGCTTTCCGGTGAAATCCAAGCTTTATTCATTTCAATAATAGTCAGCCTGTCAGTTGACAGACGTGTACGCTTATCAGTGATGATGCCACCAGCTGCACTGAAGACCCGCTCTGACAACACGCTAGCTGCAGGGCAGGCCAGCACCTCCAAGGCATATAGCGCCAGTTCGGGCAATGTGTCCAGCTGTCCAACCCAGTAGTTGTATGGAGCAGAGTGATCACGCAGGATGTTGGTATGGTCACCTAGGTACTCCCTCACTATCTTTCTGAACAGCTCCCCCCCTACTGGGGGACGGGTGACAGAGTCTTGCTGGGGTGCCATAAAACTTGCAAAGTCCTTGGAGAGTGTTCCCCTTCCAGTGCTTGACAAGCTGCCTGCTCCCCTCCTCTCCCCTGCGAGTTGGCCAACAGAACTGCATCCTCTGACGCTAGCGGTGTCAGATGGGAAGGATAGTTTCAGCTTGTGCACTAGGGACTGTTGATATTGAATTAATCTCATACTCCTTTCCTCTACAGGAATGAGAGTGGAAAAGTTCTGCTTGTACCTGGGGTCCAGTGGGGTGAACACCCAGTAATCGGTGTTGTCAAATATGCTTCTAACGCGAGAGTCACGGGAAAGGCAGCCTAACATAAAGTCAGCCATGTGCGCCAGAGTCCCAACACGCAATAATCTCCTCAATAGGCTGACTCTCCATTTCCTCCTCCTCCAACTCCTCCTCTTCAGCCCATACACGCTCAACAGATAAGGAGGAATGAGCATAGGTACCCTCTTCAGTCTCGCCAACAGTCTCCTTCTCTTCCTTCTCTTCCTCCTCTTCCTCCTCCTCCTCCAATACGTGCTGAGAAACAGACCTGAGGGTGGTCTGGCTATCAAGCAATGTATCTTCTTCCCCCATCTCCTGTGACAAGAGCAAAGCCTCTCACTTCATGCTGAGCAGTGACTTTTTCAGCAGACAAAGCAGCGGGATGGTGACGCTGATAATGGCGACATCGCCGCTGACCATCTGTGTTGACTCCTCAAAGTTGCTTAACACCTGACAGATATCAGACATCCACGTCCACTCCTCATTGTACACTTGAAGAAGCTGACTAACCTGACTACCAGTTCTCGTGGAAGTTGTCATCTGGCAGTCTAGAATTGCTCTTCGCTGCTGGTAAACCCTGGCTAACATGTGTAATGTGGAATTCCATTGTGTGGGCACGTCGCACAACATTCAGTGAGCTGTCAGTCGTAAGCGCCGTTGCACTGCCCTGAGAGTGGCAGCATCTGTGGTTGACTTGCGGAAATGCGCACAGATGTGTCGCACCTTGGTGAGCAAATCAGACAAATTGGGGTAGGTCTTGAGGAACCACTGAACCACAAGATTGAACACGTGGGCCAGGCAGGTTTTATATGCAGTGTTTATATAGGTTGTTGTTACTTTGGGAAATAGTATTGGTGTATAATGGCACATGTGTGAGCCTGCCGAGTTGCAGAGCCGCCACCAGGTTACGCCCCTTGTCACACACAACCATGCCTGGTTTGAGTTTCAGTGGCACCAGCCAAAGATCGGTCTGCGCCGTGATGCCCTGTAACAGCTCTTGGGCGGTGTGCCTCTTGTCACCTAAGCTCAGCAGTTTCAGCACTATATCTCCTCAGGGAGATATAGTGTCCCTGCCCGCCAGCACTTGTCCACGTGTCCGTGGTTAGGTGGACCTTCTCAGTAACCGCGTTGGTCAGGGCACGGATGATGTTCTCTGACACGTGCTGGTGTAGGGCTGGGACGGCACATCGGGAAAAATTGTGGGGGACCAAGTACCGAGGGACAGCCACCGCCATCAGGTTGCAGAAAGCCTCAGTCTCTACCAGTCTATATCGCAGCAACTCTCATCACCCACAGACTGCGAAAGTGTCAGGGCCGGCTGCAGGTCTGGCCGCCGTGCCTCGGCTGCCGGTCCCTCTGTGCCTGATGTCTTCATGTCCTGCGTTATTTGCAGGTTACTTCCGTGCGCACGGCTCAATGTTTATTTGGAGTCATACACCTAACCGTTGCTAGGGACGCGGCGGGTTGCCGCTCTCAACTCGCGTCCCTAGTTACACGCGCTCTTAGTTCAGAGCGCATGCCCCTTTAACCTGGCTTTGCTGTCATCACTGGCACCCGCCCTGTTTTACCTGGTGTTCTGTGAGTGGGGTTAATCTTACTGACAGGTTCCCAGCCCCTATCAGGGTTTGGGGCGGGAATCCTGTCTGTATTTAGGTTTCTTTCTGCTGCACCTCATTGCCAGTGCTTGTTTGGTCTTCCAGCAGACACCAGCCTCCCTTGAGCTCCTGTTGCTTGTATCCTGACGCAGCTTGCTCCTGGATCTTGCCTTGACCTCTGTGTTTGTGCTATTTTGTCTCTCTGTGTTTGACCCCAGCTAGCTTCTTGGACATTCTTGTGGATTACGTTTTTGACCTGATACTGCTCTCTTGTTATCGACCTCGGACCGTCTGATCCTCCTTTGTGTTTCTCGTTGTTTGTCTGTCTGTCTTCCATTCCCGCTTCCCTAGCTAGGCTAGGGCCTGTCGTCCAGTTGTCCCCCTAGGACCTTTAGCCTAGGGTGAGGCAAGTAGGCAGGGACAGGGGTTGCGGGTCGAGCTAAGGGACCGCCATTCTCCCCGGACCCCAGACCTCTCCTGACAGAAAGTTCTAAATTTTGGGCATCGGGACAGAGCAACTGCTCAGGTTGCTGTTGAGCAGTGGTTTGTGTCTTTGGGTAGGGTCCTGAAAAGACTTCCTGTGAGTATCCCGGATCTGAATCCATATTTTCCATGGGAGGGGTGTTGAGGGGTTAATAGTGAGCAAGTCTGTCTATCTGTATGTATGTATCTTTCTCTCTCTTTTTTCACATGCTGGCCAGCAAACCTTTGTCTCTGCCCACTATCATTTCCACAGACAAACTAGCTCAGTATTCCCCACCACCAAACACACAGCATTGCCAGCTACTTACCTGCAGGAGACTAAGGCCTCTTTCACACGAACGTTGTGTTTTGCGGTCCGCAAATTGCGGATCCGCAAAAAAAACGGATGGCGTCCGTATGGCATCCGTATTTTTTGCGGATCCACTGTAACATTGCCTATCCTTGTCCGCAAAACGGACAAGAATAGGACATGCTCTATTTTTTTTTTGCGGGCCACGGAACGGAGCAACGGATGCGGACAGCACACGGTGTGCTGTCCGCATTTTTTGCGGGCCCATAGAAATGAATGGGTCTGCATTTTTCATGTGAAAAATGCGGATCGGAGCCCGCAAAAACAACGTTCGTGTGAAAGAGGCCTAAACCTGAGGAGAGGGTGTGCTGGGTTTATATAGGGTGCTGCTAATTATTGCCAGGTGAGGCAAAGCTGCAGCCAAACCTAGTGGGTTTATGTTCTTATGTTATGTTTGGTATAATTTGGTAAAATGTATATAGATTGTAAGCTCCTTTTTTATTTTAAAAGGAGACAGCTAGAATGCTTTGTGTTTTATGTAGTTTAATGTATGATTTATGTGCAATATTTCTGTTTTAAACCAAATGCATGTTCCTTTAAGACTGATGGATTCTGGGAACTGGTAAATTGTATATAAGTGCACTTGTATGCAGGTGGAGGGATCTTCAGTTCAGACTGGATGAGCTGAGAGCTGGGGTGCTACTTGATCCTAAGGTAGCTGCAACTTAACCCCTTATTCTCCTGAACTTTGTTTTTGTTAATTTGTTTTGTTTTTGCTCAAAAATAAACCTGAGCTTATTTTGCCAAGACCTGAGTGAGGACTGTTTCTAACGGCAACGACTCCCACACCCCAACAAGGGGCAGGTTGGGGGGAAGGAGGTTGAGCTGGAGGAGCCAGAGGTCTACTCCCTTGGCTAAAGTGGTTGGACTGGGTGGTGGATAAATTACTTGGACACATTATCCGCTATCCACGTCATCACCTGTTCGCACTGTTGTGGTTTCAATAGTGGTGTACCACGTGACCTTGTAAGTTGCGAGATGAAGCTAGGGAGCGAAACTCTGCGGTGTTCCACTGCTCCCTCATCAGTAGGTACTGTGTCACCCTGCCCAGGACCACGGCCTCTGCCCCCCTACATCACTTGGACGCCCACGTCCTCGACCCTTAGCCCTTGGGTTCAACATTTTGTGTAATCACTAAACTGTCGAATTAATATCTGAGGCCACAAACGTATTCTCTAGACTGCGGATAGTGTACCACACACCACAGAATTTTTCACTGGACTGTATTAAATGTATCTGAGAGAAAAAATTTGTTCTATAGACTGCCGCTAGTATAACGCACACCACACAATTTTTCACTGCACTGTAGGATATATAACTGAGAGAAAAAACGTAGTCTTTAGACAGCGGCTATTGTACCGCAAATCACTCAATTTTTCACTGCACTGTATGATATATAACTGAGAGAAAAAAACGTATATTTTCTACACTCTGGCTACTGTGCAGCACACGACAGAATATTTCACTGCGCTGTAGGATATCTAATTGAGAGAAAAAACGTATACCCTAGACTGACGCTACTGTACAGCACACGACATAATTGTTCACTGGACTGTAGTATATATAACTGAGAGAAAAAACGTATTCCGAAGACTGCACTACAGATCCCAGCAAGCCAAGGTACAGCAGCAGCAGCAAAAATGAGTACTGAGAGGACTTTGGGCAATTTCTTTTGGGTCTGTGTGGACCACGTGCTGTCCCTTCTGCCACCAGTCGCTGTGCACAGCGTGCAGCCGAGATGGCTGTAGCTGCACTACAAGTCCCAGCCAGCAGCAGAGAGGAGGCCAAAAAAAAAGGTCGTTGTAGCCCTTAGAAGGAGCGTGGGGTTCTTTGTGGATGATTCCTGCCTAATCACATTCTAATTTCACGCCCTAACAGTGTGCAGCCAAGATGGCGGTCGCTGCACTACAAGTCCCAGCCAGCAGCCAGGAGGAGGCCAAAAAAAAAGTCGTTGTAGCCCTTAGAAGGACCGTTGGGTTCTTTGTGGGTGATTCCTGCCAAACCAAAATCTAAATTGAGGCCCTAACAGTGTGCAGCCAAGATGGCTGTCGCTGCACTACAAGTCCCAGCCAGTAGCCAGGAGGAGACCAAAAAAAAAGGTGCTTGTAGCCCTTAGAAGGGCTGTTGGGTTCTTTGTGAGTGATTCCTGCCTAACCAACATCTAAATTCAGGCCCTAACACTCTCCCTGACAGACAGCAGCTCTATCCCTAATCTCATGCAGGCGGCGTCTGACGTTCACCGACATTCCGTGTCATGGTAAAATTTTAAGTGCTTCACCTGCTACCTCAGTCTCACTTGGTCACTCTGGGTTCACCGCCATGCTGTGTCAGGGTAAATTTTTGGGTGGTTCACCTGCTACCTCAATCTTGGTCACTTGTTGGTGTCACCACCACGCTGTCACCCCGCTGTGTCAGGCTTATGCCTGCGTCGTGGGGCAGGGGATAGGACAGCAGTGCCAGCATGGGCAGTGGTGTCACCCGCAGGCGGCGATGGACCTTCGTTGCACCTAGTTGGGTGCTTTCCTAACATGTGCCAGTGCATGTGCCTTGCCCATCTTGGTCTGGGTCAGCACAATTGTCTTGAGGGTCACCCCAAGGCTGTTGGCCAGAATGTGGGGTAATGGTACAATTAGGCAGCCTCAGAGGCATCCATGCATGCTGCCCCTGCTGTTTCCTGTCCATTTCCGTGGTGTTTCCATCATTTTCTGAGGTTTCCAGTTTTTCACCTAGCCTTCCCTAGGCAGAGCCTTGGTCCCCTGCAAAAAATGCTCGAGTCTCCCATTGACTTCAATAGGGTTCGTTATTCGAAACGAGCACCCGAGCATCGGGAAAAATTCGACTCGAATAACGAGCACCCCAGCATTTTAGTGCTCGCTCATCTCTAATAATAATGTATTTGCACTTTACCCACTTTACCATATATATGTCTCGAATATTCGCTCTGCCTCTGAGGAGTGCACACCGCGGCCTCTCCTCGTACGTGCCTGCGTATTACGTAATCGCTTAGACAATAGTACGCTGAGATTCGTAAGCTATTTGTAAGCTCATGCGTACGTCTTCTAAGAAGTTGCATTGCGTACATTGCGTTGTAAATGAACGTTCGTTATTAGTGAGCGAATGTTTGCTAATAGCACATAATAACGTATATTTTGTACGCAAATACAACAAATCTATTCGTCGAATATACAAATTTTAGGAAAAGTTGGGCGAATGTTCGGCGAATAATTTTTTTGAATGATCCGCTCATCTCTAGTCTCAGTCTTTAGGAACTTCACACACAGTGCTTCGTGCTCGTCTCAGCAGTCGGAGCAGAAGTGATGCGTTACTGGTTTACCGAGCCTGAGCCAATCAGAGCAAGCCCTGCCCACATGGTCAGGTGACCGCTTTCTTCCCGGGCTTTTGCACACGAATAACGAACTAACAGCAAAAGTTTGCAAATTACTTGTATTCGTACGCAACAGCGTATAGAGTAACTTATACGTAGCATTAGCGCACAATTTATCGGACAAGTACATAGCGAATGCGTAGAAAGCCTTAGGAACATTTTATAATCTTAACGGAGCGAATCACCTAATATTTGGATTCGCTTCGCAGCTGAAAATTTCCAAGATTCGATACGAATCGACGAATAGATTCGCTCATCTCTAATGAAGACACATAGGGGGTCATTTATTAAGGCCGGTGTTTTAGACCAAGATCAGGATGTGCCCCAAGGGAAGAAAGGGTGCACCCTCCTAGCTCCTGCCATGGCCCTAGTTGAGTAATGGTTCACCAAGGTCCAGTGAAAGATAACCTCATTTGAAGATGAAATAACTGTGGACATAAGTATTATTCACAAATAAAGTATTATGTATATATATTATGGTAGGCACTCAGAATTGCTTCTTCTGGTTGGCCCAAGGCATGTCAGTTTGTCAGTGTTGACAACCTCTAAATAGCCATCATCTACCATCCACCACGCCCTATTATTGCCTTTTTCAACCATTTTACTACCTGTCTTCTACATTTCCTTTCCGTGGACATCCCCACCATCATTATGGGGGATTTCAGCATCCTTACTGACATACATAACTCAACTGCCTTCAAACTACTATGTCTTACTTCCTCATTTGGCTTCAAATAATGGTCCTCCACAGCCACCCACAGAGACAAACACATGCTAGACCTTGTCTTTAAAGCTCTACTAATTAACGTGTGCAATGCATACGTCCCTTGTCTTAAATCTCAAAAATATCGCCTGAATGTAACGTTTAAAATAATCATTATTATTATTTTAAACGTTCCATTCAGACGATATTTTAGACCTTGTCTTTACCCTCTTCTGCTCCTTATCTAATCTCTCAATCTCTCCTCTCCTCTTCTCTCAGACCACAATCTTCGTATGCTCTTAATCACTCTCTTCTCAACTGCTCCTCAAGTCCATAAACTAGCACACCCTTATACAAACCTCGAACATCTCTCCATTCACATACTCTCTGACTCTCTCTCAATGATGTGGACCATATCTTCCCTTCACAATACTGACAGTTGCTGCTTTCTACAACACCACAATTACTTCAGCCCTTGGCTCAGTTGCTCCTCTCACACACACTAGAACCCAGCAAATCAATCAGCAACCCTAGCACACTTACCAGACAAAAAACTGAGACAAGCTTTCAGAGTTGCTGAACAACGCTGGAAGAAAATCCACTCTAAAAAAGATTTCATTCTATACAAACAAGCTGTTCTCAAATTCAATTCTGGTCTCATCTCTTCTAAGCAGGACTACGTCACTACTCTCATATCTCTTTTCCACAACCCCAAACAACTGTTTAATTCTCTACTCTGTCCCCCGGTGCCCCCTTCCACACCCCTCATCTCAGCCGAAGACTTTGCCTCATATTTCAAAGATAAAATCAACAAAATCTATAAAGGCTTTGAACAACAACCCCTGTTACCCCCGTACACAGCTGCCCAGTGCTCTTCCTACAAAACCCAGTTTAACACTCACTTCATCTCTAAATCACACTTCACCACCTGTGCCCTGGACCCAATCCCATCCCACCTCATCCTTAACCTCACCACTATAGTTATCCCTGCCCTAACCCATCTCTTCAACCTATTGCTAACCACTGGCATCTTCCCTTCCTCTTTTAAACATGCAACCATCACGCCCATACTCAAGAAGCCCTCCCTGGATCCATCCTTTTTATCCAGCTATCGCCTCATCTCACTAGTCTCATTAACACCAAAACTCCTAGAACAACGTGCCCATCTAGAACTGTCCTCCCACCTTTCATACCACTCACTCTTTGATCAGCTGCAATCCGTCTTCAGACCCAATCACTCTGTAACCACCATACCAAAGTCGCCAACAATCTGCTAGCTTCCAAAGCTAAATGTCATTACTCTGTCCCCTACTTTTCTCAATTTATACTTTCAGTCTGGGACAGCTCATAGAGTCCCATGGCTTCCAATACCACAACTATGCTGATAACACTCGAATCTACCTCTCAGGCCCAGATTTCACTTCCGTGCTGTTCATAATCTCAGCGTGTCCATCAGCTATATCTTCATTCTTCTCCTCTCACTTCCTAAACTTTAACATGGAGAAAATGGAATTCATCGCCTTTCATCCATGTCACACCCCTCCCTGACCTATCCATTACAGTTAATAGCTTGACGCTTTCTCCAGTCTAAGGCCCCATTCACACGACCGTATATTTGCGGGCCCGCATTACTGCGGACCTGCAAATATACGGGGGCGGCCCGGCGTGTGTTCCGCAGCGCTCGGAACACACGCCGTGCGGCCCCATTGAAAATGCCTATACTTGTCCGTGCGCACGGACAAGTATAGGACATGCTTCAAAAGAGCTGCGGCACGGAGCTAGCTCCGTGCCGCAGCTCTCGGCCCCATAGAGGTGAATGGGGCTGCATCTATTCCCGCATTTTTGTGGATAGATACGGCCCCATTCATACGGTCGTGTGAATGAGGCCTAAGAGGTCAGCTTCCTGGCAATAACATTTGATTCTGCCCTGTCCTTTAAGCCACAAATCCAAATCCTCACCTCCACCTAGCACGTTTAATTCAAGAACATCTCTCTTATTCACTCCTGAGTCAACTAAAATGCTAGTGCATGCCCTTGTCATCTCCCACCTGGATTACTGCTGCCCAGTTAATCCACCTCTCCCCTCGTTTCTCCTCTGCCTCTCCCCTCTCTTAATCCCTTCACTGGATCCCCATTGTCAAGTGAATTCACTTTATAATACTAACAACTACATAAAAGGCCATCCACAACATGTCCCCTCCATACAACTGTGACTTGCCTTCCCGATACATACCCACACGTAATATCCAATCCTCACAGGACTTACTTCTTTGTTCCCCTCTCATCTGTTCTTCACACAATCGACTACAAGATTTCTCACATGTCTCTTCCCTACTCTGGAACTCGCTATCCCAGCACATCAGACTCTCCCCCAACACCCAAACCTTCAAAAGTAAGCAACCCACCTCTTCAAGAAGGCCTACCACCTGCAATAAGCATGTTGCCGCCACATAGCAAGATGAGCTGCCTTTACCCTCACCTACTATGTTCTTTCCCCTTCCCTTTTAGATTGCAAGCTCTTGTGGACAGGGTCTTCTCCCCCTCTGTATCAGTCTGTTAATAGTTTCTTGTTTATTGTATTTGAATTCTTTATATTACGTATGTGTAACCCTCTCTTGATGTACAGCGCCACAGAATAAATGGTGCTTTCAAATTAATAATAATAAACCAAAGTTAAACCACTATATATATAGTGATGTAAGTTTAATTTATCAGAATCATGTGCGGTTGGGGTTTTCTGCAATACAGAAATTAAAATAAGGCTGTATTCTGCTGTCTGAAAGCAGCCTACCTCTATATTTTAAGGAATGAATGTAAAATCATTACAGCCTAGTATGGAAAGACAAGCTTCTTCCTTAAAATGGTGAATCACCAAAAAATCGGTCTAGACAAAGTTAATACATTAACTGCACATAAATATAATAAATCAATATGCGACCAGACAGCACGCATATATTACCACTTGAATAGTAGGACCATTGTAAAAAAAATGGTTATGCTAAATAAACAGAAAGCCTGAAACAATCTTAAAGTCACCACTTTGGAAAATATAAGATCTCTTTATGTTTTACCAATGGTCCTTTCCCTGAAAATAACGAAAGTCTATAAAAATATGTTTGTTTGTACAGCTGCGTATTATTACAGAGCTACAAAGTCAAGCAGCTGATCATGGCATACTTTCTAGATGGCTGAGCATGCTGTTCTACCATTAATACTTTATGTTTGTTAGCAATTTCTAAAAGTTTCATAAAACACATAAAAGTGAAATTTTACACCTTCGAATTGCTCAATAGTGTACAAATCAGACTAGAGCTACCTGAGCATTTTGGAGTAAATATCTGTGTTTTTAGGTGTGGACCTCTTTTCTGATAATTTACTTCTTCTATGGCATAAAATTAACTGGATTTCTTAAATTAAGGTCACCAATTTCATGAAACCCAAATATCCCATCACAGCAAGAAATTATGCAATTTTGCATAAATCCAATGTATTGTAATTTTAGATGAATTCATGTAGCCAAGATTCAAATTGCAAAAAATCTGAATGTAGCTAGAAAAAAGGAATAGCAGCTGTTGCATGTGTAAATCATTGTGGATCCTACATGATGGAGTGCAAATCATTTTCTTTGTCAACAAGACCTCATGCACACAACGCTATTGTGCCGCAAACCGCAAACCGCGATCTGCAAAACACGGATACTGACTGGTTGCATCCTGCATTTTCCTGTCCCACACGTCATGCCCTATGTTAAAAAATGCCTATTCTTGTGTGCAAAATGGACAAGAACTGGACATGTTCTATCTTTTTTTTCAGGGAGGTAGAACGGACATACGGATGCGGATAGCACATGGCGGACTAAAAATACGGTCATGTGCATGGGGCCTAAGGCTACTTTCACACTTGCGCTTTCCCTTTCCGCTACTGAGATCCATAATAGGATCTCAATAGCGGGGAAAAACGCTTCCGTTTTGTCCCCATTCATTGTCAATGAGGACAAAACTGAACTGAACGAAACGGAGTCACCAGAATGCATTTTGTTCCATTTGGTTGCGTCCTTGTCGCAGACAGAATAACCCTGCAAGCAGTGTTTTTCTGTCCGCGATATGGTGCGGAGCAAGACGGATCCATCATGACACACAATGTAAGTCAATGGTGGCAGATCCGTTTTCTCAGACACAATAGAAAACGGATCCATCATGAACTCCATTGTAAGCCAATGGGGGACAGATCCATTTTCTGGCTATTTTAAAGATAATACAACCAGATCTGTTTATAACGAATGACGACGATTGTATTATCATGACGGAAGCATGGTAACAGACATCAGGGCCTCATTTATCAAAACCGTCTAAAAGAAAGACTGTCTGTGTCGCCCATAGTGACCAATCAACGCTTAGCTTTCATTTCTAAAATTACTCTGGTCAAATAAAATTTGCATTATGATTGGTTGATTTAGGAAACAAAAACATGACGGAAGCATTTTTGCTGATCCATGACAGATCCAGCAAAAATGCTGGTGTGACTGTAGCCTAAGGCTACTTCACATTTGCGGCAGGGGATTCCGGCAGGCTGTTCCGGCGGGTGAACACCCCGCCGGATCCGTGCTGACGCAGGTGCACGTGTGGGGCCAGAACTACGCTCCGGACCCATTCACTATAATTAGGGCGGGCCGCAGATCCGGCCGCAGCACAGCAAACTTGCAGAGAGGCGGCCGGACCAAAATTACAACATGTTGTAGTTTTGGTCCGGCCGCCGCAAATGTGAAAGTACCCCAAGTTTCAGAGGGAAATTCTCAGATTCTGGGAAGTATAGTGTGACCTGAAACCGCAGGTTGAGGTGCTAGAACGTCCCAACCAATCTGAAAGAATACGGGTCACAATGTGGGAAGATAATAAACTCTTTGTCTATACCCGGGGTGGCCAACCCGTGGCTCACGAGCCGCATGCGGCTCCTTGCCCCGTCACATGCGGCTAGCAGAGGAGCACCGCGGACACTTTACTCTAACATTACCTGCGGCTGGCAGGGGAGCGGAGCGGCCCGCTTTCCTCTGCCATTACTAGGGATCGCAGGGGAGCGGGCCAGCTTTTCTTCTTGGCTCCTCCCAGTTGCCCTTTCAACTATGTCCTGATGTACACAGCGTTAGGACGTAGTATGTGCAAGGTCTGCGCTCTGACCTGACCCTGTGCACGTCAGGTCACTGAGGAGAGAGCACCAAGGTCCTCAAAACTGCAGTGGCAGTAAAACCAAGGTAAATGTCTGGAGGAGAGAAGTTTTTTTTTTTAATTAAAGTACTGATCATGGGTGTCTTATCTGACATGGGGGTAGTATGAGCTCAGATAATACCTCCAAATCCTCATCAGACCCCCACAAAATAAGCCCCCCCCAGTGCTCACCTCACAAATTAAAAATCAGACACTCCATGGTCAGATCTCCCCTATGTCAAATCACCCCCATCCCCAACATGATCTCAGCCAGGGGTGGGGGTCATCTGAGCATGAGGGTGTCATCTGAGCATGGAGCATCATCTGAGCATTGACGGTCGTCTGAGCATGAAGGTGGTCATCTGAGCATGAAGGTGGTCATCTGAGCATGGGCGGTCATCTGAGCATGAGAGTGTCATCTGAGCATTGACGGTCGTCTGAGCGTGGACGGTCGTCTGAGCATGAAGGTGGTCATCTGAGCATGGGCGGTCATCTGAGCATGGGCGGTCATCTGAGCATGAGAGTGTCATCTGAGCATGGGTGGTCATCTGAGCATGAGGGTGTCATCTAAGCATGGGGCGGTCATCTAGCAGAAATACACTTTTAAATGTTTGAAAACTCAATATCTGTGTAAATGTATAGCTTGTGGCTCCTGGCAGTCATCTTATAGATCATTACCATGTATATCAGAAATTATATTACAAATTTATCATTCACCTCTTCTCTTCTATTAGCAATATTTTTCTACATTATATGTTGTGTCCTGCTCTATAAAGTGGCAAAACTGATTATAATAAACGATAACACACAGCAGCATGCTTTATAATGTATGACTATGTTATCTTGTATGTTTTTAAAAAATTACCTTTTAGTTTTTTTCCAAAATTGCTATGTTACACCATCTTCCATCAGAAATTTGTCTTTTCGGAGGAAAGAGACAAAAACTGGGTCTGACTATATTCCTACCATCTGTCCTATGTCCAGGCCAGTCATTTTGGGAATGTACAGTATATCCCACAGCACTATAATTTGTGGTGGTCTTCTCTCCTCACTAGCAACATTGTATAAACTGTTCTTTTTTTAAGACCCTAAAGACATTCTTAAATATGCTCAAAATGTTCCAGACCCTTTGAGTTTTATATATGGCTTCGTTAAAAGTCACCAATGCCAATTATAGTTTTGTGGTGTAACCCATTTAAATATAGGCATTCCTAAATAGTGTCAGTGCGAATGCCAGTTTTCGAGCAGTGGCTACAATGAGGTTAATGCTTTGGTTTGCAGTTAATGTTTTTGGTCTAGCCTCAGTCACATTTGTGATGTTCTTGGCAAGTAATTGACTGTCTGGATGACTCACTGCACCCAGCGCTATAATAATATAATTTATTCTACTTTGCAGGACACAGTCTAAAGGTACAATCAGAAAGCATCTGATCTGTACATGAACACTTATCTCTCTAGTCGTATGCAGTACCCCAGAGCAGAGGATATCTGCAAATGGTTTGTTATCTCATATACTGTTATGCATTGTTATGTTATGTATTGTACCCAGTATAACTATGTATGGATGGCACAGCCGGGGTTAACAATCCTGGCTCAGCCCTTGTATGAGGTTAGATGTTGGCTGGCCCTACTACTAACCTTAGGTAAGTCTAGACTGGAGTTGGAAGAGAGAGGAAGCTGTGACTTATGTTCCCTCCTCTTAGACCTCAAGCTACAGAGACTCAATGATCTTTGTATGTTCTACAGAAGGAGAGAACTAGAGAACCTAGAGTCTACATGGCTGAAGAATTGGAGTCAGTAAGGTAGCCTGCTACCTAAAGCTGCCAAAACTTTAGTCTAGTGAAGGACACTGTTAAGACACCCTTGACAACTGGACATGACCTAGGCAGTCATATCTCTAAAGCCTTGTATTCCATAGTGGACATTACAGCCATCACTCCAAGAGTACTATTGCCCACCATAGATTCTGCAGAAAGTGATGAGACTGATAGATGGAAGGGGGCCATAACTTCCACCCATGTCTAAATCCATACATCGTTATGTGGTAAGAACTGCACTGTGCACAGTACCCTACAGTAAAGAGAGACATTTATTTTTTAAAATGTGGCCTGGTTACTTTCTCTTGCACCATACACCAGCGATTGCACCCTACATGCCCTGCCTGGCACCCAGACAAACACTTAACATCACAAATAGTCCCAGAACCAGGGTGGTCCCCGAAGTAAGAACGGGTCTGCCCTCCTTTCACTGAACAGTCCTAGGGAGCAGCATTGTGAGGATCGCCACTGTGATTGACTGTAACAGCCAGAGCCACTATTACTCCCAACCCCCTGGCTCCCTGTATATATTCAATAGCTAATATTGCTTAATTTTTTATGATATTGATAGCTAGAGCTGGCAATTTACACATACTTTTCTACCAGTGAAAAAACTAGTATTTTAGCACCTGCAATTTTTGCTGTTGTTTTTGAGGTATTTTTTTTGCATGCAATGCAGGTCAAACACCAGCATTTCACAGCTGTCGTAGGGGGAAAAAAAACTTTTGGTAGAAGATCGTTTTTGAAAAGACAAAAAAATCACCTTATTAAAAAAAACAATCACCAATACCAAAAAAGCACTTGTGTGATCTGTGTTTCATATTTCCAATAGACATTCAGCTAACATCTGGAACTAGTGGTTTTACAGCAAAAAAAATGGCAAAAAGCAATGTTCCAAAAAAAATGGAAAATGTGAAAAACTTCACAGTGTGAAACCACATTTATCACACATCTATGCTGGAGAGTATGTAGACAGTGGTAAATTGATGATACAGCTGCACTGTTCTGGTAATTACTATTGATGACCTATCTTCTGGATAGATCATCAGTATCAGATCGTCAGGGGTCCGACTCCTGAGACCCCCACCGATCAGCTCCATGAGTGCTCCAGCCTCTTCATGTCATGTGACATCACCGTCCATCAGTCACATAGTTGCCACTTAGCCCCATTTATGTCAATGAGTCTGAGCTACAATACAAAGCACTGCCGCTATACAGTGTACAGCAGAGTAAAGCTGTAAGGCCTCTTTCACACGGGCGTCACGGATTCAGTCCGGATGCGTTCTGGAAAAATCCGCACGCATCCGCACCAATCCGCGCGCAATCGCAGTCAGTTTTGACTGCAATTGTGTACGTTCGTTCAGTTTTTTCCGCGTGGGTGCGAAGCGTTTTAATGCGTTTTTCACGCGCGTGATAAAAAACTGAATGTTTACAAACAACATCTCTTAGCAACCATCAGTGAATCACGCATTGCAATGCGTTATTCACGCAGCCCCATTCACTTCAATGGGACCAGGGCTGCGTGAAAAACACAGAATATAGAACATGCTGCGATTTTCCCGCAACAGCGAACTGATGCGTGAAAAAATTCGCTCATGTGAAAAGCCAAATTGAAATGAATGGGTCAGGATTCAGTGCGGGTGCAATGCGTTCGCATCACGCATTGCACCCGCGCGGAAATCTCGCCCGTGTGAAAGGGGCCTAAAGCTGGTGGCAGAGCTCTGGGTAATGCAGCGGTTCCCTGAAACAGCTGATCGGTGGGGATGCCTGGACTTGGACCCCCGCCAATGTGATAATGATGACGTATCCTGAGAATAGGTCATCACTATCTTTACCCTTTAACTCCTTTAACTGCAGTAAATGGTCCATCATTCTATGCAAATAGAAGAGCTCTGACAACTGATGACTCAGGCCCTATCAGCAATTAAAGGGGTATTAACATTTCTGGAAATAAAGCCTATTCTAACATAGTAACATAGTAACATAGTTTATAAGGCCGAAAAAAGACATCTGTCCATCCAGTTCGGCCTGTTTTCCTACAAGTTGATCCAGAGGAAGGCAAAAAACCCCTGTGCGGTAGAAGCCAATTTTCCTCACTTTAGGGGAAAAAATTCCTTCCCGACTCCAATCAGGCAATCAGAATTACTCCCTGGATCAACAACAACCCATATCTAGTAACTATAACCTGTAATATTATTACCCTCCAGAAATACATCCAGGCCCCTCTTGAACTCTTTTACTGAACTTACCATCACCACCTCCTCGGGCAGAGAGTTCCATAGTCTCACTGCTCTTACCGTAAAGAATCCTCTTCTATTTTTGTGAACAAACCTTCTTTCCTCCAGACGCAGAGGATGTCCCCTCGTCACAGTCACAGTCCTTGGGATAAAGAGATCATGGGAGAGATCTCTGTACTGACCCCTGATATATTTATACATAGTTTATTAGATCTCCCCTCAGTCGTCTTTTTTCTAAAGTGAATAACCCTAATTTTGATAATCTTTCTGGGTACTGTAGTCCACCCATTCCAGCTATGACTTTAGTTGCCCTCCTCTGAACCCTCTCCAGCTCTGCTCTGTCTGCCTTGTTCACAGGAGCCCAGAACTGTACACAGTACTCCATGTGTGGTCTGACTAGTGATTTGTAAAGTGGCAGGACTATGTTCTCATCACGGGCATCTATGCCCCTTTTGATGCAACCCATTATCTTATTGGCCTTGGCAGCAGCTGTCTGACACTGGTTTCTGCAGCTTAGTTTGCTGTTCACTAAAATTCCTAGGTCCTTTTCCATGTCAGAGTTACCCAATGTTTTACCATTTAGTATGTACTGGTGACTTGCATTATTCCTTCCCATATGCATAACCTTACATTTGTCAGTGTTATACCAAATATGCTGTCTGGGTTAATTCTGGGCTTTTAATGATTTCTGCTTGGTAGAACTATAATTAAAAAAAATAAATAAAAGTCTTTAGGGTATTTTCACAAACAGCAGATAATTTCAGAATGGCATAATTGCCAACAAAATGTGCAGAAATAATCCTTGCAAATTTGGCTTCTTTCAGACAAAAAATGGGCAATGCTTGTATAAACCCCACCCAATTATTGGGTAGTTCTAGCAACTGCTGGGCCATGCCCAAGGGCGAGGCTTAAATGCCCTGAATTTACCACTGAAAATACTGGTATTGTATTTTTCACCCTATAAGAGAAAAAAAGTGGAGCGAAAATGTCAGTGTGTCTTATGAGGCGAATACTAATAAGTGGAAACTGTGAATGCAGTGCTCCCTGGGCTCTGTACTCACCGCTTCCTGGTCCTCGGCCGCACCCTGTGCTGTGCCTGTGCCCTCACGCTGTGTGCATAAGGTCACAGCACAGAGTGTGGCAGGCTGAATTAGAAGAGTGTAGATGTGAGGAGCAGGGGTCACTTCGGGCTCTGACCTGAGGTCTGCTTGGGGGTTATTCACATTGGGCTCTGATCTGAGGTATGCTTAGGAGGGGTCATTCACATTGAGGGTCTGATCTGAGGTCTGTTTGGGGGGTCATTCACATTGGGCTCTGATCTGAGGTATGTCTGGGAGGGTCATTCACATTGGGGCTCTGATCTGAGGTCTGCCTGGGGGGTCATTCACATTGGGGGTCTAATCTGAGGTCTGCTTGGGGGTCATATTCACATTGGGGGTCTGATCTGTGGGCTGCATGGGGGTCATTTACATTAGGGGTCTGAATGTTTTTTTTTATTCACATTGGGGCTATGAGTCTGATTAGGGATCTTATTAACATTGGGGGTTTGAGCTGAGGTCTGATTAACATTGAGGGTCTGATTGGTGGTCAGAGCTGAGGTCTGATGAAAAATATTTTTTTCTTATTTTCCTCCTCTAAAACCTAGGTGTGTCTTATGGACAGGTGCATCTTATAGGGGTGAAAAATACGGTAATTATGTAATGGGGTGGTTTTGGAAGGAAGCACATGGATTTGTATAAGCTCAGTTCAGATGAAGAGTTGTGTCGCAGGCATATTCTTTACTCAGGGTTAAAAATCTGTCCTGGTAACAGACATCAGGCCCTCATTTATCAAAACCGTCTAAAAGAAAGACTGTGTCGCCCATAGTGACCAATCAACGCTTAGCTTTCATTTCTAAAATTACTCTGGTCAAATAAAATTTGCATTATGATTGGTTGATTTAGGAAACAAAGACAGTTCATCTTTTAGACATATAAACTTGCCATATCAAAAAATATCTAAGGTTCCCGTTCACATGGCAGATCTTGTCCATGGATTTCCATGGGAGCCTGTAGTGTCGGTCTTGCAACTGCAGATTATTTCCACACATTTTTCCAGACCACCACAAGAAATGACCCTTTCCTGGCTCAGTTTCCTTGTGGACACCATGGTGAATGTCCATTCATGGATTAGTCCCATTGAATTGGGCTAAAGGTGTAAGCGGATCAAAATGAAAAACTTCAGATAAAACCTAAGGGTTTCTGCCATGAACTTTTCCACCTGAAAAATCTGGCATGTGAACAAAACCTAAAGGCTATATTCACATGGCAGGTAGTAAAACAGCAGATATGGAAATCAGCGCTTTTTTGGTGTATTCCTTTTTTTTGGAGCGTTTTTTGCTATGTAGAAGACTGCAAAATACATACCAAATAGCACCTGGTGTTTATTTAAGATAAATCCACCTCTCAAACGCTTCAAGGAGGTGACAAGCCACTTTTTGAAGAGTTTTTGAAAACATTAGTGTAAAAATTCTCGCCCATGTGAACTATGGTGCGTATTTCTCATCTCAAACACTGGGAAGCTGTTTTCAAGCGTCTTGGAAGCATACTACCACATGTAAGACGTCCAAATAAGCTGCTGGTTTTGTGGTGTGAGCATAGCTTAATTGTCTGTGTTGTCCCTAGCAACCAATCAAAGGTCATCTTTCTTTTCTCAAGCTCTGGAAAAATGGAAGCTGAGATCTGATTGGATGCTACGGGTAAGGGTTGTATTACACCAACAGATTACCTGACAGATTATCTCACCAATCATTGGTCAGACGGCCATTTACACACACAGATCTTTTGTTTTACACACCAACTATTGGTTTTAGGGATAAGTGAATCGACTTGCATAAAACTTAGTTGTAATGCTGTACGGAGCGGGAGCTCCCTACAGTATTAGAATGCATTGGCTTATGATGAGCCGAAGTGATTACTTCGCGAAGTCTTGCGAGACTTCGTGTAATAACTTTGTAAATTAATTATTACTGTAAAAAAACCTTGAAACCTTGATAGTCTATTATAGTCAACAAAAAGGAGCCCTGCTAAAAGGAGAGTTTAAGTTTAGTTTTTTGTTTTTACAATAGGAGTCAGTGGGTACACAATTGCTTATGTTTGGCTTTACATCCAGTCATGACATCGGTTTATTTGTGGCATCCTAAGAGCCGTATTGCTCTGCTTTGTATACTTGATTTGTAAAGTAGTTGATGCGGACCTATTCACTTCAAAGGGGCCACAAAAGATGCGGACAGCACACTCCGTTTCGTGACCCCGTAAAAAAATAGAACATGTCCTATTCTTGTCCATTTTGCAGACAAGAATAGGCATTTCTATTATGGGCGGCCCATTCCGTTCCCCAAATTGCAGAACGCACATAGGCAGCATACGTGTTTTCTGGATCCGCAATTTGCGGACCATAAAACACGGCGTGGTTGTGTGCATGAGGCCTAAGATGCATTAAATTTATGATTCAGTGTGAGCCCCTATGATAAATGTGGTACATCTTTAGACTATCTAGTCTAGTCTAAGTTTACACTGTCTAAATATTGGACAATTTTAGTAAATCTGACCATTATATTTCTTTTAGTCTTTTTTGAATGTACAAGTCTGGAGGCCACATTTTATATCATTATACCGTTATATTATGGTATCTCTAACATAGCCAAGATGGATCAGTCATGACCATCATTGAAAGTTAATCAGTTTTCTATTGTGTCGAATAGTGTCAAACACGTCAGTGTTAAACGGATCTCTCCTCATTGACTTGCATTGTGGGTCATGACGGATCCATCTTGCTCCGCATCCTATGACGGAAAGTTTTTTCCGGTATCAAAACCCTATGACAGGTCTCAATACTGGAAAATGTAAACGCTAGTGCAAAAGTAGCCTTATACACAGAATATCGTTATATAAAGGAACATTATCCTGTACGTCTCATAACGATCAAGGGTCTCTGTAGCTTTCAGTAGAGCACTTTGACAAATTAGGCCATAGTTTTACATTGCGTGGCATTTTTTTTCTTACATTAATAAAGTGGGTCTCATGAATATTTGGCACCTAACAAAGATGCCAAACATATTTGACAGAAATGCTATTCGTTAGAAATTGCCAGGAGATTGGCTTCTATTAAACACATACATACTTTTGACTTTCAGAATGAAATCTGCTCAGCATCGCATTAAAACAATGCCAAGCGGCACAGATCTTGGCTTTATACTTCAAATTAATCTTTTCCCAGTGAAAATATTTACTGGGTAATTTTCCATGATGAGTAATCACGCTGCTATATCTCACCCTGTCATGTCTCTATTAAAGTTAAAAATACGGCTTTCAGTAGCAGCCCAAGCAGTTAAGGAACCATAACGTCATGTCATATCTTTTCCTCAGGGCGTCTGGAATATTTTATTTTTCTTGCCGGCAGGATAATCAGCACAATTAGGATGAAGTGGTGAGTAAGTGCTCACACCCTCTGCTACAAGTCTGTATTGGGGTGCTACTGCTAGACTTGGGGGGCAGGGAATGTATCAAGTTGGTATGGCAAACAGAAAATAGTTACACGTAGTATAGTACAGAAATCCTAAAAATTAGTCGTTTCTTCACTCTCTCCTGCTTAAGCCTTTTGTCATCACCTTTGGAAGTGGCAAAAGAAGCTCCACTCCACAAATGTCGTTGTCGTGCAAATGAGTTGAACGACAACATTTTTTATTCCATTATACTGGCATAAATGGATTAATAAATTCCCCCCCCCCCATAATCTTTTATTTCACAATTAAATAAAAATTATAGAGCTCCTTTCAGATTTAGTAAGTTTTCATTTCCTTACACATTTTTTGAGTAAGAATGCCTTCACACGTGGAAGATTTTGTGACAGAAAATTCCTGCGACTGAAAATTAGTTCCATTTATTTGAATGGGGCAGCAAGCAAATGGATTAAGGTGAATGGAACTAATTTTCAGTCGTGGAATCTTCTGGCACAAAATCTGCCACGAAGTGAAGGAACCCTAATAGGGAAAAGGGTAATAGGGATAGCAATAAAGATTTTTTTTCTTGCAGTTGCCCCCCAGCCTGGAGTATCTGTGGATAAATCCATATTTACCTGCCCCCCCTTCCTTCTGACAACTTGGCTCCTGTAGTCTTTTTACTGGACTTACAGTCCCCATCTGTCATCTTTCATATGGGCCAGCCCATGGCCCTGCTCTATATAATAGCTGGCCTCAGCGGTGACGTGTCCCCAAGTGCCTTGTCACTGCTGGGTCACATGCGCTGAGGCCAGTCATTGGCTGCTGTGGTACACGTGAACATACTGAGGGCAGGTTTTTTTCTCTGATGTATTGGATTCAGTATTGGACATGTCTATAAGGCCTCATGTGTGCTTGCTGGCCCCGTGCTGAGGACTGCAAATTGCCGCCACATGTGGATGCGGACTCATTCACTTGAATGGGGTCTGCCATCCGCATCCAAGGGTCCGCATCTACATGCACTACTTTTTTGCGGTGCGGAGGCACAGATAGAAACCCCATGTGGTGCTTCCGTGGAGGTTCGTGCCTCCGTTGCGCACCAACCTTCCGTATTGTGGATCCATTCAAGTGAATTGGTCTGCATCTATAATGCGGGGTGCACACAACCGTTGCCCATGTATTGTGGACGCGCTGTATGCGGGCTGCAATATGGCAACGGGCGTGTGCATGAAGCCTAAGCAAAAGAAAGTTGCAACAAATGGAAGCCAATAAACCGATTCTGAGTTCCTTCTGGAGTCTATAAACATCTACAAAATTTTTTGCAAATAAAATAAATATTTGACAAAAAATATTTGAAATGTAGATAGATATATTTTCTGCATGACCATGCATGTCATTAATGATAATTATACCACATTGTTAACAGATCTCCACATGGAATGTTCCATAAGGTACATCTCCATTGACCACCACAGATGTTTCTTTTTGTCACAGACATGATATACAGTATTAATAAACCAAGCTTATTGAGAATTTCAAGCAAGCCCTCTGTTGCTCCCCCTGTGCACATTTGTAAAGACTTCTTGGCAATATCATTAGCCGAGGGTGTTTACGTCGGTTGTGAGATCCTCTTTTCTAGGAAAAATATTCTTATCATATATACAGTCGAAGCTGCATCCATCCAAGAGCCACTCTAAATGTTTATGGAAGTAATTATGTAATGGAGCGATAATATTAACAAATAAATTAATTACAGATTATTTAAATCTAAATGTCAAGTATGGAGCTCTGGTGTCACTTGAGATGTCTCGTCTTTCTGATGTTATGTCTGTGAAGATGTTAAACATGTTAGGGGTGTAGTGATAGTCTCCTTACGGTCCACACCAGGATGAGAGAGAGGCCACACCAGAGAATACTAGAACTGAAGACTTTACTGTAGAACCTTTTTGACAAGTAGTTGCGATACAGATGTCTTAGTATAGTCTCTTTACACAAGTAGTAAGAACGGGAACACATGCAAACTGGTAGCTCAAACAGGAACGTAGTTAAGGTTACTTTCAAACATGCATCAAAGAAATCTGCCAGGCTGTTCTGGCATATAGCCGGATAGTGCCGTGTGCCTGCTGGACCCTATTGACTATAATGGGATGTGGTGGGGACCAGGAGCAGGCCACATGTGGTCCTAAGATGATGCTGCACAGTTAAGGAGCATCGCTGCAGGAAAGACACTCTCTGCCGTGAAACAGGACTACATATATTGTGCTCTAGCAGATAACAAGGATAGTGATTATTGTGGATAAGATACGCTAACAAAATCTATTGTATGGGATCGCTCTCTCAAGCAGGGTGGCAATAACACACTTCTTATTAAACAGTAGGTTTCAAAGTCCAAACAGTGCTTTATTAGGTCACTTCGGCAATACAGGTGATCATCCAAGTTATGGCTTCACTGGGTGAGGTGAGGTTCCAGCACCAGCATAACAAAGCATAAAACAACAAAATAAACACCTGCCCGTCTGGGCTCTACCTAATACAACAGGTGATTCCTCTCTCAACTATAAGTCCTGTTCAGGCTTTACACAGTCTCACAGTCTGACAGTTACCAAGCTTTTACCATGTAGGTCAGCTCTTCAGGCATATCTCCCCCAGACTGAAAGCCTGTGATTTCTTTCATCCCCCACTAATGATCCCAGAACCTTACATCTGGGAATCCCTCAGGCTATGGGGAAAATCTGTACTAGGAAGGGTGTGGACTGGGAGGTCCCACTGCCAAATCTACCTCCCAGTCCAAATAAAATCCAGTCCATGAAATTTTAACAAAACAGCTCCAGCAACTATGTTTGCTGAGGAATCCACCACTTTACCGTACACTTTACCACACTATAAAGAGGCTGACACAGTTAGACTAGTTTAACAAATGCATCTCTGGCAGGCTATTCCAGAAGAGAACAGTCTACTGGAGTTCATTGGATCCGGCACAGGGATCTGGCTTCTCCCTGACATTTCAACCAGGACTTGGCCAGACAAAAATTGCTGCACACAACAATTTTTGTGGGGCCAAATCCCGACATACATGCCAGGGAGTGGTTGGATCCCCGCCTCATACCAGCGGCATCCCTTTATAGTTAATGGGGTCCAGCGGGCATGCGGCACTATCTGGCTAGACCGGATACAGAGAACTCCAGCAGACTGTTTTTGCTGGAACATCTTGCCAGATTTCTTTGATACATGTGTGAAACTATTCTTTTTTAATTAGTTTATTGAGTTTTAGTGATACAGAAAGCTGGCATATATCTGATAGTAAATGACCCCCTAAGTTCTAAAATATTAGAAGTAGATGGGTGCAGAAACAAGCTAAATGTGCAAAACTATACTAATTTTTGCACAAAAAAACTTAGTTTATTCAAGTTCAACTTAGTTTATAAATACTGGTCTCATTTGGTCTCTGAGTTCTTGGAGACAAGTGCTATATGGGCAATGAATTTTGCCTTACACATACATTCTCACACTGCGGCCTCTATGGGGGAACCACCAACATTGATCTCTGTGTGCTGTATGCTGCCCTTACATCCAGAAGATCAGTGTATTTAGCAAATCCATAGTGCAGGGTTGCCCATATGGCACCAGTCACTGAAGTCTAAGCATGTGAGAAGGGCATTTTTTTTAAACATTTTGAAGTTGCAAAGCCACCTAACATAGTCTTAATTGCAATGACCACTAATACCATACCATAGCACTTTAGTGAAGTGTACATGTTTGGAAGTACACAGGCCAATATAATAAATTCCAAGGGTTGCCCCTAGAACCTGTTGACAAAACTCCAGTTTATGGTTATCTACAGAACAAGAGACGATCTATAGACCATTATAAACACCATATAGACTGTAGCTGGGACTAAGAATTTAATCTCCCTGACAACTTCCTTGCTCTATCCATATTGTAAATGGCAGCCTATAATGCCATCATCTATGTGTCCAGTCCAAGTACTGCACTAGGAGCAAGGGATGTATCTATTGTGACACCATGGACTATGTGTAAAAAACTATCAGTGATGATGAAACACTTGGAGCATTTGCCGAAAGACACCAACCAGTCACTTTAATGTGTTGTTGCTCCATTCTTCCGTTGTAGACAGGAGCAATGCATAGTGTAGTGAAGAACTGTGAAGGAGCTTCTATTCTAAGAAACACAAACTGATGACATTTACTAGTGACATGTTTTGCACTTCTTAAAGGGGTTGTGCCATAAAGTACTTTTCACTCTAAATTTATTTTCATCAAGTAGTCTAGCTCCTAATGTTGTTTTTTTTTCAAATTTACCTCATTTGCAGTTTTCTCCTATCCCCCATGCTTGAATCCTACTTCCTGATTTGTCATGTGACTGCTATCCAATCATGACATAAGGCAGTGAGAAATGTCCTGATATCAGCAGATCATTTGACACTAACCAGTTCATTTTCTACCTCCACATACTCAAATTCTCAATGTAACTGGATTTATAACAGATGTAACTTGTACTAATGTCCGTAATTTCTTAGAGCTAAATCTATCTATCTATCTATCTATCTATCTATCTATCTATCTATCTATCTATCTATCGTCTGTCTGTTAATCCATAACTGAGACTGCACATAGAGGAGTGATTATTGAAGGGAAGGAAGAGAAGAGCTGTGAGCATGTGTGTCCTGTATTACAAGGCTCCACTACAGGATGTAACAAACAACTAAAAAAAACGATGGTAATGGCAATGGTAGGCTAAAAACTTTAGAATAAGGGAGTCTTGATAAATGTTGGTATTTGGGAAAGTAATATGACAGTGATATCTGTTGGGCAACATAGATTTATATTAGTCTTCTAGATTTGTTTTGTGTAAGAATGTGTTCTTCTCATTTTTTTTTTAGTAGAACAGCTACAGACCCCTCAAAAAATAAAGTCTGCCAGCCTGGAATGTCTAGGGTGAAATCTGAAATGAATGGGAGTTGAAGGTTGTGTTGGTTGATTATACTCCCTACAGTCACACTTCTAGGCTACATCGAAATGTGGCAGATATTCTGGGAATTTTCCAGCAGAAAGTCTGCAGCACATTACACTAGGAGCAAAGAGGGTGAAATATTAACAAAGCTCAAACATCCACATCCAATGCAAATTGACATATGGTGTGAATTTTAAAGCAGTTGACCACTTACTGGCTATCAGAGTTGCACCTACAGTTGCCTTTCTGCTGCCTGAGGCGAAAACTGAAACAACGCCTCCCCCCCATGTCAATTTCTTAACTTAAACCCTTTGTCACAATGAAAGCGCTCATTGCCCAAAGCCCTTCCACTGCTCCCCTCTTGCCCCTACCTGATGCTGCCTGAGGCAATCGTCTCACATCATTTGTGGCGCACCCTGCTGGCTATTATTAAAGGGGTTCTCCGGGAATTAAGAAAATTAAAATACTCAAATATTACTTCATTATAAATATATTTCCAAATACCTTTCATTAGTTATAATGGCTCATTTTGTCTAGGGAGCAATCATTAGGAAAAACAAAATGGCCACCGTTCTATAAGTACACACAAAACCTGTCCTAATCACCCAAGAGGACAAGTTACTTCACAACACTGAGGTAAAGAGCTGCCTCATCCTCCTCTCTGCTCTACCTGTCAGGGATTATGATCCTGAATACAGATGATAAGATCTTTAGCTGAATCTCTGTAGGAATGGAGTCAGGGGCGTAGCTAAAGGCTCATGGGCCCTGGTGCAAGAGTTCAGCTTGGGCCCCCTTCCCTCAGTGCTTTGTTTGTCTTCTTATGCGGCACAAGGGTCTTTGGGCCCCCTCAGGCTCCTGGGCCTGGTAGCGACTGCTACCTCTGTACCCCCTATAGCTACGCCCCTGAATGGAGTTCATGAGTAGATATGGCTGATGAGTAGACGCACTTGTATGCAGTCTCCATTACCACAGTCTGTCCTGTCTGTCCTCTCTGTACTTCATGTCTCATCATGAACTTCATTCCCACAAAGATTCAGCTATATATATTAAACCGTATTCAGGGTCATAATCCCTGACAAGTAGAGTAGAGAGGAGGATGAGGCAGCTCCTTACCTCAGTGTTGTGAAATAACTTGTCCTACTGTGTGATTAGGACAGGTTTTGTGTGTGCTAATAGGACTGCGGCCATTTTGTTTCTCCTAATGATTGCTCCCCAGACAAAACGAGCCATTATAACTAATGAAAGGTATTTGGTAATATATTTATAATAAAGTAATATTTACGTATTTTCATTCTTAATTCCCGGAGAACCCCTTTAACCAGTGGGTATGTAAGATGTATGTAGAATGACTTAATGCCACTTATCATTATAACCTTTGTTGATATTTTGTGCCATTTCCTATATTTTATAAACCTTGTGCCCTTGTTGGGCAAAACTTCTGTGCTGTCCACCTGGAAGTCCTGTCCATAAGATGGCCGCTGGTGGAGGGTCATGTGATCAGACACATCACTCAGCCTCCTCCATTCATGCATCGGCACTAAACTCCCGACAGTGCATGTGAAGAGGGCAGGTGCAGTGTATTTGAATAAAGGTGGCTGAGTGACATATCTGGTCACATGACCCTCCAGCAGCCATTTTATGGACAGGACCTCTGCGCAGACAGCACAAAAGACTTGCTCAATAAGTGAACATATATGCCTTATGAAATACGGAAAATGCTGCAGAATATCAACAAAGATCATATTCTTACATACACATTGGGTAACAATAGCCAGAAAGTGGTTAACCGCTTTAAGGATGGGGCTATGTGGCGATCTTGGTACATGACCAAAATTTTTTGTGTAGAAGTGCAGCCATTGAATCTAAGGGGAGCACCGAATGACTAGTAAATCGTTACCCCAGAATCTTCAAAAAATCCAACACTTTATTGCGATTCTCTACAATAGCAATTTGAGAATCAGGCTGTGTACCCATTCATTTCAGTAGCTGCACTGCTATACTATGTTCTTTGGGTGTGCAAAGAGTGTAATGGTCAAGATCAATGTGTGGCCCCAGACTTAATTCACAGCACGTGAAATGTTTCAGGAGATTTTCACTGCAATTTCAAACTTTGTAATGCACATAGATAAGGTCTCATGCACACCACCGTATGTATTTTTTGGTCTGCAAAATGTGTGTACCTACGTTGGCATTTTTTGCATCTCCTTTGAAATGAATGGGTCAGCGATCCACAAAATACAGTCATGTGCATGGGGCCTTAATCTGCTGCAAATCTGGATATATTGAATATGTGTCAATAAAGATATCTTAGGCTTTGTTCACATATCAGTTATTTGATCAGTTATTTCCATCAGTTTTGTGAGCCAAAACTAGGGGTGGAGGATACACAGAGATAAGGCATAATGAAAAGATCTGCAACTGTTCTGTGTTTTTGACCCGCACCTGCTTTTGGCTCACAATAACTGATGGAAATAACTGATCAAATAACTGACGTGTGAACAGGGCCTTACCTGGTGACAGGTGTCATCCACAAAGTCAATGGCGAAATTGAAGCTGTTATCCTTATCTTCACCATCATTGGATGGCAGCCTAACGGTCAAGGTGGGGGAAACCTATGAAAGAAGAGAAGAAACGGTTAGTGCGCATTCACGGTGCAGGAATTCATCTCTACCCCCACCCCCCACCCCACCCTAAATTGATTCAGTCGCAATGTTCATTATGGGGTAAGTCACTCAAATATTTGTGTGGACATGTTTTATTTATTATTCGGTAAGTTATTGGTTAAATGGTAATTTGTTATTTAGTAAATAATGAACATTTTGGCCTATCTGTAGAAGGACGTGTTGGGCCAGGATGTATATATGTATATGCATGCATGCCCCTTTAATTGGGCATGCATATGCATATATACATACAATATGTGTATATCTGTGGGCCTTACATGGCCCCACAGTAATGTGGTCCCTCAGTAGGGCTCATACATATTGCCCCGTTTCATATATATGCCCCCATTCATGCCTCTTCAGCCCCAATGTGCCTGATACATATAGATGTATGTATATATGCCCCAGATTTATATATATACATCTATACGTATATAAAATAATGTCCCCCATGTCCAGGTGCCCCCTCGGTAACCTGCAAGCGCATACTAATGCGCTTGCAGATGGTGACCTGATGACTGGACTATCAGTCCAGTCTCAGGCACTTCAAAAGGACAGAGGATCGATAAGATCCTCTGTCCCTTTTGTTAACCGCCCTCAACGCTGTTGGGGGTGATTAACATGACAGGGAAACAAACAGTTTCCCTGTCTCTGGTCTCCTCCCTCCTCCGGCGCTGTAATTACAGCGCCGGAGATATGGGAGATTCACAGGCAGGAGGATCAAAGAGATCCTCCGCCTGTGAAATTCCTGGCCGCTCGGGCCCGGCGCGCTGACGTCATATCAGCGCGCCGGCCCCAGGAGTGCACAGCTGCCGGCGTGTGTGCGAAAGCGCGCACACCGGCAGCACGGGAGCGAGCGTGATCGGGTTTAAATAACCCGATCGCGCTGCGCTCTTCAGTTGAGCTGTGCTACCACCCCAGAAGCAAGAATCATCCCTTGGCAGACGAGCATACCAAGCGAGAATCTCCCCCTTGGACGACGAGCAACCCCCCTGGAAACGAGCAGGACTGGCTGAGTAACCCCTGAATCACCAATGAATAGCCCCTGCAATATTATTTAACCCCTTGATTACCCCTTAATAAGACCCTGCTCATTATTAACCCCTTCAACCCTGATATATCCCCTGTCATATTCCCCAGCCTTGTACCCCTATACCATTAACCTCTGCAACCCCTGGTACCCCCTGGGATTTAACCCCTGGATCCCTGGCATTAACCCCTGCTACCCCTGGCATTTTCCTGTTAACCCCTTCCACATTAACCCCTTTGTGCTCGTGTTTTCTAGGGACAGTAAGCGTAGGATTGGGAGGGTGCTGCAAGTGTGTATGTGTTAGTATTTAGTTCGTGGGTGAAATTAATTGTGGGAAGTGTGCAGTGTAGGTAGTTTTAGTATTTTGTGGTGCAACTGTATATATATATATATTTTTAAGCCATTTATATAAATATATATGGATATAGTGTAAATAAGTAAACAGTAGACCTTGTTTTGTATAATAAAGTATTTTATTATTTAAAGATACGGAGTACATTGTCTTTGTAGCCGTCGCTACAGAATAAGGTAGTTATAGCCGTGAAGGGAATAGAACAGTGTGGGAAATAAATAGGCGGAGCTAGCGTCAGCCGGTTACGCCTATTTATGAATATTAATTAATAATACTCCACAAAATATTATTAATTAATAAGCCCTTTAACACTATCTATTCCATAAATAAAAGAAATTAATTTATTCATATATTTGTGTCTGGAGTTGGTTATTTAAGGGAATTCTGGAACCTGTGCCACCATGCAAAACAAGGCTACTTTCACGTCAACATTTTTCTTTTCCGATATTGAGATCCGTCATAGAATCTCAATACCGGAGAAAAACGCTTACATTTTGTCCCTATTCATTGTCAATGGGGACAAAACTAAACTGAACGGAGTGCTCCAAAATGCATTCTGTTCCATTTAGTTGCATTCCTATACCGGACAGAAAAACGTTGCTTGTATGGGATGCGGAGCAAGACAGGTCCGACATGAAACACAATGTAAGTCAATAGTGCCAGACAAAAAAGAAAACGGATCCTGCATCCATTGACTTACAGTGTTTTTTTTTTAGAGATAATACAACGGGTTCCTTTCATAACAGATGCAGACGGTTGTATTATCCTAACAGAAGCGTTTTTCCTGATCCCTGTCGGATCCAGCAAAAACGCAGATGTGAAAGCAGCCCAATCAATGACAAATTCCACAAGTACAACACATGCAATTTGTTGTGGATTCATCCAGAATGTGCTTCAAAATCCACAGCACATGGTGGGAATCTATCTCTATCACTCTGACTATATCTATCTACCTCTATCTCTATATATCATGCAACATGGGAACATACAACTACTGTGATTTATTTCTACTGAACTTTAGGGTTAGATACACATTTGCTCATTCCATGATGGATTGTACTACTATGGTTTTGATAAATGGTCAGATTCTTTTGCACAATGTGTTGTAGGTTTTAAATAATATATAGGATTATATGAAGAGCAGATATTATTTGTCTTTTTGTTTTTAGGGCTTTGTGTCACATTTGTAACAGTGAAGAAGGAACCACATTACCATTCTTCTTGATTTGTGTAAGAGTCTTGATTTTCTGATGTTTGAGAGGTTTAAAAAAGGAGATATGGATTGGGTGTATCATGGTGGTGATTAGAGATGAGCGAATCTATTCGCTGCTTCGTAGATTCGTATCGAATCCTCCATTTTTCCTACTCCGAAGCAAAACCGGATTTTTTCAGATTCGCTTCATATTATTCATAAATGTTCTTAACATTTTGAACACTAACGCTACACTGGAGCGGCGAAAGGGAACCGTCCTGTGGTTTTCAGTGGAGCAAGGCTGTGGCTTCCTGGTGGATGACGAGGACGGCAAGGAGTACTTTGTGGGCCGCAGGTCAGTGAAATGGCTGTACCTGCCCCAACCCCGTCACAGCCTGTACGTGGTGGATCAACTGGAATACACCCCCATGGCATCCCTGAAAGGCCCATTTGCTACCGGGGTTACCTTATTATCTAAGCCCCTGGTACCTGCATCAGCACCAGAGGTTTTGCCCGAGGAACCACCAGGCGAAGGACGCGTGCGCTGCCTACAGGAGTCACCAGATGGCACCCTCTGTTTCAGGGAGAAGCCACAGCTGGAGCCTCTGATCCCTGGACTGCCACCACCACCACCATCAACGTCCTTTCAGCTGGGTCAGCTGACGACATCATCGTTTACTTTCCAGTCCACGGTGATCCATCAGTACCAACTAAAGTCACAGCAAGAATTGATATCCAAACAGATAAACAAAATCCTGCTCAGAAAAATCCACCCAGGGTAGACAGGAGTCTGAATTCGAAAAATATATATATGCACCGGGTTACAGGAAAGGGAAAAATCCCTATTGGATAACCTGTTACTATCCCTCACCCCAGGGACGAGTCCTGAAGGTGGACACTCCCTGGTCTCGTGCCTACCCCTGTCTAGATAGGGGTAGGCACGAGACCAGGGAGTGTACACCATCAGTACCAACTACCCTGGAAAATGAAGTCAGTTGCAGCCAGGGGAGCTGGCGCTTCTTCCCTAGGTGCGACCTTGCCTCAAACGATGCACCAAGAAGTCCTTACCCCTGCTGTCCTGGCAGGAGAATCCGGAAAAGTAAAGGCGGAAGTGGCTGCAGCGCTCACCAGTGTGACCACCACCCGGACCCAGTCAAGTCCGACTTCTGGCAGAAGAGGGCAGTGGAGCTCCACCACGGCAGCCAGCTTGGCCGACAGGAGGTAGGAGCGTCCTCTGATATCATTCAGTAGTAGTTCAAGTGAGGAGGACTTCAGGTCCCTCATCTGAGGAACCCTTCTACTGGCTGATTGATTTAAAGAGGACCTTTCACGGATTTGAATTACTGTAGATAAATACCTCTTGTCCCGGGGTACCCCCCGCTGATGCTGCCACTCTGCCTAGTTTTTTAAAATACAGCTCCTACTCCCCGCTGTGCCCGCCTGTAGTTTTCGCGCATCGGTACAGGGAGGAGGAGACGCCGGCATTTCTCAATGGGCGTCTCCTTCTCCCTGGCTGTGCCGCGATCCAATCACAGCGGAGAGCGTCACAGCCAGGGAGAAGGTGAGGTTTTTTTTTCTCCCTGGCTGTGACGCTCTCCGCTGTGATTGGATCGCGGCACAGCCAGGGAGAAGGAGACGCCCATTGAGAAATGCCGGCGTCTCCTCCTCCCTGTACCGATGCTCAGTATTTACATACTGAGCGCGAAAACTACAGGCGGGCACAGCGGGGAGTAGGAGCTGTATTTTCAAAAACTAGGCAGAGTGGCAGCATCAGCGGGGGGTACCCCGGGACAAGAGGTATTTATCTACAGTAATTCAAAACCGTGAAAGGTCCTCTTTAAAGGACACCTCTGGAGGACCTATGGGAGCCACAACATGGACTGCACCTGACGGGTGAGAGCTAGTTGGCACTTGTTTTGTTTGTTTAGTTTGTATTGCCCCCTGTTTGACTATCACCCAGATGGACATGGCTTGTCAGGACTTCCCCCCATTCTGCAGTAAATTCCCAGTTGTGACTAAGCGCGCCTATTTTCCTTTTCTCCCCTTCTCAGGTTATTTGGGAGCCCACTTTGCAAAGAGGGTTCTCTGTTTACTGCTATTTTATATTATCCATGTGGATTACACGTTACCTGTTTGGATTACAAAATTACCTCACGTGGATTACAATTGAATTTTCGACTGTGTTCCAGTGTTTTATCATGCCAAGCAGCCACGAGGAGAGACTCAAATGTATATCTGAGCCTATTATGCTTGCAAATGTGAAATTGATTGCACTAAAATGTTTGCATAATTGTCTTTGCTCTATTTTAGCAATAATGTTTTTATAGGTTCAGCAACGTTCAAGCACCTTAGCCCATTGTGTGTATTCTTTTTCAAGTACTGCAATGTGTCCTATTATGCACTTATTGTACGGTGTTTTTTAGTAAATTATGCACTTAGCCGGATAGCTAGCACCTTTTCTACCTCATATGGACTGCCTCTAAAGACTGCCTCTAAAGACTGTACGGCCTGGCCTAGCCTCGTGCATATGACGCAATCGCAAGTCAAAAGTACGCTAAGGATTTGTACGCACTTTGTACACTACTGCTTACGTATTGCGTACTTTTAACAACACTGACTGTATGTTCGTAATTTTTGCAGGAATGTTCGCAAAACAACAATTATTTTTTAACGCAAATTCGACTGAATAAATTCGTATTAAGAACAAATCTTGTCAGAAATTCGTTGATTATTCGCCAAAGCCAATTTTGGATGATTCACTCATCTCTAGTGGTGATGCTTGAATCTAGCACCATTGTGAGTCCTGTATATATGAATATGTTTCAGTGGTCACTGAGGTCAGCATTACATAATAGCATCTGGTGATTAGAGCTGGTGACGTTTGTTACCACTAGTAAGGGCTTCACATTTCATTTTCCGTATTTTTGTTCTATCAGAGGGACAGGACTTTTTTTTCCGTCTTGCATAACGGGAACCAAACGGATCCGTTATGATTCTCATAGGCTTCTATTATGATGGATCAAAACGGAATGCCTTTAAAGGCTTCCGTTTTGACTTCCGTCTTATGGTTGCCGTTATTTTCCGTTATAACCATGTTATAACGGAAAACACAAACGGAAAGCATAACGCTGATGTGAACCCACCCTTAATTACAGCTAAAAGGGTTAATTTCTACCATTAAGGGTTAAGGGTTAATGCACTTTCTATGCTTTAAATATGATTCCAATAGTCGCATATAGGTGGCACAGGTTGTTTATTGTGCCCTTCTCAGTAGGAGTAGGCTGGACCTCCCCCTCTGAGTCCGCTGCTGTCTAGAGTAGTCTGAGGAGCTACATGTACCTGCAGTGTGAGGGCTACTACAAGAGGTTCTTCATCCCTATATGCTGATGTCAAGTGCCAAACTCCTGAAGGAAAGAGGACAGACATTTGCAGACTTAGGATCACAAGGGACTGTGTGTGTTGGCAAAGGTAATGCTTGTTTATTGCTATTGACTTTGCTGCTTGTGAAAAGGGTACATTGCTTTGGTGTTCACCACACTTTGAAACGTTAGTTTGAAGATCTACACCCCTCAGTGGGACCTGTAGTACCAATTGTGAGAGTTTTGCACATCTGTTTTCAGTTTCAGAAGACTGCAAAGTGTTTAGTTGCCTATACACAGCCATTAAGAAAAGCAAGCTCTGTGTTATAACTCAGAACTGTGTATGGTGCTCCTATTTGTACTGTAACTCTCATCATCCTCAGTAAAGAGACTGTTCTTTGTTATCACTAAACTGAATCTGGCCATTGCTTCCTTTATCTGGCAGCCCCTACTTCTATGATGACAGATGCCCTTTAGTAAGTGTATGGGTGGTTGGGGTCTCATGCCATTAGCAACATTTTACTTTTTCCCAGTATCCCAGTCCTAGGAATGCTGTAATCAATTTTCAAATCATTGGGGTGATTGGATCAATCAATTACATTTACTGTATTCATTGTGAGAATTACCATTGTAGTGTACTGCAAAATGGGATCAAATGCAGAGGCACATTAGTCCATTTCAAACACAACTTTGCCTGTTATTTATTTTGTTGCACAAAATAAATCTATATCCTTTACATGCAGGCCCAGAACACAAATCAACCACTGCAAGTTTCCCTGACTATACAAGAGTATTACTACCAACCACTCAAACAAAGCTACATTAACATGTTTTACCTCATTCCAGGATTAAAGGGGTTGTCCAAGTATTTTTTTTGTCCTTTGTATTTTTCTAACTAGGCAAATGTAATGATTTTTCAAAGGTCTTACTTTAACTTCAGTGGCCCCTTTCTCAGATTTCACTGAGGGTCACATGACCTGTAATGTCAGCTTCTCTCCCTGCTCTGCTGATGTTTCGTGCCCAAACCTGAGAGATCAGATAAGAGTCTGTACACGAGACGCCACTGTGCTGGTCATGCACCCCTGCACTGCAGGCTGCTGCTGCTCTCTCCTTGGATTCTTTTAGATAAAATTTTAACCCCTTCAGTCCCTTCAGGGCTGAAGGTTTTACTGAGTAGCTGCAGGTAGTGAGGAGACAAATCCTGAGCACAGGAAAAAAATCTAAATTTTATTAGAACTTGATGGATTACCAGATGAAGTCGGTTTATGAATAATAGGAGCAAACTCCCAAACCAATACTAAAAAAAAGGATCTCCAGTAAGGGTTTTAGCTTTACTGAAGCTGGAAGTTCCCAGATGAACCAGATTAAGTCATTTTACCTGATCACTCTACAAGCAAGCTGACTTAGGCTACTTTCACACTAGCGGCAGGCCTGATCCGGCAGGTGAAGGGTGCTGCCGGATCAGGACTACCGCAGCGACATGTGTGGAGCCGGAACCGCGCTCCGGCCCCACACATGTCACACAGTACATACATACACACAGACACACACACATATACACACACATACTTACATGCTCCCGGCAGGTCTTCAGAGCGCCAGAGGAGCAGGACGGCTTGCACAGGTGACGATTCCCCACAGCGCCCTCTGCTGGACGCCTGGTGGAATCATCATCTGTGCGCGCCGACCTGTCCCTCCGGCGCTCTGAAGACCTGCCGGGGAGCATGTAAGTATGTATGTGTATTTGTCTGTATATACACTCACCGGCCACTTTATTAGGTACACCTGTCCAACTGCTCGTTAACACTTAATTTCTAATCAGCCAATCACATGGCGGCAACAAGATAATCTCCTGCAGTTCAAACCGAGCATCAGTATGGGGAAGAAAGGTGATTTGAGTGCCTTTGAACGTGGCATGGTTGTTGGTGCCAGAAGGGCTGGTCTGAGTATTTCAGAAACTGCTGATCTACTGGGATTTTCACGCACAACCATCTCTAGGGTTTACAGAGAATGGTCCGAAAAAGAAAAAACATCCAGTGAGCGGCAGTTCTGTGGGCGGAAATGCCTTGTTGATGCCAGAGGTCAGAGGAGAATGGGCAGACTGGTTCGAGCTGATAGAAAGGCAACAGTGACTCAAATTGCCACCCGTTACAACCAAGGTAGGCAGAAGAGCATCTCTGAACGCACAGTACGTCGAACTTTGAGGCAGCAGCAGCAGCAGACCACACCGGGTGCCACTCCTTTCAGCTAAGAACAGGAAACTGAGGCTACAATTTGCACAAGCTCATCGAAATTGGACAGTAGAAGATTGGAAAAACGTTGCCTGGTCTGATGAGTCTCGATTTCTGCTGCGACATTCGGATGGTAGGGTCAGAATTTGGCGTCAACAACATAAAAGCATGGATCCATCCTGCCTTGTATCAACGGTTCAAGCTGGTGGTGGTGGTGTCATGGTGTGGGGAATATTTTCTTGGCACTCTTTGGGCCCCTTGGTACCAATTGAGCATCGTTGCAATGCCACAGCCTACCTGAGTATTGTTGCTGACCATGTCCATCCTCAGAAGCTGTCCTACATTCAGAAGCGGCGCTGGATGCACTGAAGTTATGTAGAGTTGAGGCTAATGCCCTCAGTGGGACATGTAGTGAGCAGATGCAGGCTGTGTTCAGCACTGCCATGCACAAGATTTAAACGGTCTACCTCAGGGAAAAGGGGGTGGAGTTATGGCTTGAATTTGATGTAGGTGGGGGTGGGTGAACATATTGTGGCAGGAGGCACCCCTCTGGGCACCTTAGGCTACTTGCACACTTGCGTTTGCAGGATCCGTTTGTGAGATCCGTCCAGGCTCTCACAAACTGATCCATCATAATAATACATCTGTCTGCATCCGTTCTGAACGGATCTGTTTGTATTATTTTTTACATAGCAAAGACGGATCCGTCTTGAACTCCATTGAAAGTCAATGGAGGACGGATCCGTTTTCTATTGTGTCACACCAAACGGATCCATCCTCATTGACTTACATTGTGAGTCATGACGGATCCGTTTGCATCAGTTTCTTCATGCGGACACCAAAACGCAGCAAGCAGAGTTTTAGTGTCCGCCTCCAAAACGGAATGGAGACTGAACTGAAGCAAAACTGATGCATTATGAACAGATCCTTTTCCATTCAGAATGCATTAGGACAAAACTGATCAGTTCAGGATCATTTGTGAGAGCCTGTGATGGATATCACAAACGGATCCTGCAAACGCAAGTGTGAAAGTAGCCTTACTGGCTCAGGCTACTTTCACACTAGCGGCAGCACGGATCCGGCACCTAAAGGGTGCCGACGGATCCGTACTGCCGCTGACACATGTGTGGAGCCGGAGCAGCAGTTGACACATACACAGAGAACATACATACACACACATACACACAAACACATACATACTTACATACTCCAGCCCAGGACGCCGGCAGCACGTCTTCACGCGACTCCTGCGCGCAGTGATGACGATTCCCCACAGCGCCCTCTAATGGGCGCAGTGGGGAAACGTCATACCTGCGCGCAGGAGGCGCGTGAAGACATGCTGCCGGCGTCCCTGGCTGGAGTATGTGAGTATGTATGTGTATGTATGTCTGTCTGTATGTTTCTCTGTAGCCGGATCCGGAATGACCCCCCATTGCAAGTCAATGGAGGACAGATCCGGATTACTGGTGTGTCACACCAAACGGATCCGTCCCCATTGACTTGCATTGGGGGTCATTCCGGATCTGTCTTGGTGCGGATGCCTGGACCGGAGAGCAAACTGCAGCATGCTGCGGTTTGTTCTCCGGTCTGAAGACGGAACGGAATGCTTTCAGGAGCATTCCGTTGTCTTCAGTTCAGTTTTGTCCCCATTGACAATGAATGGGGACAAAACTGAAGTGTTTTTTTCCGGTATTGAGCCCCTATGACGGAACTCAATACCGGAATTTAAAAACGCTAGTGTGAAAGTATTCTCATTTGCGTACCAAATAAACTGGCTTTTTAGAAGACAGAAAACATCTATTGCTGAAACAAAGGCACACCTGGAAAAAAAAGGTACTATGTGCTATAAGGCTATGGCTTTACTTCAATAGTGATTATCCTGGTGTTAGATTTCCTTTAAGCATCCAGGCATGGGTTGTAATACTTTTCTGTATGCAATGCAACCACAGGGTGGACCCTAAATGTCAGACTAAGCACAACAACTTTTTTGAACAGGTTGCATATTTTACATACACAGATGGCCAATCTGCTGAGCATGTGAGCAAGCAAAGGAAGAAAACTCCTGAACACATTGCAATGGAAATTTAATGGTCCTTGTACAACAGCAATTCTCGAAAGACTTTAGCTCTACACCCCCTCTTTTCATCTGACCTGCTTCTTAGGCAAATAAAGTTTTCTCTCTGGCTTGGCTCTTGCTTGTACCTTTTTCAGGCTGGCTCCATATTCAGCTACTCCTTAAATGTGTACACTCCTCTCAATCACTGACTCAGAACTAGTCCCAACTGCACTGGTCAAACCCCTACTCTCTATATAGATAGGGTGACACCAGCTCCTTCTAATGGTGGCAAAGAATATGGTCTATTAACAAGTTGTGCAAAAGACAAGTAATATACAGAGCAAGTGAAATACATTCTTTACCTCTTCCTTTGTAGTTTTGCAGTGTACCCCTACTCTGTAGTGGGATACTGCACATATGGTAAATGGCCACTCAAAATATAACGTGAAAATTGCCTTATTACTGTTACTTAAGCCTCCTTACTCTCCACTACTACTTTCACTACTTATCTCAAGCTCAATGTGTTTTATTGTCTCCTCCTGTAATATAATTGCCCCTCTCTTCTAGTGCTTCAGGTTAAATTGTATATTGAAGATACATATATAAAAATTGTATAAATATAATTTCATACAAGTGTTAAAAAAGGGTCCATATTACAAATCTGTTGTGGAAAATATGGCTCTCATACACAGGTGATGGACTATACTATAGTAAAAATATGGAATGTGTGTAGTAATATGAATGTGAAAATAGCTCCATAGTATAACACTGATTCTATATTCAGGGCCTATCCAACATAAAAAAAACGGGATCTCAAATATGGTTATGTGGTTAAGGACAAAAGTATCTCAAATTATAGGGTAAATGTAGACTGTGGTCTAGGCCAAAAATTAGGTCTAGGATCCTTACACACATGAATATTGCAATTGTTTTTCCAGCATTAAAAAAATCGTAAAATAAAGTTCATACATTTTTTTAAGATGACTTGTATTTTTAGCTTCATTTTTAGTGACTCTTTTTAAAAATGGCTGTGTTTGCTGCATTTTTTGAAAGTGATGTAAAAAAGCCTAAAAACACCAGAAGTCCAGCAAGAGCAAAAAAACCTAATGAACAAAACATATCCCCTAGACCAGTGATGGCTAACCTCCAGCACTCCAGCTGTGGTGAGGCTATGACTCCCATCATACTCCATTCATTTCTACGGAGTTCTGAGAACAGCCAAGCAAGTGTGCATCTTGGGAGTCGTAGTTTTACCACAGCTGGAGTGTCGGAGGTTAGCCATCACAGCCCTAGACCTTCAGCTCAGATGTGGAGCTGGTTTTTATTACCATAAAAAACACACCAAGAAACCCAGGTGCAAGAAACTAAAAACACATAAGTACAGAAAAACGCCATCAAAAAACTATGTGTGAAAGCAGCATTAGACCTTGTCCACACCTCTGTTTTTAATGGATGCACGCTGTCTGCTTTTTTTTACAATGAGCATACTGATCCATTTATTTTAATATGTTTCTCCACATTTCTGTGATTTTCTGCAGTCCGTGAGTCCACAAAATATTCACGGATGCATGCACTAATTTCATCCATGCCCCGGACTGCACACGTCTCTTGAAGTCTATGGGTCTGTGAAAATCACAGAGACAACACGGATGGTATCCTTGGTGTGTCCGTTTTTTTCACAGAAGCCAGATAGAAAATGCTCATGCAATTAATTTTTATCTGAGCAACGTCTGTGGATTATGGATGACACACAGAGATTAAAAGCTGACAGATGGACCAACCACAGATCCTTCACGGACATCTTCATGGATTATATAAGGATGTTTTAATTAACATATGTCATACTGACACGGAGGTGTGGATGAGGTTTTAGTGTGAATAAAAACACTGCTCTTTTTTGAAAAACACCACTGCAATTTTGATGCAGTTTTTTGAGCCAGACGTGGGTCCAGAAGGAAGCAGAACTATAAATCCTTCCTTTCTAAATTCCTTTTAAATCCACTCATGGCTTTGGCTACAAATAATGTACGGTATACTGATGGCAAATATGTTGCAAAAATTTGGGCAACAGAAATTTTTTTACTTGCATCTGAATGAGGGTGTTTCTGAACCATGTGCATGGATTAAGGCCCCATTCACACGTCCTGATTTTTCATCCGCATCCTATCCGCGTCCGTTCCGCAATTTCTGACGTTTTTTGCGGATAGTATGCGGATCCATTCATTTCAATGGGTCCCAGAAAAATGCGGACATTGCATCGTATGTTGTCCGCATCCGTTTCTCCGTTCCATTCTGCAAACAGAAATCCTCCTGTTCTACTTTTCCTCCGATTTTGCCGTCTGTAGCCCAATACAAGTCTATGGGATGTCCGTAAATGCGGAAGACATGCGGAAAGCCATCCGCATGTCATCCGCATTTGCGGATTCCGTTCCAGGAGGGTAGAAAAAAAAAAAAAGATTTGATTACTCCTTTGCGGATCCGAAAAAAACGGATGACATATGGATACATCCTTTCCGTTTTTTACGGAAAAATGGAACGGATGTGCTGGAAAAACTGAGTTTTTTGCGGTACAATGGATCCGCAAAAAACTGACCGTTTTCCAGGATGTGCACAAATACGGACGTGTGAATGGAGCCTTAGGCCTCTTTCACACGAATGTTGTGTTTTGCTGTTCGCAAATTGCGGATCCGCAAAAACAACGGATGGCATCCGTGTGCATTCCGTATTTTGCGGAACGGAACAGATGGCCCCTAATAGAACAGCACTATTCTTGTCTGTAATACGGACAAGAATAGGACATGCTCTATTTTTTTTTGCGGGCTACGGAACGGAGCAACGGATGCGGCGGGCCCATAGAAATGAATGGGTCCGCATTTTTCATATGAAAAATGCAGATCGGAGCCCACAAAAACAACGTTCGTGTGAAAGAGGCCTTAGATGAATAGGACACTCACTGAAATTACTGCAACAAACTTATCAGCCTTAAGAGTATGTTCACACAGCAGATTTTGAAGCTACCTAACCTGTGGCAGAAACCACCTCACTTTGTGCTGCAGTTGTTCACTTTGGACTCACTAGCAGTTTAGCACCATTGAATTGTGCTAAACCATGAGTGGACACCCACAATGGCTTCCACTCCCAGTTTAGCTCCATTCAATGGGAAAACAATGGGAAGCAGACACCACATGGCCACCGCAGTCTCCATGCCGAAATTCCAATGGAAAATTCTGCAGTGTGAACAGGTCTTTAGAATAACCATGGATGGGCCACCATTTATGTACCTGTATTCTTTTCACAGAAGCAACCTATTCTAACAATACTAGCAGCAGTCCTATGAAGATACAATTATAATTATAAATGGCTGTAATGATTATTAGTGTTAGTGCAATTTGGAAGTGGATTTCGATCTGAATTTCAGGGAAAATTCGTTTCACTACAAAACTGAATTTTCTCATGCTTCGTGGTAGCAAAGTAATTTTCCCTGAAGTAAAACATTAAAAAAATCATACTTACCTCATCTGTTTGAGCGCGAAGCGCCAGCCGCCATCTTGATTGAAGATCTTGCACAATATCCTGTGTACAGTGAGATATGACATCACCCCGCCAGTTGATGTGATGACGTCATCACGGCCCACGCAAGATTTTGCGCTAGATCTTCAATCAAGATGGCTTAAGCTGGCTCTTGGCGATCAAATGGATGAGGTAAGTATGATTAATTTTTTTATTTTACACTTCAACATTTATGTCAGATGCCACGATCAGCTATGAACGCGGCATCTGAGGGGCTCAATGACGGGAGCCGCACAATCGCCGCTCCCTATCATTGCACCCACTACTTACAAAGAAATGCACTTCCTGATGAAGTAATTAATCACAAAGCAAATTTATTTGTAAAATTCGGTGAAGCAGCAGAATCAAATTTTTCAATACTTACCTCATCTCTAATGATTATTATTAATCATTCTAATTTTAGCAATGTCCTTATTCTTTTTTCTTACATTTTTTCACTATTGCTTTGTGTGATTTTGTACAAACATGGAGATAGTCTGCACTCGTTCGAACCAGGCTGCTTTCTTTAGTGTGCTGGCCTTCAGCAGTTCAGACGGTACGTGTCATCGCTGTGTTTATGGCAATAGCGTCTTTTCAGGAAATAACTAATCATACTTTTACTGTGTAGGGAGGATTATTAGAAAACAGATTTTCTTTGTCGGCCTTTCCACAATTTTTGGAGCGTAAGAATGTTCTTTTTCATTTTTATTATCAGTAAAAATGTTCTGTCTGCCATGTGGAGCCCAATGTGCTACTCAAAACAGCCAGATTACTATGGTGAAATGCTCTCACATTTTCCTAAATTTATATTGTATGAAGTAAACAAAATATTCCTTAGCAGAGTCTCCCCACAGATAATACACGTTACTCCCCAAGCAAAACAGCAGCCCAAGCATATCTGGAGGATTTGGAGAAGCCATTTTCAGGCATAATGAAGAAAAGGATACAGGGGATAAGTTAGTGACATCTATAACTTTCTGATACAAAGAGGAGAGAATGGTGGAAAGACAATGGTTCCTGGGAACCCATAAATGTGGTCTGTGATTGTTTTGTTATATGTATTGTAATGTATTGTACTGTTTTGTACTGTAATGTATTGCTATGTACGTATATTTACGTGTATATTGTAAAAACCTCGAGATATTGGATCATTATGTACATTTGCCCCTCCGTGTTTCTTCTATTATGTTATACGGAGGTGGAAATCAGTTTTAATGAGTATAAAATAAAGAATTATTTTTAAAAAATGAAGGAAAAGAACCCTGACCGCTTGTAAATATACACAAAGAGGTTTCTGACACCCAGGAGCAAATTTGACACTTCTGGGACGAATCTGTTATGCTTGCCTATAGACCTCTATTAATACAGGTCAAAACGGAATGCCTGTAAAGGTTTCCGTTTTGAATTCTGTCTCATGAAATTCGGTTATTTTTCACTATAACGGAATTCATAACGTTGATGTGAAACCCTCCTTATTTCTCCTGGAAATTTAGGAATAAATTGACAATGGGTTGTTACCAGTAGGTGGTGCTCCCCTGAACAGCCTCACACAGTCCAATCACTTCTGACCTGCCAGACTGTGTAGTGTCATCAGGAGTGGAGACAGGTCCTTGTTATTATATGCCAGTATGTGAGTATGTGATATAATACAGTACATGACAATCTCTTTCTAACAAAGCTAGAACCAGCCCTGTACCTCACATGGATCCAGAGATCTCCCCATTCATTGCTCTGCTAGATTTATATCAAGCTGACAGCTCAGGGGGAGTGTCTTTTCTGCTGCAGCTAAGGGGGCATGTCCATGCTCTCCCTATCACAGCTCAGAATGCAATTAAAGGATGAAACTGAGCATATGCGGTCATCTCAGTGAGCAGGACAAAGAAATAAGAAAAAAACAACAGCAGGTGGCGCTATACAGATACATTTTATTGAAAAACTCAGTGGCTATACTAAATTTTTAATTACATGCAATTACAAAAGTATTCAAATGCAAGTGCTGGTTTGAAAACTGTAGAATAGTTTTTGTGGGACAACTCCTTTAAATGAGTTGTGCCCAAACACCACAGAGGTGGACCAAAGCTGAAGTAAGTGGGACTGACCAATGGGAAGCAGGTAAGTATGCTTCCCTCCATAAGTCTTGTTACAGCATGAAAAAGCTCGACAACCCCTTTAAGATAGGCCATTAATCATGGATAGGTGAGGGTTTGACCCCCGCTTCACTCAAATAAGGTTGAGCAGGCAGAGAAGAGCACTTGTGCCTGAATAAACACTGAAGGGTTAGGGTTGCTCAATGACTAAAGGGTATTACAGGAATAAGCCATAAATTCCTTTTTTTTTACATTACTTTTTTTATTTACAACAAAACTATCAAAGCAGCGGTCACTTATTACTGTAGGTTTATACACAGCATATTTTTTTAATTTAAATTTGCACCCTGCTACATTTGAAAGGGATGAACTAAATGGTGAAAATCCTCTGTATGAATTCTAAAAAATTTAAAATTCTGAACCACAGCTCAATTTCTGTGTAGAAAACATTTACAACATTTAGATGTTTATATCTCATCCACATGTCTGGTACAGTAATCTGCTGCAGATATTTCCTGCGCAAAACCACAGGTAAAATCTGCAGCATTTCTTTGTGGACCCGACCTTAGAGAGAACCAGGTAACAAGAATTAGACTGTATATAGTACATGGCAATCTCTCTCTAACAAAGCTAGAACCAGCCCTGAACCTCACATGGATCCAGAGATCTCCCCATTAACTGTCCCAGTTGCTCTGCTAGATTATCTTCAGCCTGGAAGCTCAGGGGCAATGTCCTTTCTCCTGCAGCTCTCTCCTGTAACTGCCACAGCCTCTAACAGAACATATGACTAGTGGCAGTTGAAGATTTAAACTGAGCATGTGTAACCATCTCAGTGAGACGGACAGCTGGCGCTATACATACATTTTATTGAATAACTCATAGGCTGTACTAATTTTTTAATTAGTGCATTTACTTGCAAATACAAAAGTATTCAGATCCAGGTGCTGGTTTGAAAACTGTAGAATATTTTTCGTGACACAATCCCTTTAATTGTGTCAACTAATATGTGATAATAGAACTCTGAAAGTAGCACTCCCGAAAAAAATTTTTATTCTCTGACCTGCTAGAAAGCTCCATGATGTAACTATAGTGAATGTAATTTTCTTACCAGTGACTGTATTTGTGAGTTATAACCTCCCTTCTGTTCCTCAGCTGTGCCATGAGACCAACTGTCTGATCTGCAACTTACACAGGATAGGACGTCAGTTACTTCTCTATTCTTTCCTATGAGACTGACACTAAGGCTCCCATACGAATACATAGAGAAACTGACTTCCTGTCACTCACACATACAGATTACATCATGTACCTTTCTAGCACTTCAGATAATAACGTTTACCGGAGCCAGGGGTATGCCTATAACGAGGCAACCGTTGGCACCAAGATCTGGGAATTCGATTAAACACATCAGTTTGGTTCAAGCAGGAGTTAGTTCATGTTAAAAGCTTGCACTAATGATATATACATGATGTTCTAGCCATCATACTGGCTTGATTCACCATTGGCAAGGAGGGCTGACTGCAGTTCTTGCATTTAGTAGGCAGATATGGTCCATTTTTTAATCTATACATATAAGACCATTTATGAAACCGATTCCACTAAAAAGCCAGAATTGACTGCTATGCGCCCCATGGGGTTGGTCTCCACGCTATAAACATACAAGTGATATTACTGTACTCTTCAGCAAACCACACTCCAAAAATAGACTGATGTTTGCATGTAGACAGTGTTCGGCACAGTCATCGGCACACAACAGAGGCAGTGCCAGGTTGTAAACCAGCTTCCCCGTATATCCGTTGTAGAAATATGTTGATGACAAACAGCTGCATACTACAACTTTGTTTTCCTAATGGTTTATGAAACCAGTTTTCCTTGGTTTGAAGGGGAATTATAACCATAAACCAGTGTGCTGTGCAGTATTGAGAAGGAATTTATGGCCATTTTGCTGGGTAGTGAGGGGAGCTTGATGGCCCAATTTAGATTTTTTGACTAGGAATTATCTTGATGATGGGCAACATGGTGGCTCAGTGATTAGTACTGGTGCCTTACAACATTAGGGTCCTAGGTTCGAATTTGACCATGGACAATATCTGTATGCCCTCCCTGTGTTTGCCTCGGAGGACATCTTGGTTCTTCAGTTTCTTCCCACATTTCAAGACATACTGATAGGGAACTTTAATTGTGAGCACCATTGGGGACAGTGTGATGCTAATGTCTGTAAAGCGCTGCAGAATATGTCAGTGTGTAAATAATTTTTTGCTTTATCACAAAATTTTTTTGTTAGAAATAATAGGTCTGTCAATTTATATCTCCACCTGCCCATGTAGTCAACCTTCCGTAGCATCTGTATGTACAACACGACCTGAGATGGCACAAGATGTTACAGGCGTTGACCGGTGAAACATATTCCACGTTTTTCAAACCAGCACCTGGATCTGAATACTTTTGTAATTATATGTAATTAGAAATTGAATATAGGCACTTAATTATTTAATAACACTGCTGAGGTGGACACACATGCTCAGTTACATCCTTCATTTGTTATCAGTTGGAGCTTCTTTTAGAAACTGTGATGGGTATAGAGAAAAAGCTGAAGAAGAAAGAATACACCCCCTGAGCTGTGACAGGAAGAAAGTTGCAGCAGAAAGAATACACCTGCTGAGTTGCCAACTTGATATACAGTATATCTATCAGAGCAATTGTATCAATGGATGAAGAGATCTCTGGATCTATGTGAGGTACAGGGCTGGTTCTAGGTGTGTTAAAAAGAGATTGTCATGTACTATATGATTAGGGTTGAGAGAATTGAAGTATCTGAAGTGGACTTTGATCTGAATTTCCTCATGCTTCATGGTAACGAATCAATTTTCCTTGAAATGGGGGTAAAAAAAAAATCACACTCACATCATCCATTTGATTGCTTAGAGGCCACCGCGGCCATCTTTATTGAAGATCATACATGAAATCTTGTGCGCGGTGACATAATTTCACCATGCGAGATGTTCAATCAAGATGGTTGCGGCAACCTCTAAGCGATCAAATCGATAAGGACAGTCTTTTTTATTTATATTTTTCCCCACCAGATTAACCACTAAAAGCCTCAATGTTCATCTCAGAAAATGCGATCAGCAATGAATTCGGCATCTGAGGGGTTCAATGACCGGGGGTGGGAGGAGCGCCACTCCCCATCTTTGCCCTGCTAAAAGAAATGCACTTTGTGATAAAGTAATTCGTCACAAAACTAATTTCTTTGTGAAATTTGGCAAAGCAGCCGAATCAAATTTTTGACAACGTCGCTCATCTCTATATATAATGTCCGAAATTGTTTTTTTTTTATTAACAATGGTATAACCCCATTTAAGCAAACATGAGTAAATTCTATATGTCCAATGTATGCCTTGATATATGCCATGATCCATCAGCCATCCGTCGTCCTTAGTTAAATGTATACATTTAATGTATATTTACTCGATGGCTGTGACAGATGTCCTAAATGGATTCCATCTGCCTGCCATCCATCTACCGTAAAATATACATTTAACGTATTCTTTTTTTTACTGTATGTCGCAAATGACAAATTGTATAATTTAAGGCAATTCAAGAAGGATGAAGGTTGACACATTAGTGTAATATTTTTTAACCGGCACAATCATGTAAAAAAAAAAATCCTCACTATAAAATTGGAGGCTTATAGAGGTGCAGTTTGGGCCCATAACAGGCTACAGAGAGCGTGTGCGAATCATTACAGCTGAATGCATGAGTCTCAAATTAAAGAATACCTTCAGTAAAAGGAGAGTCTTCACAGAGCTCTTAGATCCTCATGTACAGAATGTCTATGAAGTATTTTCATTCTTGATTAGGAATGCTGCAAAAATGTCCTTCCTAATTGACAAACAGTAAGGTATATGAGTGTTAGGCTACTTTCACATATGCATTTTGCACTCCGGTTTTAAGATTCGGCAGAGGATCTCAAAACTGGGGGAAAATGGTTCCATTTTGTACCGATTCATTGTCAATGAGGACAAAACAGAACAAACCAGATCAGGATGCATTCCATTCCGGTTTGTTCACTTTTTGACTGCAAGTGACGGTTTTGTAGCTGGTTTGTGAAACTGAACAAACTGGATCCGCCATGAAAATCAATGTGAATCAATAGTTACAGAAACAATTTTTTTCGGTAACAAAAAAAAACGATCTTGCACTGATTGACTTACAATGTTTTTAATGCCGGATCCAGTGTGTTCAGTTTCTATTTAATACATGGGATGTGGATAAAACGGATGCATCCGGGTGCATAAAGTGAAACGGAAGCGTTTTATTCAGGTTTAGAGAACCTGTGCCGGATCTCAAAACCCCGAATACAAATGCTGATGTGAACGTAGGCTTGTACATAAAAATAAAAACATAATAGAAATACAGAAGAGCTGCAGTCTAGTCACTGATCACTCTTTCAAAGGCTGTAGCTATAGGGAGTTGAGCGCTAGCAGCTGTAACCAAGCCCTTGAGACTTAGGGACCAAAAAGGTCTTTATGCTACACAAGACGACACTACTATTACCAATGGATGGAACATGGTAGGTGGTGGGCCATGACCAGGGTTGCCAAACGTAAAAATAGGTGACTTTTTTCATGTCCATGAAAAAAAAATAGACGTTTCCGTGATTTTTTGAGGCTGGTGATACTTGCCTAGATTATTTTGGTGGTAATTATCATCATCTCATAGCTCACAGTAAATGCTGGTGATGATTTCTTATCACTGTATTGAGCTATAGATATGTATTACTTAATATCTTCATCAATCATTATGTTTTTACAATTTTTCCATAAACAATGTTGGCTGTCTGTGATTTTATGATTTTTTTTATTGCAGGGAACCATGGAAGACAACTAATGCCAGTGAATAATTTACTGAGATGTTCCGCATATTTGCCAACAGTCCCAATTTTGGTGATACAATCCCATGAACAGACAGCAAAAGCTGATGGGTTTATGGAATACCCTCCAAAAGTGGGGTGTTCCCAGGGTTGGGGCTTAAATGTTCCATATTTGCTGATATACTATAAATATTGGTATGATTGGTTTCTAGATTGGGAAGTTTCTTCAACATATTTGTATGGTACCTTGCTTCTTTCTTTGTTTTCGCACTCAGTGTGGGAATAATGCTTATTATTCTATGTATTGCAACTAGTGTTGAGCGAAGCAAGCTTTGGATGTTACATCTGAAGTAGCTTCATTTAGAACATTGGATTAATACTGTACAGAGATCCGTCAATGCACAGTATAAGAATGTATGAGCTCTGATGAGCCGAAGTTAATTACTTCATTGAATAACTGCAGTAGTTAGTTTTTAAAGTGGAAAACCAGTTTAAAACTTAAAAAACTGAAATTGGGTTTGGTTCAGACTGGTACCTCACAACCAAACCCAACAAAGTACGAATAACTAACTTCGCCTCATCAGAGCCCATACATTCTAATACTGTATGGAGACAGATCTCCATACAGTATTAATCAAATTTTTAAACGAAGCGACTTTGGATGTAACAACTACATTAATTGCAACAACTACATTATGTGATTGTTGGTTCCAGACACAGTGTTATCTTGTAAATAAAGTACTGCTAAAAAGAAAAAACAGAAGAAGGGGCGGGGACTTGCTGCACATGTACAGAGAGAGAGAGAGCTGAGAGAGAAGACTGCCAGAAGCAGATGTGCTGAGATTCTCATCTTACTTGAAGTTATATTCATACGTTGTGTTGTTATTACTGAATAAAAGCCTGTTGTTCCTCGCGCTATGCCTGACGGAGACCTGATTAATCCGCTGCCAACACTCAGATTGCTCTCTAATGCCTCATTCACACGTCAGTGTTTTGGTCAGTGATTTCCATCAGTGATTGTGATCCAAAACCAGATGCGGATCTAAACACAGAACAGGTGCAGATCTTACCCTTTTACCTTATGTATAAGGGGGCATTAGAATACAGGGGGCACTGCAGTTGGGTTTTATAAATACTCGGGCTACTGCAGGGGGCATTATAACTACTGGGGCCACTATAGGAGGCATTATAACTACTGGGGGCACTATAGGGTTTTTTATTACTACTGTTGGCTCTATAGGGGGCATTATAGATCAGCCTTATTACTACTGTGGGCTCTATGGGGGGAGCGTTATAGAGGGGTCTTGTTATTGCTGGTAACACTATAGGGCCTTATCTCTACTAGGGTCCCTATGGGGACATTATAAATATTAGGGGTGCTGTGGGAGCATTATTATTGAGCACAATATGGAGGGCATTACTAATGGGGTTGCTTATGGAGGTACTGTAGGGGCACTATTACTATTGAGGGCAGTCTGGGAGCACTATTAATATGGGGGGGTACTATCTATATGGCATTATTATTCATCAGTATAGTATTTGGGGACATTGGGGAGCACATATAGCAGGATGACAATGTTGGGGCCCAAGAAAGGGAGGATGATAGAAAAGTGAGGAATCTAAGATGTCTGTGTGTTAAGCTCTGCAGAGAGGGTACACAGCTGAAAGAAATTATCAAGGCAGTCTGATCTCCGAATTGAGAAGATGAGGAAAGAGAGCATCCACATCGGAGGAGACATCACTGCATGTAAGAGGTATGAGGCGCTGTATTATCCTGTATGTTTCATATCTTTAACAGTAGGGCTGTGAAAATTGTTGGACTGAATTTCCACAGCATGGGCAGCAGAAAGGCTAGAGTCGGCCGTTCCCTTTTAGCCACTGAGGGCCTCTGTAGGCCCACACTGCCACAGCCCAGGCTGTGCCTGTTCTGAATTCTAGGCCTCTCACCAAGACAATTAAGATAATTTTCACTGTGTGTACTGTTGGTTTGGGCAGCCCCAGAACTCATAACAGGTATAAGCCCTGGTGTCCACAATGCCCTTGTCTTAACATCCTGACTCTAGCATCAGGACGTTATGCGCGGGACTCTCAAAGCTGGCTCTGCCTCCTCCCTCTTGCAGCACTGCTGTTATGTCCCGCTGGAAGAGGAGAAGGACATTTCAGGTGCCATCTCTTTCTACAACATTCTCTTTCGTTGGTGTACACCTAGGTGTAACTTATTCCGTTCACATCAAATTGAGATAGTTAGGTAGATCTATTGTTTATGCATGTGCAGAGCAGTTTTTTTTTTTTCAGAAGCAGGTCTAGGAAAATTCCTAGAGCAGTTTATTTAGTAAAAATCACAGTTTTTGGCTGTACTGTAACGGATAACATTACCGCCACATGTGTGTATACCCTAAGCCTCTATGTTGTTATCAATATATCATGTTGGAATATATTATGCTGATGAATATGTTAGCTTTTTATAGAAAAAAAATTTTTTGCTTTACGTTTTTGGTGATGTTATGTCCTTGTTTATAATGCTATGCGCTGCTCTACTACATTTTTAGAATACACACTGAAAATTCTCCAAAAGACCACGTCTTTGAGAAGACCACCTCAAAATCCAGACCACATTTCTCATGGCTGAATTTCACTTCCATTATATATTATACCTAACGGCCATCTTCTTCGAGGGGTCAACAACTTAGGAGACCATTTTTAAATTACATTTTGGACAGTCACCTCAAAGAGGTTTCTCTGTAAACAATGGTGAAATCAAATATACCACTTGACATGTTCCTGATGTTACAAGGTACTGCGCCACCATACAAGCTTTTGCTATGTGTCTGTTTAAAAGCAACACTAGTTCATTCACACCTCATATAATCACTCTGCTCAGTAGGACTATTACAGCAGGAAGCGCTGTCAGGGATGTATTTCCATGCCGCGTTTTGGATTTTTAGGGTGACGCATGTTGAAGGTGGCCTCTACCATACTTACTAAGTAACTGTCAGCAATCAAGAAGAAATTTCCCAGGACCAGTGAAGGACTATGTGATAAGTTTAGCTTTTACGGGACTGTTGTTTCACTGTTTGCCAGGTCACTTTCATGTGTGGTGACACTTTTTACATTGGCTTCTGTGTTGTATCTGTGATCTCAGACCACTTATAAATAAGTAGAGTTTGGTTACCAGCCTGTAGAACATATTGTCTATATGTCTTCTGTTCTGTGTACCTTAAATGAATTGGCATTTTAGCAGTCTGGATCTGACATGTCAGAAAACAACCCAAGTGAGACTTATGAGACCTACAGACACATTTTACTTTTTGAAATTGAACCACAAAATAATTTATAATGCTGTGTTCGTACTTTGTATTTCAGTGCAGTTTTTTTGTAACCACAACTGAAAATTGGGCATAAAAGAGGAGGGTAATAGTTTCCCTTGCCCAATATCCTCTATTATTGCATATTTGCAGAGACAGACTGGGAACTTAAAGTGGCCCTGGAAAAAAAAACTAAATGTGGCCCTATGTTGTAGGTAGGGACTAACTGACAGAAGGAGGGGCAAAACAAGTAGGCAGGGCCAACAGAACTAGGTGAGGCCAGCAATACTATAGTGTAGAACAAGATACCACCCCGGCAGAACCAAATATCACAGTGAAGCACAAAATACTAACTGTGCAAAATCATATAACACAGTGCAGCACAAAATACTACCTGTGCAAAACCAAGTACCACAGCGCAGCACAAAATACTACCTGTGCAAAACCAAGTACCACAGTGCAGCACAAAATACTACCTGTGCAAAACCAAGTACCACAGTGCAGCACAAAATACTACCTGTGCAAAACCAAATACCACAGTGCAGCGCAAAATACTGCTGCCCATGCTACATTATGAAACGTTATCATCACCCTGAGGACAGCAATACAGTTGAATTCCGGAGGGACCTGCGGCCACTGGCCGGATGCATAAGTGCCTGATGCATCTACATTAATTAATGCTGAGAATATCAGATCTTTATGTAATTTGCAGATGGCCATAAGGAGGCCTTGGGCAGCCCCCTAGGCCCACTAGGAAATTCCCCTGTAGGGTCTAGGGCCAGTGCGCCCCTGCATATCTGTTATAAGGGTTGTGCACCTTTTGTTAGAGGGTTTGGCAAACCCCCCTTTGGCAGACCTGTGAAATGAAGTGTACTTACCTGCTTCCCGTTGATCCCTGATCTTTCTCTTTCTGGCCTTGGTTTCTCTGCTCAGCTCCCAGGATAGGAGCCACAGCAGTGAACTCCCGGCATCGCGTCAAGTGACCATTTTACATGATGCAGGGGGAGCAGGTCACTGCTGTGGCCAGCGATTGACTGCAGCAGCATCAAAGCTACATCCTGGGAGCCAAGCAGAGAAGCCGAGGCCGGGAAGTATGTTTCCCTTTGCAGGTCTACCAAAGAGGGGGGTTTGCCAAAACCTCACCAAAAGTGCACAACGCCTTTAAACTATAAGGTCTCTAATTTTAAGGCACAGGCTTTACAAATGCCATATTAAGAGAGATAGACCTGTTCATGTATTACATGCACATTCATGGGATCATGTAATATTACACACAACATGGGAAACCTGTGACTGGCTGCAGCTTCCCCTAGTGGCAACAGCCAATCATTGGGAGTGTCTATCAGACCTACATTAATTAGCTAATTGCCAATCTTAAAAGGTGTTGTCTTCATGAGACAACCTCTATAAAGAACACACTATCCAACACTAATACAAAGAGAAATATTGCCTCCCCCTTTTCAGTGAGGTCACCTTTCCTCCTTACATCGATTGCATCACCTTCAATAACAATAATTGCAGCCAAATACAGTGTTGGACCGTGTTTCCTTTTTCTCGAGGCCCAGCCCCCTTATCATCAATAAAATCTTATAGGTTTTGGAAAATTTGACTTTAGTGACAAGTGATTGTCTCCAAATGCAGTTACAATTTTTTTTATGTTCTCCTGGACCCCTGGAGCCCACTATAGTATCAAAGCCTGGACCCACCAGAGGATCCTCTGGTATTTTGGTGGGCCAGTCTGACACTGACCCAAATGCTTCATATAACTTGTATTGTCTTTTGCAATCTTATATTTTGAAAGCATGTGTGAAAGCATGGCAAACCATTTTTGAAGCTCTGGAAATGCACCAAAACACAGTGAGAACCATTATCAACAAATGCAGAGGATAGCAAAAAGACTTGGTTGTCTTGCCAGATGTATCTCAGCGGTGTAGCTCTTACTCATCCTCAAAGTCACAAAACCTCTGCCATGGTCAATATTCATGAGGCTACAGTGAGATCAAAACTAGTCAAAATGTGAGGACAGCATAATTGGAAACTATTTCTGTCCAAGAGTTGCCTTGTATCTTGGATGATCTAACTAAAGATAAAGCATACCAGCCAAACATGATGTGGCAGTGTGATGATGTGGAAAGTCTTTAATTTTTCAGGTCCATGGCATCTTGCTATTATTCAAGAAGTCATGAAATTTGAACTATACCACAAAATTCTTCCTTAATTTCTCTGTGAAATTAAGCTGAAACGTAAATGGGTTATGCAATACAATAATAGTAATACAAATACAGTGGTCCCTCAAGTGACAATATTAATTGGTCCCAGGATTTATTGTATGTTGAAACCATTGTAAGTTGAGTAATCGGTTCCAAAGCCCCAAAATGTCATCCAAGATAAGAGAAAATGAAGATTTTAGAAAAATAAACATATATAGACAGATAGATAAAACAATAGCTGCTAACTAGCAACTAAGGCTACTTTCACACTAGCGTTAATATTTTCCGGTATTGAGATCCATCATAGGGTCTCAATACTGGAAAAATGCTTCTGTTTTGGCCCCATTCATTGTCAATGGGGACAAAACATAACAGAACAGAACTGAACGCTCCAGAATGCATTCCGTTCCGCAAGCTGCGGTTTTCTTTCCGTCATGGGATACAGAGCAGACACAATCTGACACAATGGAAAACGGATCCGTCCCCCATTGGCTTTCAATGGAGTTCATGACGGATCCGTCTTGGTTATGTTAAAGATAATACAACCAGATCCGTTCATAATGGATGCAGGCGGTTGTATTATCAGTAACGGAAGCGCTACGCTAGTGTGAAAGTAGCCTAATACAGCTTTTTTACCAGAGAAGTGGCCTTGATTGGTTGGATCTGAGTCTGAGCCATTGTTTGTTGAGTCTAGTTTCAACTTACAAGGGCCCAGAAAATTGTATGTTGAAAATATTGTATTCTGAGGCCATTGTATCTTTAGATTGGTCTAGCAAAAAGCATGTCTTGAACCTGATACAGAAAGCCAAGTCCTATCTTAGGGGGTTGGCAAACTGAGCTTTTCTAAGGGCTACTGAAAATGGGACTGCCAGGGGCAGCCTGAGTGTAAAGTGGTCTAAAGTGAATAAGAGCTTTAATGCACACATTCCTGTATGTCACTTACAGGAAAAACACAAGGGAGAGGAGTTTCCACGTTTATTGTATCACATGGATGATCCCTTTCAGCAGCAGAAAGTCTAAGGTCCATTGAAGAACCCCAGTGGAAGCTCCCTATATAGCTTGTTATGGAATACTTAGTAATCAGTGTCAAATTATATTACTATATCCGCTAGTGGGATGGTTAATGTCACACATCAGTGGTGTAGTTTCATATACTGTTGTCACTAATGTCCTGAAAACTGCCATTTATAGTTTTCTACTGCTATTACAGAATAATGCATTATTATATAATTTCACTCAGTTCACCAAAAATTGGTTACGTGTGATAAAATTATCTGACTTATCACTGTTTCAATAAATTTGTCCAGGAAGGAGACACCAGGAACAACTACTGCTATTTGTGGAATTTGTTGGAAAGAAAGATACTTTGACATATGTACTTTCTTGACTTCCATGAAAAGAAGCAGAATTATTAGCTGTCTGTTAGAAAGGAGAACACATCTTATCCATAAATCTTATTTACTCTTATTTCCGTGTATTTTGTCTTTGGCGCTTTTTTGCCCCCACTGAGACCAGTTGTCAGGAAATTATCTAGCTATGATCCAGAACATGGCTATCCTAGGAAGTTTGTTATGCTGACCAGCCAAGCCCTGGCTGGTCAACCTATCTGTGAGCCTGGACACTGAGTGTGAGGAGTAGGTCAGGGGAACACAAATGACACAGACAAAGTGAGGCCCTGACACTCCTCCCAAACCACTGTCCCTGCCTTTTGGGGGAACCCGGCTCCTTAACAGGCCGGCCCCAACCGAAGGCTGCAATTACACTGAAGAAAGTGGAACACGAGACAAACAACAAAAACAAAACACAAGCAGGAACAACCCCAAACAGGTCAGGAACTGAAGGGGTAAAAGGTAAAGGAACCAAGCAAGGAATAAACAGAGGATAACACAAAAGGTAGGTAACAGTAACAGAAACCAGGGAAAAAGGTACAGAGTCACTGGAATACCGGATAAACACAGAGTAGCTAGCCTAGGCACAAGGCTCTATAGCAGGCACAGATAAATGGCGAGTGAGAAACTAAATAGTGGCTAGAGTCCCAGCCCCAAAGCGTGATAGGAGCATGGATCCCAGCCACACCCTGAATGGACCAAAATTACTGGCAGGGACGCCTGCCAGTAAAACTAGCAAAACTAGCCAAACCTTTAACCCTTAAGGAACCTAAGTGTTACAAGAGGATTTTCTGGCTTGCACTCGGGATGAGCGCCGCATAGCGTCAGGACACGGGAACGCCCGCACCCGCCCAACATCCGCTGGAGGGCCGCAGCGCCCCCGAATCCTGACACTGAGCCAATCAAGTTTCTGGATCGGCATCCAGTTCTAGAGCCAGGCAGGGGAGGTAAGTCTTGCCCTGACTGTGTATTTCCTGTGATTTACCTGACTCCTGCTGGTTCTATGTGAACACTGCTGAATTTCTGTTGGATCTTCCTGTGTATTGACCTTGGCTTGATTCTGCATTAACCCAGTGTCTACTGATAAGACTTTTACTGTTTCGACTGTCTTACTCCTCTGCTTGTTTCTAGTTTAACCCCTTGTCAGGTGTTTTGGCTGCAATTAGCTCTTCTGGCTCAAACTGTGGCTTGTTTTACTCTCTTGCTACTCTTTGGCCTTTGGCCTTTTATGTCTGTTACCTGTGATTTCGCTACTGTTTTCTACCACTTTACTTTTCAGATAGAACCTGGGTCTTTGGCAGCCAAGTCCAACTAGCCTTATGGCAGGCACTGGGGAACACTTAGGGGTTGCCTTAGATGTACTAACTGAAGTGGTGAAGAAAGATAACTACCAGATTTAGAGTTTGCAGGTGATGGTCCTGAAGAGTGACCCTGTATTCTTCTTCACCTCAGTTTCTTTACACCAGGATATTGTAGAGACAGACTCACTAATTTCAGCCGTTTCTCACAGCTGTACAGATATTAAGCAGTAGAGATGAGCGAACGTGCTCGTAACGAGCACTGTAGCGCTCGGCTCCCCTGCGAACGAATACCCGCAGGCATTGCGGATCCGTCCTCAGCTGCATTTAAGTCAATGGGGACGGATCCGTTTGATATGACACTCATACCAAACGGATCCGTCCCCACTGACTTTCAGTCGGGTGAGGAGGACGGATCCGTTTGGTATATGTGTCATTGCGCAGGGGAGCCGAGCGCTACAGTGCTCGTAACGAGCACGTTCGCTCATCTCTATTAAGCAGTTTTACAGTACTGAACTGCTAAACTCTGCAGCTCACTCTAGCACTGGGAGAGATATGAGTCAGATGCAGCAAGCTTCCCCGCCCTCTCCTGCCTCCAGATGATTATGCTGGGTTCACATCATATTTTTCCCATCCGTTTAACGTATACAAAAAACGTATACGTTAAATGGATGCCTCAGCCTGATGCCATACGGCAGAATACAGTCACCATAGAGTTCCATTGTAAAAACCTTTTTTTACTGGACTGTGCAGGATACAAGAACGTGGTGTGCTGAGTTTTTCTATCCTTTTTTTGTAACGTATATGTCAAGCGGATGCATAAAATGTGATGTGATCCCACCCTTATTGACAGTTTTTTATTGTTCTGCATAGGAAAGAAAACATCAATAATCATCTGGAGACAGGGAAGTGTGGGGGCAGCATGCTTCATTGGACTCACCTCTCTCAGTGCCAGTGCACCAAAGGGTTTAGCACAGGGATCCACAACCTCCGGCACTCCAGCTGCTGTGAAACTACAACTCCCAGCATGCGTACTTACTCTGCTCTTCTCCGAAATCCCATAGAAATAAATGGAGCATGCTGGGAATTGTAGTTTCACAGCAGCTGGAGTGCTGAAGGTTGCTGATCCTTGGTTTATCAGGTCAGTACTGTAAAAATGCTTATGGTATCTGCACACAGTTTGGATCATGCACAGGTTTTCTGCATGGATTTTCAGGCAGAAAATATACTATGTAATACAGTTCCAGTAAAGGGAATGACATGTGCCAAATTTCATGTACATTGTGCCTATTTTGTACACATGGTGCAGCTTTTAAAATCTGCAGCTGGTGGTTTTTCTGTGTGGCTCCACAGCTAATTTATTGTTTTCCCCATAGATTCAATGGGGTTGTTAAAATACACAGAAAATCAGCACCAAAAACTGCAGACAATCTGTAATAAATAGTGCAGATTTATGTGCATCTTTATCACGTTTTCATGTGCATGTTCTGCAAATGCAGAATCCGCATTATGTGCAGGTACGTGGTGTAATTTGTAGTGAAATCAGTGGGTCTGCAACTAGACTATGCTTCTTCCATAGAGGGCAGTATATAGGACCTGCCAGGCTCCCTCTAAAAGTGATTACATTATTCTCGGTGACATATCTACAATACAGGCTGGCCATAATATTGATTTAGGAGCAGGGGTTTAAATACCATAGTGGCAGACCATGCAACTGATATGCGGCCCAGGGCAAGAGGGGGCCCAGTCTTAGTTGGAATTATCTCCTCTTCTACCCAAAGTGAAAACTTGGTCAGGTCTCTACCCTCTAAAGGACAAACCTTAAACAAATGAGGCACTAGGAAAATGGCCCAAGGATCATTGAAAGGAGTTTAGGCGGAAACCCTTCTGTCCTGTATGGGGGACCTGGTTTTATCCTAGCTATGGGGCCCTCATTTCTCTATGTACACCGCTGTTTAGGAGCTTTTGGGAAAGTGGTAACTGGGACCAAACCACCCTTACCCAAGGTGTGATTTCTGATTCTGTGCCCCCTCCCTTCCTCGGTTCAGGTGAGGACCACCACTCTAATAACTATGCTATTTGTAATGCCCTTGTCTGATTTATTATCCGACTGTTCTCTTTTATAGTCACCTAAACCTAAGTTTCCTAGTAGTGGATCAAGGCTGCAGAAGTCAGTGACTGACATGTTGCAATCTCCGTATGTTTCTACGAAAAGTCTGAATTACATAACCACTTCGAAAGGATTTCAAGAATGCAGCAGCAGACATCCTGGGAAAAAGACCAGTTATCTTGCTACAGTTCCTCAGTATATTAAACGTCCTTAAACCATGCCAGCTTTCAAAGATAATAGAAATAAATCACGTTGGGCAGAATATCTTATATTTTCATCTGCTAAAATAACATCATAGAACATTTTCTCACTATTTCAGTTATCTTCTGGGCATCCGCGAAGGGAAACAATTTCATCAACAGAAAGTTTAAGGTTGGCATGGGTCATTGTTTTATCAGGCTAAATCATCTCCTCTGATCGGTTGGCCAAGATAAGCATTTCATTCTCACCACAGCATGAGATTGTCGGATTAGATATGTTCTTCGACACATTGATATTGCTTTTGCATTTTGTAGATTAAAAAGTAAATTCATAAGAATAGCAAGTAATAAATGTAATGTGAATACTCAGGTAAGGGTCATGACGGATTTTTCTTGCTCCTCATCCCATGACAGAAAGAAAACCACAGCATGCTGCGGTTTGCTCTCCGATATGAGAATGGAGCAGAATGCATTTTGGAGCATTCTGTTCTGTTTAGTTACGTTTTGTCCCCATTGACAATGAATGGGGACAAAACAGAAACATTTTTTCCGATATTGAGATCCTATGATGGATCTCAATACTGGAAAATAGAAACGCTAGTGTGAAAGTAGCCTTAAAGGGGTATCTCAGGACTTGGTGGTGTGTTAACTGACGGGTAATAATATGGTACACAGACAGCCATATGTTCTCTACTATTTTTATTGATATTTTGTGATATAGTAATTACATGAATAAAATCAAATATTATTTAAAAAAATCTTTTTGAGTCCCATTATTTGCATTTTTGGTATATATGTCAATATAGATACTAATTGAAGCACATAAAACCACCCTGTACTGGTAATGACTCTTTTGTCATCATTTTTAGATGTAACACAGACAGCTTTTGCAGTGGATTTTTGGCGTGTTTGTTGTAGATTAAATTTCCTTCACATTTAATCATATGTTTAGGGCTCGTTGTTACACATTTGTTTGTATTTTTTTATTTAGTTTTTTATGGGTTTGGAGGTGGATTTTGTTGAAAATGCCGTGCATTTTTTAGGCTTGTTGTTACACACCTCCAGAGTGAAACTCCAGCAAGCTGTTCTGGCAGTCAAATGGAGAATCATCTGGACACAAACTGCAGCTTGTAGCGGCCTACTGTGTCCGGACAACTCACTGCTTGTCTGTCAGAACAGTGTACGGATCTCCGCCAGACCCCATTATACTTAATGGTGGCGGCGCACTTTCCGTCCGCATCCGGCAGTGCTGAATCTGGTGAACTCTGGCAGGCTATTCTCTGCCGGAACAGCCTGTCTGAATTCACAATGGAGATGTGAAAGTAGCCTTAGCTGTATAATTAGAGTAGCCATTTTTTTCAGGAGTTTTTTTAATAACCTATAGCGATACGTGAAGGTAAAATACCATACCTGGTGAAAAGAAACGTCATGCATAGGAAAAAGATTCAGCAAAAAAACGTGTGTTTCATAAAAGATTCTCTACCAACACAGAGCAGTCTTCCTGTAAGAAATATGTTCTTGTTCATGTAGGCCACCGCATCCTTAAAGGGATTCTCCAGGAATTAAAAAAATTAAAATACATAAATATAACCTTATTATAAACAAATTCCCAAATACCTTTCATTAGTTATAATGGCTCGTTTTGTCTATGGAGCAATCATTAGGAGAAATAAAATGGCCGCCATACTATTTGTACAGGACAAAGTACTTCACAACACTGAGGTAAAGAGCTGCCTCATCCTCTTCTCTGCTTGTCAGGGATTATGATCCTGACTACAGGTGATAAGATATTTAGCTAAATCTCTGTAGGAATGGAGTTCATGAGGAGACCTGAAGTACAGAGAGGACGGACAGGACATAGTGTGGTAATGGAGACTGTATACAAGAGCTGTTGCTCATTACTCCCACCCTTCTCTCTGTACTTCATGTCTTCTTGTGAACTACATTCCCACAGAGATTCAGCTAAAGATCATACTAAACTGTATTCAGCATCATCATCCCTGACAAGCAGAGGAGGATGAGGCAGCTCTTTAGCTCAGTGTTGTGAAGTAACTTGTCCTGTTGTGTGATTAGGACAGGTTTTGTGTGTACTAATAGGACATCAGCCATTTTATATCTCAAGATAACAGATCTGTACCTATGAAACTGGCTGACCTGTTACATGTGCACTTGGCAACTTACGGCATCTGTGTTGGTCCCATGTTCATATGTGCATTGCTGAGAAAAATTATGTTTTAATATATGCAAATGAGGCTCTAGGAGCAACGGCGGCTTTGCCGTTACACCTAGAGGCTCAGCTCTCTCTACAAAGCTGCTCCCTCAGCACTTTGACAGGACCAGGCATTGAAAACATCATAATGCCTGCCATGTCAATCAACGTTCAGAGTGCACAGTAGTTGCATAGAGAGCTGAGCCTCTAAGTATAACGGTAATGCCAGCATTGCTCCTAGAGGTTCATTTGCATATATTAAAACATTATAGGCCATATATGCTTGTTTGGAATTCTGGGAAGAAGAGGGATGCTAATGAGCTCTTAACAAGCTCTGCCTCTAATTCCACCAGATGTAAGGCGGCTGTCTCCTCCCGCCGACTAAGGCACTCTCTCTTGAATGAGAGATAGTACCCCTCAAATCCTGACTTAGGCCTCTCACCTAGTTAAGCCAGTACTCTCTGCTCTGCACTGATGAGGGTCAAACATGCTGAAACAGCTGTCTGCAGATGAGACGCTGGCTTATTTAATATCTGAGTCATGTCTCAAGGACTATTTAAAAGGTCGAACATTGACTTATAGGATAGCTGCCTTACATCTGGTGGCTTGTTAAAAGCTCATTTGCATCCCTTCTTAGTCACATTTAATACATATTTGATGTGCAGGTTGGCCCCTGAGCTCCCTTTCGGTCACTTGAGGTGGAGATGGTCCAGTGGACAGCACATCATTCAGGGGCGACGGAGGGCCAGTAACACTCCATCCCTTCTTCTTTGCTAATAGTAGCGGCACATGTAGACAGGAGAGAGTAAGCTGATTGGTGGAGGCAGCGCAGCAGAAGTTCCCACCGGCACTTACCACCAGTCAGCGATGTGCATGGTAGCAGGGAACTCCTCCACCTCTAGAAATGGACCCTGGTTGCGGATTAAGGATGTGTGGGTTGGTGGCCTTCAGCCTTACTGATTGCTTGTCACCGCCCACAACACACTACAGAGTGCCTCACTTCCGCCGCCCACCCCACACTTCTTTTTTCAAGGTCGACTCACTTATTAAAGCTCCTGCAATGTGCCGTCCACCATGATTTTGGTACCTTCACTTTATAAGACGCACTGACTTTTTGCCACCACTTTGGGGGGGAAAAGTGTGTCCTATAAAGCGAAAAATATGGTATTTCTTTTATGCTTATTGCTCCAGTTCTGGGCTGTGGTCACTTGACCATGTCCATGTCACTCTTATCTTATTTCCTGTGCTATGAAGTCAATAGGCGTGTCAAAGCAGCAACAGGGGCAGTGATATTATCTATGAATCAAGCTGGATGGGAAGAGATAAAACTAGGTGGGTGTTGTTAGGGGCGGTGCTGGAGCTGTAGTGAAGAAAGGAGAAGTGCATCATGGGTTTGGTTGGGGACAGCGAAGCGCTACATACGGGATGTAAAGAAACCAGTGGAGTGCTAAGGGGAGGGGGAGTAGTCCACTCCTGGTGCCCACTCTCAGGGGGTGCCAGAGCCGAGAAGCAATGAGCGCTTCCATCAATACAGATGGAAGTGCTCATTGCTAGAGCGCCGGGACCTGCAGTCCTGTCACTCAGCTCCCCGCGCTCCATCTCTCCTGCCTTCTGCTCCCTGCTCCACCATTAAGCCTGCAGAAACAGATTGCGCTGCTGGTCTGTGTGGGAGGAGAGTGCAGCCCGGGAATCTGCCTGTGCTCCTCCCACACAGTGCTGCAGCGCAATCTGTGTCTGCAGGGGAAGAGCTGGATGTGAGCATCTTTTTAACACAGAGGAGGCACAGAGGGCTTTACTAATGTGAAGGGGACACAATGGGCATTTCTATTATGGAGGGGGCACAGAGGGCTTTACTACTGTGAAGGGGGCACAATGGGCATTTCTACTATGGAGGAGGCAAAGAGGGCATTACTACTATTAAGGGGCACAATGGGCATTATTACTGTGAAGGCGGCACAATGAGCATTACTACTATGGAAGGGGCACAATGGGCATTATTACTATGAAAGGGGTGCAATAGACATTACTACTATTAAGGGGGCACAATGAGCATTACTACTGTGAAGAGGAGACAATGGACATTACTACTATGAAGGGGGCACCGAGGCCATTACTCCTGTGAAGGGGGTGGGCATAACTGTTATGGGGCACAGAGTGGGCATTACTACTGTGAAGGGGGCTCAATGGGCATTACTACTGTGAAGCAGCACAGAGGGCATTACAACTGTGAAAGGGGCACAATGGACATTACTGCAATGAAGGGGGCATTACTACTATGAAGGGGGAAAAGAGGGCACTACTCCTATGAAGTGGGTGGGTATAACTGTTATGGGGCACAGAGTGGACATTATTACTGTGAAGGGGGCACAATGGGCATTACTACTATGAAGGGGCACAGAGAGCATAATTACTGTGAAGGGGCATAACTGTTATGGGGGCACAGATAGGGCATTACAACTGTGAAAGGGGCACCAAGAGGGCATAACTACTGGAAGAGGGCACAATGAGGGCATAGCTACTGTTAAAGTTATACTATGAGGGCGTAAATACTGTGAGGGGGCACAACTACCGTGAGGGAGCACAATATGGGCTGTGAGGGGAGCACATATCTGGACAAAACTACTGTGAAGGTTGTACAATGAGGGCAATACTATTGTGAGGGGGTACAATTTTTTTAAAGTATTGGGGGGGGGGGGGTTGACAAAAAAGGACCCACCCAGGGTGCCAAACACCTTAGGCATGCCACCGAAAAAAAACAGAGTGATTTGTCTACATGGTGAAAACAGGTCAAAGGAGTCAGTCCAAATTTAAAAAAAAAAAAGCAAGGGGCAGATGTACATGAGGTAAGCAACTACATGAGAATATCTGTTAAAAACCATGGTAATCCTGGAAAACCCCTTTAATCCTCTGACCCTGGTAGACACAAAAATCAGGAATCGCAAAGTTGTCGAATAACATATAGACTGAGAAGAGCTTGTCAGGCAGTGAAGAGATATCTTCACAGCAATTTACAGAAAATGTACAATGCACTAGTTGCTGGATAAATATTCTGCAGATTATTAAAAGCAAATCAAATAAAATATTCATTTCTTGGCTGAGTTTATATAGACAGACGCCTAAAAGAATTCAAACTGCAAGTGGATTCAGTGGTTTTCTTCTTTTATTGAAAGGACTAATATGGAAATGACAAACTCTGAGATCTAGCACCGGAAGTTCCTAACATTGCAATCACTATCACTCTGTCCACTAAATTCAGCAAGGACCATGCCAAGAAATCAAGAATTCCAAATATGTGCTTTGAAAAGCTTCTCTTTACAATGGAATTTTGTAACATCTGATCTAACAGAGTCTGGAGGAGGAGGGAGAAGAGGAAGATCAATAAATGTATTTCACCCAGTAACAATATACCATATGTATTATTTACTTGCGGAATTTACAATCTGATGCACTGTGTAAACAGAGCACGGAGAGCTTGTCATCCTTCAGAAGCTTGGGAAACAGAAGCAGAATTGAGGTCATATCAGACCAAAATATAATATGTGTTTTCCTTACCTACCTGTGAGTTCCTTGGAATGCCTAAGAGATCTCTGCCGTGACCTTAGAATACTTTAAAGAGGCATGTAAAGGACATAGGAAGCAGATATATGGTCCACAATAAAAAAAATCTGCTGACTGGTGTTTTTAACACATCAAACACTAGTAATAGTCACATATATAATAAAATGTGTCAGGAACATGCTAAAACCAGAGCTAAAGGTTCTTAGTGGTTTAAAATAAGCTTTGCTGAACTCCCCCTTCTAAATGGCAGCTAAAAATAAGATTATACACTTGAGACACCACCATTGGGAACCTGTGACCAACTTTCGGAAGTGCTGTGGTGTCTTCTTTAACATTTATTGCCACCAGCACATCTGCAGAGGTCAAAATGCCACAAGAGTGTGAGAGCCCTCATTATAGATATCATTAGAATAAGCACACCTACAACACCACCTAGTCAGTCGTTCATGATGGCTTTTAATCTTATATGATGTTGATCCTTATATGATATTGATTTGGTTATTTATAGCTAACCATGGAAAGTAATAGTATACACACCCGAAGAAGAAGGTAATACACTTCCAAAACATGTTGCGCATGAAGTCTTTAGTCGCTATTTTAACCCATTGATATAATGGACTGTCCATAGTAACAGCACTACCGATACCTGTCTTTTTTTTACTCTGTTCTGTTACTATTCGCAAGATAGGTCATCAATATCTAATTGGTCTCCATAAAACAGAAAATATTCTTCAAAAGCAGCCTTGTCATAATTCATGCTTTATATAAATAAGTTATATTATAATGATCAGAGAACCTGGGCACTTCTCTAGGTCACAATTCCTAGAAGTTTCGGCCTTGGGGACCCTGAGAATCCAATATTGGTTCCACGTTTGGTGTACCCAGATTCAAAAAAATATAATGGGAAATCTGCTGGTCATATCATTCTTCTAAGAGACATCTATCAAATTTTATGGCACAATCTAAAATTGTCATAGAGCTAGTGACTTTTGAGCATATGATTACCTACCCTCTGGACTTTTTAAAAATGTCTCATGAACTAACACACAGGATCAGAACCCTGAGATACGTCTAATGTAGGACTAATCAGATTTCAGCTGCACTCCTAGCATGGATACTTAACCAATTGAATTGGTAGGCTATTCCTCATTTTATCCCTTTTGTTTTCTGTTCTTTTTGCTTATGTGTATGTCCTTTTGCCACCTTTTTGTAACCTTTTTAGCATTGTACGTTTTCTGCATGTTAAATCATAAAATTTAATAAGTCATTCTTTGCTGCTCTAAACATAACAACACCCTCTAAGAACCGCTTTGGCCAATAGCAACCAATCAGATTCCACCTTTCATTGTTCAGAGTTCCTTTGGAAAATGAAAGGCGGAAAGGTGATATAATGCAATGGTTTGCTGCTAGGATTAATGTTATGGTTTATTATTACAGCGGTTAGCGGGTGATTTTTTTTTTAAATAAAGAGCTGGACAGGAGGAGAGGTGGCAGTGGTAATGAAGGTGATTGTAGTCCTCACGGTGACTAATCCTTCTCCCCAGTGCTCCCTAGGCCTCCTGACATGCATTGAGTGGAGGATGCACCCTTTCTTTTCTTGGGGCACACCTTGGACTTTTGGGGTCTTCTGTTGGTGGTGGCTGATGTGTCCTTGATATAAGATGTGTGTGATGATAGGGTGCAAGGAAGAAGGCCTGGGCAGGGCAGTAACCAGGCTGTATCTGGGGGTAACAAATTCAAGGCCCTTTACTGAGGTGATTTTGGTGGCTCCTAAGCAAAGTTCCCGATAGTAATAAGTTCAGTTTTTCTCCAGAGTACATACACAGTCTTTCAAAGGCTGAATATGGGACACCAGACTGTAAGATGGCTGACTCTGAGTCTCTCTCTATTACATCCAAAAAACTTCCCCAATCGGCCAAAGGGGTGCAAAATGTCTCTCACACTACAGAAAGTACTGCAGTTCCCAGTCTGTGGAGTTCAGGTTTTCAAATGGATGGTCAGTCCATTATAGAAGTTTGGTGAGCACCGAAACAATATAAGCTCTCTACAAGCATTAAAGTCTGTTGCCATAAATGAGCGATTACCTTTACTGTCTGTTCTTGCACCAATCCTTTGTAATGGCCCCCTACAGTCTGTAACTTCTTTGCTACTTCCTTTCTCAGAGGATGACTGAGAATTGTTCTCACCATGCAAGGCATGGAGGCTGCTTGAAATAGGCCTCACACTGCACAGCCACATGCTGCACCTTACTTGTTGGCTGCCTGAACTACCCCTGACTAAAGGGGATTACCAGCCTTCCGCCTGCTGAGTAGGACCAGATAACTAAGCTGTTTTCCCATGTTCAGCTCTTGGATTCACATAAATGGCACAGAAAAGTACATTAACCCTTAATGGGTAAGACAGTTGCTCAGTGGTTAGCGCTGGGTTCCTAAGTTCGAATCCAACCAAGGACAACATCTGCATGGAGTTTGTATGTTCTCCCAGTGTTTGTGTGGGTTTTCTTTGGGTACTCCGGTTTCCTCCCACACTCCAAAGACATACTGTTAGGGAACTTAGATTATATACTTATTTAAAAGGGTAAACCATCCCCAGAAAAAGCCATAAAATAAAAAGAATAATTCCTTGACAATCCCCTGCCTTCCCCACAGTGATTCTTCCAAGTCCTCTGCCGGTCTCTGCTCACCCAGCTCTAATGATGACGTGTGATGGCTGCAGTTAATCACTAGCTGTGGAGGTGACCTCAATGGTGTTGACATATCATCAGTGGAGCTAGATGAAGGTAGACTATCGGAGGACCCATGAAGCATCAGGTAGCAGCGGCAGAGGATTGATAAGGTGAGTATTGCTCCTTTTGTTATTTTATGTCATTGTAAGCTGTTTGTACTATATTCAATATAGATGAAATTTGGTTACTTTGAATTCTTGTGATACCTATAGCAATAATATGTGTACGAAGCCATCCAGCAGACATACTGCATGCATTAGGAGAAAACACAAAGACTCAGTAAAATCATTACTTTTCAAAAATGAGCCCTTGCAGGTTTAAAGCCTAAAAGTTCCCTTACTTGTAACAGCTTGCCTAACCAGATTCCTGTTCAGACCCACATTTTCATCTCTTTTTAAGTAATTAAATGTCCTCACCGCACACAGCTGTGTTTGATAATCTAAGAAAGCAAATAATGAAACGCTGGAGCAGATGAGCATTGTCTCCAGGCTGGTGACCGCGGCAGCATTATGCAATGTATTATATGTCTGTTGGATATCAGTTCACTGCCCCATTCCATGTTTTCTTGTATTGTAGCATTGTTTTCTACTAAATAAATAGGGCAACTTCACCTTCTAGCAGTTTGAGAGACGCATTTGCAATATAAAAAAAGATCTTAAAGGGGCTGTCCAGCTCTTTACAAGTGATGGCTTATCCTCATGTATCCGAGCCACAAAGAGACAGTGATAACCATCTTTCCAAAGCCTCCCCAAAGACCACTTCTTTCTCCCACCAGCCCAGGAAGAGGTTGGTATAAGTGAGTCCACAGGGCCTCTCCATTGCCACTCCCCTGAGCTGTTTTTTTCTTTTTATAAGATTAAAGGTTAAAGGGGTTTTCTGGGATTTTACTACTGATGACCTGTCCTCATCAGTATTTGATCGATGGGAGTCCAGGACCCCCACCGATTAGCTGTTTGAGAAGGCACTGGCGCTCCCGTGAGCGCAGAGGCCTTCTCTTAGTTTTTCTTAGGCCAGTAACGTCACGTTCATTGGTCACGTGGCCTAGGAGCAGCTCAGCCCCATTCAAGTGAATGGGGCTGAGCACAAAAACAAGCATAGCCGCTGTGCAATGTACGGCACTGTGCTTGGTAAGATGCGAGAAGGCAGCAGTGCTCACAGGACCACCGGTACCTTCTCAAACAGCTGATTGGCAGGGGTCCCGGGTGTCGGACCCCCACCGATCAGATACTGATGACCCCTTTAAAGTTTTAACACTGCACATCTCAGTGATCCTACAATATTTTGCAAAGTAAACAATATATTTCATATTTAGTGAGCTCATTGCAGGTGATAAGAAACTGTGTCTAGTACGCTGAATTCTTATTGTCTGGACTACACATTAGCAATAATCAATATACTTCCTGTTTACAAGAGAATTGGGAGTAATGGGAGTGAATTACTGAGCATGTGTAACCATCAGTATGGGACATATTTGATGGACATTCTGTGGGTGGATCAAAAGAACACCAGAAGGTGCAACAACAAGTATGTAATAGCAATCTAGACACACAAGCATTTTTTGAGTACATAGGACATTTAAGTCAAACCCCCACTAATCAGTTATTGATGACCTAGGTCATCAATGTTGAAACCCCCTTCGCGTTTTTTAGATATTTGTGGAAAAAATAAACTGTAATACCTCAGTATTGCAGCTGTGTAATACATCCCTGCCGTGGCACCCATCTTGGAGGTGCACCAACAACACCAGTGACCTCAACATCATAAAAATGTATGTCACAGTGGGAATTATCACTAAACTGTGAAGTACATTTACAATGCAAGTGAGGAACCAGTTAAATAGCCCTCCTATACTGTAACAAACTTGACAATAAAGAGATCTCCAATTAAGTGAGATATTCTGGGATCCTGGCAAACAATATGGCACTCTTCAGTCATTGTGTGGGAGAAGAGAAGATTTGGTGGTTTCTTCTAGGCTTTCTACTGCCAGTGCTCTAGATGTTTGTAAAATGGAAAACCCAAGTAAGGTACTGTTGCTGTAGAAAGCCCAAGTCTATGTCTTCTTCTACAGTAAATTATTTTAGCTATCTTCTGTCGAAAGGGTTAATACACAGTCAGCTAATTAAACTGAGAGATTTTGGGACTTACTATATGGGATTATGCAAAGTTTTAGAGTGAAAAAACAGACATGCTGACCTTTTGACTGTCCGGTTTAACTCTGTTGTTTACATCTAAAGACTTGTTTATGTCTGAAGAAACTGCTTAGTCATTCCTATAGACTTGTATTGAAACTCTATACAGGTCTATGGAAAACTGAAATTGTGTAACACCCCAGAGTAGTGTTACCATTCTTACTCCCTGCTACTACCCTTGTTGGCTGACCTAAATTTCATCTATGCATTTTATTAGAGGTGATTATATCTATATAATGTTATGCAACTGTTTTACTATGTAATGTGCCTGGTGTACCAGCAGGTGGCAGCAAAACAAGGCAGAGCTACTATATAGCTTATCAGAATGGACCTTTCTATTTCCATTATGAACCCCCCACCCCCTCCTCTTTTGGAGAGGAGTGGTCTGTTCCCACTTCCTGCAGTAAGGGTGGAGAATCAGTTAGAGCCAGTTAGTTCTAGTTACCCCATGCTAAGGGAAGGACATGCCTATGTCAGCCAGAGCACCTTCAGCTCTGGTGGCCTTAAAGACAGAGGAATTCCAGCCTCAGCAGCCAGGAGGTGTTTCCCTGGCACAAGTGAAGTCAGACCAAGCAGAAAACTGCAGCATTGGAGAAAATCCAAGTTAAAGAAAGTTGTGAGCTACAGAGATATAGCAGAGGATTTTTGTCTGCCAAGTTCACATGCCTAAGCCTGCTGGAAACCAAGATAAAGCCAAAAGTTTGTTACCTGGATGCAAGTTTGCCTAAGTAAAGCTGCATTAGATTTCACCAAAAGGTCTGGACCAGAGGCATAGCTACCGGGGGGCAGGGGGGGCAACGGCTCCGGGCCCAGTGACTCAGGGGGGGCCCAGCAAGGATGACTATCAGGCGAATACAAGTGAGCGCTTCCATTATGGAAGCGCTCACTTGTATTTAGGGACCCCCATCATACCTCAGATCAGCCCACCCAGCCACATAAGATTAAAATAAAAAACCTTTCTTACCTGTCCCGCGCTGTGGCTGCCCCGCGCTGCGGCACTATGTGCACGCCGGCCAGGGAAGACAGTGGAGCGCCGGACCGGAGGGCAGCCGCAGCGCGGGACAGGTAAGAAAGGTTTTTTATTTTAATCTTATGTGGCTGGGTGGGCTGATGTGAGGTCCGATGGGGCACAATACGCTGATCTGAGGTCTGATAGGGCACAGTAGGCTGATGTGAGGTCTGATGGGGGCACAATACGCTGATCTGAGGTCTGATGGGGGCACAATACACTGATCTGAGGTCTGATGGGGCACAATACGCTGATCTGAGGTCTGATGAGGGCACAATACGCTGATCTGAGGTCTGATGGGGGCACAATATGCTGATCTGAGGTCTGATGGGGGCACATTCTGCTGATCTGAGGTCTGATGGGGGCACAATACGCTGATCTGAGGTCTGATGGAGTTACAATACGCTGATCTGAGGTCTGATGGGGCACAGTAGGGTGATGTGAGGACTGATGGGGGCACATTCTGCTGATCTGAGGTCTGATGGGGGTACAATACGCTGATCTGAGGTCTGATGGGGCACAGTAGGCTGATCTGAGGTCTGATGGGGGCACAATACGCTGATCTGAGGTCTGATGGGGGTACAATACACTGATCTGAGGTCTGATGGGGGCACAGTAGGGTGATGTGAGGACTGATGGGGGCACAATACACTGATCTGAGGTCTGATGGGGGCACAATACGCTGATCTGAGGTCCGATGGAGGCACAATACGCTGATCTGAGGTCTGATGGGGGCACAGTAGGGTGATGTGAGGACTGATGGGGGTACAATACGCTGATCTGAGGTCTGATGGGGCACAGTAGGCTGATGTGAGGTCTGATGGGGGCACATTCTGCTGATCTGAGGTCTGATGGGGGCACAATATGCTGATCTGAGGTCTGATGGGGCACAATACGCTGATCTGAGGTCTGATGGGGGTACAATACGCTGATCTGAGGTCTGATGGGGCACAATACGCTGATCTGAGTTTGATGAGGGCACAATACACTGATCTGAGGTCTGATGGGGGCACAATATGCTGATCTGAGGTCTGATGGGGGCACATTCTGCTGATCTGAGGTCTGATGGTGGCACAATACGCTGATCTGAGGTCTGATGGGGGCACAATATGCTGATCTGAGGTCTGATGGAGGCACAATACGCTGATCTGAGGTCTGATGGGGGCACAGTAGGGTGATGTGAGGACTGGTGGGGGCACATTCTGGTGATCTGAGGTCTGATGGGGGTACAATATGCTGATCTGAGGTCTGATGGGGCACAGTAGGCTGATCTGAGGTTTGATGGGGGCACAATACGCTGATCTGAGGTCTGATGGGGGCACAATACGCTGATCTGAGGTCTGATGGGGGCACATTCTGCTGATCTGAGGTCTGATGGGGGCACAATACACTGATATGAGGTCTGATGGGGGCACAATACACTGATCTGAGGTCCGATGGAGGCACAATACGCTGATCTGAGGTCTGATGGGGGCACAGTAGGGTGATGTGAGGACTGATGGGGGCACATTCTGCTGATCTGAGGTCTGAGGGGGGTACAATACGCTGATCTGAGGTCTGATGGGGCACAGTAGGCTGATGTGAGGTCTGATGGGGGCACATTCTGCTGATCTGAGGTCTGATGGGGGCACAATATGCTGATCTGAGGTCTGATGGGGCACAATACGCTGATCTGAGGTCTGATGGGGGCACAATACACTGATCTGAGGTCTGATGGGGCACAATACGCTGATCTGAGGTCTGATCGGGCACAGTAGGCTGATGTGAGGTCTGATAGGGGCACATTCTGCTGATCTGAGGTCTGATGGGGGCACAATATGCTGATCTGAGGTCTGATGGGGCACAATACGCTGATCTGAGGTCTGATGGGGGCACATTCTGCTGATCTGAGGTCTGATGGGGGCACATTCTGCTGATCTGAGGTCTGATGGGGGCACAGTAGGCTGATGTGAGGTCTGATGGAGGCACATTCTGCTGATCTGAGGTCTGATGGGGGTACAATACGCTGATCTGAGGTCTGATGGGGGCACAGTAGGCTGATGTGAGGACTAATGGGGGCACATTCTGCTGATCTGAGGTCTGATGGGGGTACAATACGCTGATCTGAGGTCTGATGGGGCACAATACGCTGATCTGAGGTCTGATGGGGCACAATACGTTGATCTGAGGTCTGATGGGGGCACAGTAGGCTGATGTGAGGTCTGATGGGGGCACAATACGCTGATCTGGGGTCTGATGGGGCACAATACGCTGATCTGAGGTCTGATGGGGGCACAGTAGGCTGATGTGAGGTCTGATGGGGGCACATTCTGCTGATCTGAGGTCTGATGGGGCACAATACGCTGATCTGAGGTCTGATGGGGGCACAGTACGCTGATCTGAGGTCTGATGGGGCACAATATGCTGATATGAGGTCTGATGGGGGCAGGGGACTGTTAGTTTAGTGACGTAAAAACTGGGGACAGGTTTCCTTTAACATAGGAGTCCCCTTGTTTTTTACTCCTATTACTCTTATATTTTACTGCATTATATGGTAGAGTATTTAGACTAGGGTATGTATAAAGTATATTGTACTGTACTTAACAGCATAGATGATCTAGCAGTTTATACAGTCATCTTTCTGATACAATATTATAACCACAACTAGTAGTATGTGCCTGTGAAGTTGGAAACGTGCGTTTGGGAAGCCACTAAGTGGGGGGCCCACTCAAGTATGTTTCGCTTCCCCCTGTGCTGAACCTCTAGCTACGCCTCTGGTTTGGACTCATTTATTACTACGACTCTCTATTATTCCCCCTATTATTGCAACCGGAGCCAAAGCCTGGGGTCCAGCCATCTTCCAGGTAGGAGCACCGTGACACACCAGAGACATTTTAGGCCATACAATATACCACTCGGCAATCCTACACCTGGTGCGAGCATTTTACCATCTTTATTGTGCCCTGGTGGGAGGGTCGCCCGCAGCAAATTGGCGTTCCATATGTTACAATTGCAACAATGTTTCTTGTTAGGCTGTGCTTCGCCACTCCACCCCTTCCACTAAAAGGTTCTAGTTTAGCTAGAAACTGTATATAAAGAGAGCTGTTAGAACCCCCAGTTGCCTGCAGATAAGTAACAGTGTTTAGTAGGAGAGACTCTGCCAGACTGTGAGTGACCAGAAGAAGATACTGAGATGGGGATACTGAACCACAGACGCTGGGTCACCTGAGCTGTGACCAGAGAGAGAGACAGACAACCAAGCAACACACCCTGGGTCACCAGATTTGTGACCAGGGAGCCAGCTGGATGACTGATCCAAAGACAATGGTCAGAAACAGAGGGACAACTAGCTCAGGCCTTTCTTCAGCACAGAAACTTCTTCTGACAGGGAGAAAACTGGAGAAGTCAGTTCTGCGCCTTGCAAATATTGTTTTGAACTGGAGTTCCTCCAGTAATGAAGCATGCTGATTTACTGCAGACCCTGACTCTCTTTCCCATTAGAGTGCACCAATTCCTTCCAGAGAGCAACAACACATAACGACTCCTCGATGGTTCCAGTGTAACGTTAGGGCCACCTCAAACTCCCCCATAAGTACCTGGTGCCCTCCTTTAATCTCTCTGGTGAGGTTCCTCAAATTTCCAGTTTCCTCTTTATTTCTGTAAAATGGTCACCAGCTTCTCAGACTACATTATGCACACTGTGCTTTGGTAGTCTGAGAAACTCCTCTCTGCTGGTCCATCCATGAGAAGGGGGCATGTCTCAGACTACCATCTCACAAAATGTATGGTGTTGTCTGTGGTCATTTTAAAGAAATAAAGGGGCCAGTGGGAATCACAGAAATCACACCAGAAAGAGTACTAGGATTTGGGGGGTACTATCTCTCCTTGGCGAGAGAGTGCCTTCCTTAGGAGAGTACTAGGTATTGCAACTATGCAGTTGTGCATCTATTGTGAAATTGTATCCATTTCTGTCTAAGGAACCTTCAAGCTTCTATAGGTAATGATGTGGGGGGGTTTCAATTTCAGTCTTTCTTTTTGCAATTTTCTTGTAATTTTTTTGTACAGTAAAATACAGCAACAAAGACATTCAAAAGGAATAATAAGTCGAGAGGTGAAGTGAAAGGCTTTGTGATAATATAAGAGGCACGCTATTCTATTCATTAATGTGACGGCTCATTCTTAACATACACAGCAGCAAATGCAAGACATATGACAATAGATATGTACATGTGTTTGTAGTTTAGTATGTGTGAAATGGAGGCAGGTTGTGTTAGATCACTTTATAATTACACATCACGTTGATTTTTGCCATTTCCCCAGAAGTCGATGTTTCTTTAAACATTCCCTGATTATAAAGTTCCCACTGGGAACTGGAGCAATGCGTTTTATACATGGAAGTCATCTTGAGACTGAAATATGTATTTTTGCAGTATGATTATGAAGCATTTGTGGTTCTGCTTAAGTTGCAGTCATTCACTTCTACAATACTTTCCAGGTGGAAATTTGGCTCATTTAGTTAGTATTTGCCTCTTCAATCTATATGTTTTTTTTTACGTTTTTTTTCTTATGTAATAATTGAAAGATCAATTGCTGGAGGTGTCAAAATGTGTTGCTGTCCATGCTGAGGGTGTTAAAATGGCTGTTTACCAGTTGTCTTCATGTAGTACATCAGAAGTTTTTGTTGTAATGTGGTTAAGAGTCAGTAAAAATATTTCTGATAATATCCCTTAGTAGTCAAGAGAGGTTTAGTTGTTAATAGTGTTGAGAGAATCGAAGTATCCGAAGTGGACTTCGATCCCAATTGCAGGAAAAATTTGATTAGTGACTAAGCCGAACCTTCTGGCACTTCGTGGTAACAAATCGATTTTTCCTAAAATAGTGGCTGAAAATAAAAAGATACTCACCTCATCGACTTGCTTGCAGGGAGGCTGTCCTTTCCTGTCTTGATTGAAGAAAACCCACCAAAGGACCTGCGGCAAGCGTGATGACGTCACCACGTGATCATGCTGGGCGCGCACGATGACGTCATCACTGATGACATCACCGCATGCGCCCAGCATGATCATGAGGTGACGTCACCTCCAGCTGTTAATATCTGAAATCTTTGGTGGTTTAGGGTAGTGAAGAGGATAATTGATGCATCTTTGGAGCATCTTTGAAGCTTGAAGATGGATATGGGTTAATATGTGATATTTCTGCTGTTTATTATGTGAAGAGGTTAATGGGGACCTGCATCTTTGTAAGGTGATGTGAAATATATTGGTGCCGCGATCTGCATGCGGCGGCCCCAATGTCAGTTCCCGTGCATTGTGGACCGCAAATTACGGTCCACAGCATGGGCACTGACTGCACACGTTCGTACACAGAATTGTGAGGCTGGTTGGGGAAGTCTAATCTACATAGAGATTACATAGAGAAAGAACAGAGAGAACATTTATTTATCTAGTCTTCAGTTAAATGTAATATGAGATAAAATAGAATCAAAGGAAAGGAGATTAAGGGAAGAAGTGGTGAGATATTTTTAAATTTTTATGTAATTTCTCTGTTTAGTATTCCTAAATCGTATAATTCTGGTACCACTAGGTGGCACTCACTGCATAAAATTTTGTACACACTTATACTAACTAAATAATAAAGTAAGCCCCCTAGTGGTGGCGGCAGACGGTTTCCAACACTTTTTAACTGATGACTTATCCTCTATATAAGTCACCAGTATCTGATCGTGGGAGGTCTGACAGCCAGGACACCACCGATAAGCTGTTTGAGAAAGTACCGTTGTTTCTCTGAGAGTTGTGGCCTTCTTGCAGCTTACCCTATACATATATATATATAGAGAGAGAGATACATACAGTACATACTACTCTTCAGCCTTGTCCTAGGGTAACACCCATGGAAGACATAATAAACCTTAATATAGAATCCATGGAATATCTGGGCAAGGAACGTAATCACAGATTCTATATACCGGAAATCACAGAGAAAAAAAAACCAACTAAACAATCCATTTTGGACAGTCACTCAGTGAACCGTGTTGGTATTTTATTTCAAATACATCTACAACAATGGGAAAGGTCAGTATTTGCCAAGAACATGAACATTGAAGTAAAGGGTAATAAAAGTAATATCTAAATATCGACCTTAGATGGCCTTAAAATGAAATCTAGCCCAGAGAAATGATGAGGTGTTTTCCACAATTAAAACAAACATAAGACTTGGAAGTATCAATATTATATTGTAAAATTCAGAAGACTGAGCTGGAAATATGTTTTATGGTTGTGTCATTTACAGCTCAAAAAATTGGAAAGTTCACAAAATGAGAAGTTGTATGACTTCCAGTAGCACTTGTCACAGCGCCTATAAACATAAACAATAGTTGTCTCTAGCACGCTGCCACCTTCCAAGAGTTGTACATTTCATTTGTTGGGAAGGTCTATACCTATGTAAGTCATTTACCTGTAAATGTGTCTCCCTTCTGAACTGAATAATGTCTTTATTCCAAAGTAAACGTATTCATTGTTTCGTTTTTTGGTTTCTTCTAGTACTTCTCAAACTTTGAGGCAGACCTCCCTGATGAGGCCCCCCATAATTGCGAACGAAGAATTGAGAGCTGACCATGTGCTAATCTTGGATTCATCAACATAATTCCTTTTGTGCTTAAAGGGGTTTTGCCATCACAGACAATGGGGGCATTATCTGATAGGTGCGGCTCCTACCTCTGGAAACCCGGGGTCCTCCAGCCATAACTCTCCCTGCTCCGTTCTCGTTGTAGGTGCGTGTCCCAGAGGTGGGACCCACACCTATCAGACAATGGGGGCATATCCTAGCGATATGCCCACAGTTGTCTGTGATAGGAATACTAGGAATACCCCTTTAAATTATTGAGCTCAGAACATATATAAAACATTATTTGATTTTTTATTTTAACTTTGACCATTGGTGAGTAATGGCAGATTATAAATATGGGGGTGCCCTGAGCCTGAGGTTCCCATGGGGCCCATGGCCACCCAAATTGCCCTCGCACTTAATGCAAATTTGCAGTTTTATCCAATTTGTTTTTGCTGCAAATTACAGCAAAAACCACAATCCTTTTAACCCCAAGACTTAAAGGGGTTTTCAGGTAGTTCTATATAGATGATTTATCCTTACCTCTGCTAAGGATTTGTCTACTTTCCAGCAATGGCCTACTGCCTTCAAGTGAAAGTGAAAGCTGAACTGCAGTACCCTGGCATGGCCACTGCACAGTGGACAGAACCTTGTGCTTCCAGTTGCAGGGGCGGATTGGCCATAGACCCTACAGGGAAATTTACCGATGGGCCAATGCCCAGGGGGCCACCTGGGCCCTCGTCGCGGCCAGCCAGTGGAAGTTTTTGGGGATATTTTTTTATTCTGCTGGCAGTATTTTATGATGGATTGTGGTATTTGACTCTGTTGGGGTGGTATAATGTGCCCCAATATGATATTGCTGCCTTCCATCAGTTGGACCACACTACAAAACTGGGCCACTTTCAGTATTTTTCCAGGGCCACTTTAAGTTCCCAGTCCGCCCCTGGTAAACTGAATAGTTTCCATTGTCAGCTGCTTAGAACCGCTGATCAGTAGGGACGCCAGGTATTGGACCTCCACCGATCTGATATTGTTGACCTGTCCTGGTCATGAACCATGAATCACGTCAAAAAAGAAAACCGCTCTGTGCAACTTTCTGCAGGACCTGCAGAAGGACATTGATATCACCTGAGAAGCCAATGACTGCCATCAGAGAAAACTCCAAAACTGATACGAAAAAGCCTATATGTACCAAAATGGTACCATCAAAAATGACAGCTTTCCCCTCAAAACAAGTTCTCACACAGCTTTGATGGAATATTAGGTTATCAGTGCCAGAATATGGCACGTAAAGAAATGTGTTTTTTTTTGTTTTTTTTTTAAAGAAGTAAAACATAACAAAAACTATGTAAACGTGGCATCACTGTAATCATACTGATGACCAACAGAATAAGATCGTCATTTTTAGCACACAGGGAATGCAGTAAAATCAAAACCAAATAAAAAAATGTTTAGAATTGCCATTTCTTTGTAAGAATGGACTGGATTGAAATATTCTTACAGAAAGAATGCTGAGACATTTTTTTTTGAGACATGGAAACCTATCATACAAATTCTGCCAATACATAAAAAACAAATATAATCTAAGTGTTTTAAATGGAAGCTATCAGCATTCCTAACGTGTCTGTTTGAATAAATACTTATTTTCAAGAAGAAATCATTCTGGAGCATATTTTTGGAGTTTCTTTGGGTTTTTACACTTTGTGCATCTTTTGGGTGGGTTTTGGCAAACTCCTCCTCCTGGGCAGACTTGCATTGGGAAGCGTACCTAAATACTGGCTCCCGGCTTCTTTGCTCTCCGGTCTCAGCTGCTCCACTGGACTCCCTGTACATTAAATTCTTGTTTGATGCTGCTGCAGCCAAACGCTGGCCACAGTGGTGACTTGCTCCCCTTGTGTCATGATATATGGCAGGGAGGAACAATAGCAGCGTCGTAATACTAAGCCATGCCTCTTACTCCATCTAATGTATATCTATACACGCCCAATGGCACCCCAATGTGCCTCCACAAATAAGTTATATCTACAGTGTGCCCCTTTACAGTAGTTATGTCCACGAATACTAGTTATGGCCACATTGTGCCCTCCTTTCAGCAGTTATGCCCACATTAAGCCTCTTCACAGTAGTAACACCCACATTGTGCCCCCTCATGGGACTAATGCCCACATTGTTACCCATCACAGTGGTAATACCCACATTGTGCCCCCTCCATTCAGTAGTTATTCCCATATTGTGTGCCCCTTTTAATAGTGCAACCTCTGTTAATAAAACAAAAAGTGAAATACTCACCTAGGCATTCCCCCAATGATTGGGCACATTCTGTGCTCCCCAATAGCCACGATGCAGTCCCACACACATCACACTTGCTGGGCTATGTAGGAGGAGTTCAAAGGTTGATTCCTGAGCCTGCATGCTACTCTACACAGCCCAGCAGTGAGATGTGTGACCTCCTCATGCCTGCTGAGGAGCGCCAGCACAAAAGTTAAATGATGAAACAGGTAGAGGAAAGTTCCCAGATTCACCATTGCAATCAACTGTCTCTGTGTCCTAAGGACACATACACAGTTGTGAACAGAGTATACCTATGATATAGCTTGGCCTTCAGCCAAAATCCAGGACTGCTCTGCTGGATCCAGGACAGTTAGGAGGTACAGGTAACATGTTGCAGGGGGAACAGGTCAGTGCTGTAGCCAGCAACTGGTTGCAGTGGCGTCAAACAGGAAATTTACATACAGGAAGGGAAGCAGCCTCAAAAATTGGTTTCTGGGACTTTTGTGGTTCAATTTAGACAAATCTCTCGAAATGATGGCCTCCATTTTAGAGTTCATCAGAGAGGGAAGAAAGCTTCTGCCATCAAAAAAGGATAATTTGTGGCAGAGCAGTGTGTTATTAAACAGGCTGTCTACCATCCATTTACTCACAGACATATATGTTACTGTCACTTTGTCATTGCTAATGCCATCTTGGTGTTTGTTGGGTTGTTTGAGTGTTTAAAACTGATCCTCAGTATCGAATCGGTCCAACTTCCGACACCCCTGCTATTAGTGATCACTCCTGCAACTCAGGGGTTGAGTTGCAATGGTAAGTACATCTGCTCTACAATGGGTGGGATTGAGCTTTTTAAGTTGTGAGGAGGCCATGGAGCTCACCTGAGTGCCGTAGCCTCTTCATACAGCTTATCCACAGTGTTGGGAGTCAAACCCCCAGTGATCAAATATTAATGTCCTATCCAGAGGATAGGTTCTCAGTATTAAACAGTCACAAAAACCCAACTTAAAGAGCTTGAAAGGCATTGGATACAGACTTAGGAGACCTCAGAGTGTCATACATAGCTTTTCAGGGCAATTGGGGAACTTTCCATTTGGGTTGAATCTATTTGTATTTGAATTGAATCTGCCAACTGATTTGTTAGAATCAGATCTGAAATGAATGTTAAGAAATTTGCTCATCTCTGGCCATGATACAACACAACCTAGCAGAACTGATTCCTCATCATTGTGATATCTTATTGCATCGCCTCATATCTTTTGGATGCCTCGCCCAGGTGTATCTCTTTCAACACTTGGTAAGGAATATGCAAAGGAATGTTCTATGAAGCACATCCAACCCACTCTCCCCCAGATTATAATAAAATATACAAGTTTATTAGAAAAACAATATAAAGACAATATAAAAACCAAAGTAATAAAACTTTATTTTGTACCAAAAATATGTCCATTCTTAAAGAGTAATTAAACTTTAATTCAAGTTTTTTTTTAATGTCCCAAATGCCCTAAACATATTTTTTCTAATATACTTTATTGATTTTGAGTTACCAAAGAAATTTCTACCTAAAGCCCTGACTTCAAGCACGCTTTAATTTCACTAATCTGGTACATTGCTGACTTGTCAGTGGTGTGCAGAGTACAGACTCTGCATTATATCAATGGGGCCGCAGAGAATGGAGTACAGGTAAGAGCACACATTGCTGCTCCTGCCTGTGCTCCCTCAGGTTGGCCGAATTCTGACATTGCACATAGATACCCTGTAATAATGTGCAATGCCAGGAATAGCTGATCGAAGCGGACGTGTGCCTGTGCCTACTTCACTAAGCTAAAAGTCCTGCATGTAAGCTTTTAGCTTAGCGAAGCTGGCATAGGCACGGAACAAAGCTCCAAATCCCTCACATTCTTCATAGACCCACACTGTACAGCACTTGACATCCTGTCACTTCCAGTGCTTTCATCAGACTGAACTGCTACTGTGTGTTGTATATCCAGACATGTCTCAACCTGCACAGGCAAGCTAAGCTCTCTAACACTGACAGAACATGCTAGGGTAGATAACTTATTGAACACCCCTCGCAGATAGGATATGAACAATCTCCAGTTATGACGTCAATATGATTGAGGTTAAATCATCCCCCAGAACCTATATATGCAAACAAAACCACCAACAAAATACCAAGTAAAAGTAACTACCACTGGGGTACTATCCTTATACCTAAAGGATGTTTCCTATCTACTATATGTAAACTGAATATCCACACTAATAATTGTAAAGATATGCTCACCCTGTCAAGCTTAAATGGCAGCCCCCTCGGCATAAATTATTGGATCCCATAGACATTTGGCATTGTTAATTTTTAATAATAATTTAATAAAGTCATGTTTTTAATTGGGAACCATAAAGACTTGTAGCTCATTTTCCGGGTATATTACCATATCTGGAAATATATACACAGAATAAACAAAAATTTAGTTCAAGTAACTTTTTTAAAAAGCAGGCCAGAAATCAACATGTGGCAATTGCCGATTCCTGTTCTGGTGCACTGAACTCTCGAGATGCACCAACATTATTAAGAGAAATATGAAATAAATGAAGCACATCTTTTTAGTAGCATTTTCAATTCATTAAGGGCTGATAAACATGAACATATTTTTTTTCCATGTCCCTTCCGTTTTTTTTTGGGGGGGGGCGACAAAAAATGGAAATGACTCCGTGTGCATTCCATGTCCATATATCTGCATGGCCGTACCGCAAAAAAATAGAACATGTCCTATTTTTGTCCACATTACAGACAAGAATAGTACTGGCTATTCCATTCTGCAAAATGCTGGTTTAAGAAAGCCCATCCTTAATAAATTCCACTCAATGTAAATAAAAACTGATAAAAAAATTCAAAGAATAGAAAAAGTGGGCCCTATAGCAAAAAAATCTAAATGGGCACTGTTATGGTGGCATTTCTTTGGTATTTCTTTCACCTCTTCCATCCCCTGTCCATGATCCCTGAGACAATTCCTTACCCTCTTTTATGCTAACAATGCAGTTTCTCTGTAGAAAGGACTTCTTCAAGGGTTTTGGATACCTAGTAGAATAGGGATGGGATCAATCAGAGCTGGCCCTCTTTGGGGGGCCATGGGCCGAATAGCGGCTGTGTCTCCCACTAGGGTATGCATGTCCCAGAATAGGCCGAGCACTGGAGTTAGTCATTATGGAATTTGCTATAAAAGGCTAATAGAGATTTCACTGCAGTGAGAGGAACATTCCTAATACAGCCTTCCACACTTTGACATGTTTTGGCCAGCTGTATCTTAATCCTGTACCCCTCAACTTGGAATTACAGATAAGTTACCAAAATGTTATTTTCAGCCATAGGTTCTCCAGAGAGAGAGGAGAGACTTTGGAGAGATAGAGGGAAGGAGTACTATAAACCTCATCTTTACTAATATACTATCTAATTATTAATAAGGCTATACTTAGATCCATACATTTCTGTCTGGGAACATTTGCACTGTGAATTGTTTGGAACTGTTGAATGTACTTTAGTAAAGAGACACTTGTTTATTTTCTCCAATTGGCCTGGTCAGTGACTCCAGAACCGTACATTGGCAACAGCATTGCCTTGCACCCGTACAACACTCATAACATCAAGGACACCCCAACTACCATCAGGCAGAAGGCCCAATATCAGAGTGTGCCCTGAGGGAAGAAAGGGTGCACCCTCCTACCCATGCATGGTCCTAGGAGAGCTTTGTTAGAAGGGCGCATGTATAAGTGGTGGGTACTCGCTCCTGAAGGAAATGACTGGGATTAATCCCTTAGATGCCGCAATCAATACAGACTGCAGCATCTAAGAGGTTATTCAGAAGGAGGATGATCCCTCTGACCTCCGATCGGACCCCCCACAGTGAACAGGCTGGGTTCCTTGTAAAGGCTCCCAGGCCTGCCATAGTAAGTTGCCTATTAAACCCAGCCTGTGGTTAGGGCTCAATATGCAGAAAAATAAATCTGTACTGCCAGGCGTGGATGTGTGTGATGGTGACACGGTGACCATGGACTACCTCTTAATCAAAAATAAACTATAAATAGGTAGTATGATGTGCTAAAACTTAACTTTTAATCCTAAAAAATACAACTTGTCCACAATAAACAAGCTGTCATATAGCTATGTGAAAAAAAAAAAAAAAGTTATGCATCTTGGAAGGCAGGGAGGCAAAAAAAAATGAAACGGGTCCTGAAGGGGTAAAACATGTGTATATATCTTTTTGCCTGCTTTTTATGTTATATAAAAAATATTCATTATTCAGTAGTCCAGCAAATAGCATCATATTCATTAGAAGAGCATGAAAGCTGTTCAAAAAGACGTCAACACTAGTCATTTTTCCTATCATTTCATAGAATTTATAATCCCCTTCTTTTTGTCCAATTCATTGAAATAAAGCTCACACAGGGACCAATGTGATGGTCAGTGTGCAGGTTAATATTTTCCACATTTCCACAAAATTAAAGTTGAACATTAATGAAAGAAAGCAGTGACATAAAGGAACGGAGTGTAACTGTCTGGCCCAAGACATTTATAGAAAAGCCAAATCAGGCTGGAATGGTATTTTGGTGTCAGATTTCATTTTTTCACCCTTTTGTAAATCAATATGCTCACATATAATCTAAGTTACAGTAGTGCTGCTTGGTACGCATAAACACATCACATCACACCCTCCTATTATTTGTTTGGACATGCTCTTGAGACTGTCTCAGAGATGATCGGTTAAAATTTATAATTTGTGATCTTCGTCCAGAAGGGCAGCTCATTTTTCATTGACCTTTTTTTTAAGGCAATTGATGTGAAAATGAATTTCAGCAGCACCCTGGAGTGTTATAACACATTCCTACAGGAAAGCAATCTGCGAATTGTCTTCCAGTCTCCCCAGTGAATTCGTGGAATTGTTTATTACATTTCATTGTCTAGCACATTATATTTGGGAGCAGCTACGAGCTAATTAAAGATGAGTGAACGTCTTGCAAAATTATTTGGTATGTCTATAATAAAATGGAACAAAGATGTGGGTTCTCCAGTCTGATACAGTTTTGGAAGCCAAATTCTGGAATGGATCATAACAGGAGAGAAAGTAAAAAGGACAGATACGACTTCTCATCTTTTTGAATTCACTCCTGGTTTTGGCTTCCATAATCGCACGCAGAAACAAAGACCGTGTGGTCGTACCCTAAGAATTCATTACATAGGATCTATACACAATGATATCAAGAATACTCAGATAGTTCTGCCTGGCAGATTTTGGAAGCCAAATTCTGGAGTGGATCACAAAAGGAGATCAGTGAATTCACTCCTAGTTTTGTTTTCCATAATTGTTGATTGTCATTGCATTCATTTCTGATTTCATGTCTAGCTACGATCTAATTAAGATGAGAGCACGTCTTGCAAAATTATTTCACTCACAATGGGATGCATAGATATGCAACAGCTAATGAAGATGATGTCCATCAGTCAATAAACGTCTATAAGAATTCACATAAGGAACAAAGACTCCAGGAAGCCAAGAAAAGTGTGTATGAGCCCTCTCAACTCTATTTCCCTATTTGAACTCTGTGAAGATAATTCAAAATGTATGATATTGCCAAAAATTCTGGAAAAAGATGCCCAAGTATGAAATGGTAAGGGTACAGTCACACGGTCAGGTTTTCTGATACAGTTTTGGAAGCCAAATTCTGGAATGGATCATAACAGGAGAGAAAGTAAAAAGGACAGATACGACTTCTCATCTTTTTGAATTCACTCCTGGTTTTGGCTTCCATAATCGCACGCAGAAACAAAGACCGTGTGGTCGTACCCTAAGAATTCATTACATAGGATCTATACACAATGATAATAAAGAATACTCAGATAGTTCTGCCTGGCATGATTTGGAAGCCAAATTCTGGAGTGGATCACAAAAGGAGATAAAGTATAAAGGACAGATACAACTTCTCATCTTTTTGAATTCACTCCTAGTTTTGTTTTCCATAATTGCACGCAGAAACCTGACCCTGTGGGCTGTACTATGAGAATTCATTACATATGATCTATACACAATGATAATAAAGAATACTCAGATAGTTCTGCCTGGCATGATTACATCACCATTAAAAAAATATCATAAGGCACTTGAGGAGGACCAATCAGCTCTCCTAACGTGTCTATTTTAGAAAATACTTGTGCTTCCTATAAGATAACATAAAAAAAATCTAAATACGTAAATTGACAGCTGGGCGTTATCAGTTATGGGTGTGTCCCTACATAGGCAAATATTGTCCAATTAAGGCTACTTTCACACCTGTGGCCAGGTGTTCCAAAAAACTGTATGTACACTTTGTAATTCATGTTATTTTGATGGCAGTGATTATAAATATTGTTGAGCAAAGCGAAGCATTTAAAGAGGAATTTGGTCCGAAGTTTAGGTAAACTTTGACTCACAACAAAGCTGGATTTCCTCCTTTCCTGGTAACAAATCAGGTTTTTCTAAAATGCCTGCTGCACGTGTTAAAAAGTGAAAGTAAGAAGCCCGGGAATAAGAGATCACCCAAAATGCCATTAAGCCAGCCAATACTCAGATAGCCATCCCCTGTGATGTCACAGCCCTATGAAAGCCTCATAGTGGAAAGTGTTACTTGTGTGGATGAACTTTAATACATCTTATACTAGATGGTGATACTAGCCGCAGACTCCTTGAGATGTGATGTAGTTACAGCTCGCGATGTAAAAATTCCTATGGAGATTTGTTTTTAGAGATATAGGAAAACATTAATTAAGACCAGTGATTTACATGCTGGTCTTAATAGGGTCTGTGTTGCTGAAGGAAGAGCCAAAGTTATGTGGAGACGCAGGCCTCTACATAACGTTGACATGTCCTCCAGTAGGACGTGCGACAATCTAAAATCTATCCCAAGGAGCTCTGAAAAATGAAAGGTAGAATCTGATTGGTTGATATGGGTGAATCTCTCTTTCTCTCTCGATTCAGAACTTTTTAAAAAATTTGGGTTGAACTTTCAAATTGATTCGCTCGTCCATACTTACCAGCTTAGTCAGAGAGAGAGAGAATGCCCAGTATACAATTCTGTGTTTCTCAACAATGTATATATGCATTGTCTAATGAGTACTCTTTCTCATTATGGAGAGCCCCTAGTATGCAGAGTAAATGTGGGCACAGTATTGTAGGCCAGGCAATGCCTCTCTGCGTTTCCTGGAAAGATATTTAAATTAGCTTTCCTAAGCCTATCTGATGCCAGCAGATATTAGACATGATAATTTGCATATATTTTTCCCAGAAATTAAGACGAGAGTTTTCTAGCCTACAGTAGTTATCATGTATATGAAATAATCTTCATAACAGGACTAGTACCCACCCTGAATTTTCTCCAAAGGCCTTGCAACTAGAAAAGCTGTTCCTATCTGCTTTTCTCTGATAAAGGGCTTTTGTCCTGAAAGAGTTAGTTGTAGATGTGAGTCTGGATTAGCTATTGATTTGTCCCTGAACAGAATTTTTCAAAAAGTTTGGCGAACCTGAAACAAACCGTGTCTTGACAGGTTCTGCTCAATCACTGCTGCTAGAGAATTTTGTGAAAGTTTGATGAAGCTGGGTAACAAATCTTATGGGCGCTTTGTGTACAGTAATATTGGTTATAACCCAGCATATAACCTACACTTAGGCTGGGCATTCACATTATACAGCTGCCGATGGATGTTCAGTTGACAGCTATTTTTTCCAACCACTCCATACACATGTTAGGTCTGAAATGCATGTGTTCTGAACTGTGAAAGGGGAAAAAACCCATGTTTGACACCTCTGGCGGCAGCTTATCTCCCTTAATATCTTAAGGAGACAGCCATGAGGTCCCACAATACGTATGATGGTTGGCTGGCTTGTCAAGCCAACATTTGTCTAATGTGTATTGCCAGTTAAAATCGAACAGTAGATTACCTGTCTTCTATCTATGGGAATAACATACTTGGTTAAACTTGAAGCTGCTGGCACCAATGCAAAATCAGTAGCAAGGCTCCCCTTAAGTGTCTGAGGGATCATTCAGCCTTTCAGACAACAGGGCCCAGGTGTGAGGGTACATGCTCTATATTTAACACGTTTCCCACAAGTCATGGAAACACAATCTGATTCAATGTAAAAATGTTGGCGCATAACTTCTTCACATATGCCTGTACAGACCACACGCAGTTATTTTAGTAATTCCTCAGAACTACGCACTTTCCATTCCTGCAATGTGTGAGATCTAGCCTATGCTCCTTGTAACCAAAGAGGTGAATAACCCTATACGAAAATATACTTGAAGATGCCCTACTAGTAGATGCCCTGTCCTGCCCTATTCTATTGCACAGAGAAGTTTCAAAACTGCTCAGGTAGGTGAATGCTTGTTGTACTGAGTGGAACATTCGGTCGTACCCGGGGGAGATATTTTACATTATAAGATATTTTGATCCATCTGGACTTAACAAAACATGGAAAACAGTGATCATGTACTGTACACTTTCGCACCTGGCTGCCTTTCAAAGGAAACAGTTCTGGATGTTTCTTAGTCTAGACCACAGAAGAAAAATACTTTTTATACTAATTAACCCATCAAAGGGATAAAAGACTGTGATTAGGAGTATGCAAAAATGCTACAGTATAGATCTAAAGTGCTGCCAACTGGATATATTGTATGCTTTAATGTAGACTTCCTACATACGTGAAACTTTTGTTGTGATACGCTCCAGCACCATTACAATGTGCTGAAGACTTTAAACAATATCCTTTACTAAAGGAACCCGAGCCTTAGAGGCCATATGCCAGTAAAAAGGTATTTTGACATTTTTATGGATTCCACATTTTGCTAAGTTTAAAAAAAGTTCTCAGTTTGTCAAAAAGAACACTTTCAGCAAATTTTCCACCTATCCATGGTCTGGGGTTCCAAATACTATTTACTTGTTGTAATTTATTTGTAATACAGCTAAAACTATTAAACGGTGGTATTGAACTACTTTCCATTGTTGGTGAGCAGACCAGGTAAAAATGGGAAATCTCTGGTAGACCCCTATATAGAACAATTCACACACAATGCCTATCACTCACAACCGGATTAAGAACTTGAGTTAATTAAGATGCAAATCACACCTAGACAGGGGCAGATTGGCCTGGGACCTTACAGGGAAATTTCCCAGTGGGCCGATGCCTAGGGAGCCACCTGGGTCCTCCTCATGGCTGGCCAGTGGAAGTTTTTGTGGATGTACAGTATTTTGGGATGGACTGTGGTATATGGCTCTGTTGCGGTGGTATAATGAGCCACAATATGGTATTACCGGCCCTGCCTTCCATCAATTTGGACTAGAGTACAAAACGGGGCCACTTTTAATATTTTTTCCAGGGTCACTTTATGTTCCCAGTCCGCCCCTGCACCTAGACTATGACTTAGAGCTGTTTGCCCACATGAAACGCATTGTTTTTTCAATCTTTTAAATTCCATGTGACAAATACATTTTGAGGAAGAGGAAGACAGGACATGAGTTGGGGTGTCACTTTTTGTTTTTTGCAGATCATAGATACATAATCTGCGACATTACCCCTCTCACACCAGGTCTAAATAAGTGGCATGGGCGTGGAAGGGGACGGGCAGCCAGGCCCATCTCATTCATCGTTTTCTAGGCCTGTTTCTTACATTTGTCTTACATTTAGAACTGGAGCTGGATGCGCTGAAGTTATGGAGAGGCGGACACCTCAAATTTAAGTAAGGTTCATATTTGGACCTTTAATTACCGTCATTTTGTTGACTGTAGTACATATTGTAAATCAGAATCCAATTTGAAAGAATAACAATACACAAAAAAACCCTTCAAGTGCAGCTTAGTTAATGGACGAATGCTGTGTTTTTATTGGACATGCTGTGGTGTAAAGTAGAACTATAAATTCTTTCCTGATGAAGTGTCTGTGTAATTTGTGGGGAGGAAGGAAAGTTTGTCCGCAGCTTAAAAATAGTCTTTTAAAAGATTTATATGCAAATGACACCAAAAATGTTTGCCGACCATTAAGATAAGAGTTAATAGCTGAAGGACAATGATTCATTTACTGTGAGACATGAAAAGCAAGTGCAGAGCAGAAAGCAATTATGATGTACTGGTAATTATGAATAGACTCAATACTATGCTTATTAGAGATGTCATATGCAGGGCCATATTTACCATTAGCTACTGGAGGTCTAGTGCATAGGACGAAGTCTTGCGGTGGGTCTTGTAGGACGAATATCCCCTTCCCTACTCCCTGCCAGAAGTGCTATAAATCATCTGTCAACATCGGTTCTAATGGAGAAGATTGGTGTTGCATGGCACTGCTTTGGCTGCTGTACGTATAACAGTGCAACTACACAGGAGACATGGGCATGTGTCTGGAGCAGTGACTAAACAGCTGTGCACTACCCCTGTAATGCAGCTGGATCTACCAATCTCCTGGACTATATAGCTGCCTTGCAAGGTGACAGACAACTGGTTGATTTGTTGCTGTCCTGACAGTTCTTCTCACCTGTTACATCTGATGTACATCTGATGTTACATCTACATCTAGATGGCGCCCTGTGCAAAACTTTCTCTCTGCGCCCCCCCCTCATTTATATATATATTTACTTAAAGAAGTATGTGTGCCATCCCATCTCCATTATCCCATACAGAAAAATATAGTGACAGTACTAACGTCATACAGTATAGAGCTATAAATAGAGTGTAGAGATATATAGAGTGATATAGGACTGTATAGAGAGCTATAAATACAGTGCAGAGATATATAGAGTGATATAGGACTGTATAGAGAGCTATAAATACAGTGCAGAGATATATAGAGTAGGACACAATACAGTGAAACCTCTATGAGCCAACCACCCTTTTTTGCACAAAAAATCGGTCTTTTATGGGGGTGGTCTAGTCAAAGAAAAAAGTATAGAAAATGCAGAATGAAGTGTCTAATTGAAGCAGGAACATGTGCAGTATACATTTAAACATAAATAATGATGATGGAGCACACAATCATGTATTTTAACGTGTTTAATGAGACAACATTCATACAGCAAACAGTACTGTATTATGAGCTTGTTTGTACATCAACACATATGGGAAGTATTCCCCAGCCCTAAAACTATTCCTGGAGCTGAATACAGTACTACTGTATATACTGTAACTCCTTTGCTGTGGGTACAGTACAGTACTGTATATGATTTTTTTTGTAATAAAAACAAAAAGTCATTTAACATTAAACAGGAACATGTAACGCTTCAAGGAGAAGTCCAGTCATGGACATCTCCTGTCCTATAGAAACAGGAATGCATGGGGAAGGAGTTCCCCATGCTTTCCTGACTGTGCTGTAATAGCGCTACCAGCCAGTGCCATGGTGTCACTGCCCGGTTGCTCGGGAAAGCATGGGGAACTCCTTCCCCGTGCATTCCCGTTTCTATAGGACAGGAGATGTCTGTGCCTGGACTTCTCCTTTCAGGTCATAGGGAGATAAGACTGACCATACCTTTTTTCATTCTGTTTGTAAAGTTATAAAGTCATCATTTTCCTTTGCAGCAAGAACAAATGCAGTCTCCCCCTCTTACCCTACTGTCATCGATTGACATACAGTATAGTGCCCAGGCTGGAAGCTATCGCTTGGCACCACCTCTATAGTTCTTTGGCTACAAAAGAAAATGACAATTTTAGAACATTACAAACAGTTATCAGAACAAACCTGTGACCTGTCTGTCCGTGTCTACAGGTTGTACTCTCATATGAAGCTTTCCTTTAAGTTGAACCTGTATTACACAGTACTGCTCATTACCTACAGCTATGCACTTATTCCGTTGATTCTTTAGTGTATCAATGGACATTTACTAGCTGGTGAGTCACAGGTAATTTTACATGTCAGCCTTCACTCCCTGCACCTGTACCTAACACTTAAAGGTGTTTACCAGGCAAAACAAATTGTTGCCTATCTTCAAGAAAGGTCATGATTATCAGATGGTGAGGGTCTGACACTTAGCACCCCCACTGATCAACTGTTTGCCAGAGCTGTGCTACTGTTGTACACGATGAAACAGAACAGGAAGCAGACAGCTCCATACACTGTGTAGTGTCCAAGATCAGGTGACTGAAGCTCAGCAACTATGCACTTCAATAGGAGCTGAGCTTCAGTACCTGATCTTGGCCACTACACAGTGTATGGAGCTGTCTGCTTCCTGTTCTGTTTCATTGTGTATACCAGCAGCATAGCTCTGGCAAACAGCTGATCAGTGGGGGTGCTAGGTGTCAGACCGTCTCTAATCTGATATTGACAACCTTTCTTGAGGATAGGCCTACTACAAATTTTGCCTGGAGAACTCCTTTCATCTTGAAACTTAGGTTAAACATCTGCATACAGTACACTACTGCAGTGCTCTTCTACCTGTAGCTCTCCAGTATACAAACTGGGGAGTCACAGGTTAAATTACACTACAGTATACAGTAGAGAACATGTTTTAATTGTTTCTTTCAAAGAAACTGATGATGGATGCTTGCTTTGAACGTTGTAAACGTTTAGCCACAATTACATTTTCATACTCTCTCTCCACTTGAACCAGTGAGTCAATCAGTGACTGATTGCCCAGTTCAGCAGCAAGCAATTTATGCTTTCTGACACTTAAAAGAGCATCGTTTAATGCTATTGGTTCCTCTTGAGGAAGAGGAGGCAGCCCATCAGAATCCTCAGGGTCAGAATCACTGTCTCCCATCACTACCAGAGAATCCAGGTTGTTACCAGTATTGAAGCATTCAACATCTTTGTCAATGTGTTCCAAGTCAATGGTCACATTGGCAGCCTGTGCGAGGTGATTGAGATGGTTAAGAGATTCAGTTGTTTCATCAGTATCAGAGACAAAGTCCTCCAAATCAACTGCTGACTTAAAGCCACTCTTTAGAAAACACTTAGTAATAGTGTCAGCCTTTACATCGGCCCAAGCACTCTTCACCCAGCTCAGTGCATCAGAAACAGTGATCGATTTAGCTAACATGTGTACTGACGTGACTTCATCCATTTTGGCAATCGTAGATCTCATGAGTCTCTTTCTGTAGTGAATCTTGAAGGAACAGATAACCCCTTGATCCATTGGTTGTAGGCATGACGTGGTGTTTACTGGAAAGAACTTAAGTTCCCCATGTGTCAGATTTTATTTGCAGTGACAGGGAGCATTATCTACAAAAAGTAGAATTTTTCTGTTCTGCTGCCGCATCCTTTCATTTAGTTTCACTAACCATGAACGAAAGATGTCAGATGTCATCCATGCTTTTCTATTGGCAAACCAGTACACACCCATCGTGGAGAGGTCTATCCTTTGAAAGCACCTTGGGCGAACAGCAGTATGGATTACTATTGGCCGCTCCTTTTCTCCACAGAGGTTGGCACATAAGGCTATGGTCAATCTTTGTTTCGCTAACTTCCCACCTTTGCACTGGTCGCCTTTTACAATTAAAGTCTTGTCTGGGATAGCTTTGAAAAAGAGTCCAGTTTCATCCATATTGTAGATGTCCCTGTCAGCATAACCTGCAGTTATAGTATGGAGACGTTCCTTCCAACCATTAACATCATCTACGTTCACCTCTGCACTTTCACCACAAACAGTACGGAAAATTATGTTGTGGCGTGTTCTAAATTTATTCAGCCATCCGTTACTAGCATGGAAGTCTTGAATCCCTAGTTGTGTAGAAAACTGTAAAGCCTTCTCTTGCAGCATTGGGCAAAATTTTGTCTGCGTGCATGGTGGAACCATTCCAATACTGCCTTGTTCACCTCTTCATATGGCTGCCACCGTCTTTGTTTTACATTTTCATTTGCATTTTCTTCCCATTGTTTTAGAAACAGGTCTCTGTTAACATGGGTAGCTTGAATTTGTGTTTTACTACACTTAAACTCTTCTGCAAGTTTCCTTAGTGACTTTCCGTCATCACTCTTCTTTATCACAGCAATTCTATCACGTAGGGTTAAAATGGACAGTCTTCTTTTGGCCCTTGAACTCTCCATAGCTGATGGTCTTGCCTGTATACAGTAGACCTAAAAGGCAAATTCAAACTGTTGTGGTTGCTTGTTTTTCTCACCACCTCCTTTCACTATTCCACATGCTTCCTATGCCCTTTCATTAGATGCATGTGAAATAGTGTTAGGTATACCTGGCATTACACTGTTCAGTACACCATGATCCTTACTAGGTGCTGTCTTCTTGATTTTCAGACCTTCAGTGCAGCAAATTCTCTTGTACTGTACAGTATTACAGCATGCAGGACTTTGGTCACCCTAAACTGTTGACACAGAAAAACAAGAGTCTTAGCAGTGCAGTACTGAACAACCCAGCATCTCAGTGACCAATATCCTATGGTGCTTACCATGCAGTGGTTCTCCAGTAGTGCTGTACTAAATTGCACAGTCTTAATCCCCAATGGTCCAGTCCCACAAATTTTCTGGTGGTACAGCAAATTCACGGGCAGCACTGTTCTCTTGTACTAAATGGAGACCTGTTGTGATACGATACAGTACAGTACAATGGCCCACACTAAGGGTTTTCATAACAGTGCTACATACAGTATTGTCTGTCCCCATTCATTCCTGGTCCCCATCATGGCACCCCATATCATCCCTGCTTCCCAATATGGCCCCCATAGCATCCCTGGTCCTCAATATGGCCCCCTCTGACATCCCTGGTCCCCATATGCCCTCCCATAGCATCCCTGGTCCCCATATGGCCCCCCATAGCATCCCTGGTCCTCATATGGCCCCCCCATAGCATCCCTGATCCTCATATGGCCCCCCCATAGCATCCCTGGTCCTCATATGGCCCCCCATAGCATCCCTGGTCCTCATATGGCCCCCCCATAGCATCCCTGGTCCTCATATGGCCCCCCATAGCATCCCTAGTCCTCATATGTTCCCCCTCACAGCATCCCTGGTCCCCATATGGCCCCCCCATAGCATCTCTTGTAATCAATATGGCCCCCTCTGACATCCCTGGTCCTCATATGGCCCCCCCCATAGCATCCCTGAAACTCATATGGCCCCCAATGTGCCCCCATCAGACCTCAGACCAGCGTCTTGTGCCCCATCAGACCTCAGATCAACATCTTGTGTCCCCCTTCAGACCTCAGATCAGCGTCTTGTGCCCCTATCAGACCTCAGATCAGCGTCTTGTTCCCCATCAGACCTCAGATCAGCGTCTTGTGCCCCCATCAGACCTCAGATCAGCATCTTGTGCCCCCATCAGACCTCAGATCAACACAATGTGCCCCCATCAGGACCTCAGGTCAGCGTCTTGTGCCCCCATCAGACCTCAGGTCAGCGTCTTGTGCCCCCATCAGACTCCTCAGATCAGCATCTTGTGCCCCATCAGACCTCAGATCAACGTCTTGTGCCCCCTCAGATAAAGGTCTTGTGCCCCCCTCAGACCTCAGATCAACATCTTGTGCCCCCCATCAGACCTCAGATCAGCGTCTTGTGCCCCCATCAGACCTCAGATCAGCTTCTTGTGCCCCTATCAGACCTCAGATCAGCGTCTTGTGCCCCCATCAGACCTCAGATCAGCGTCTTGTGCCCCCATCAGACCTCAGATCAACACAATGTGCCCCCATCAGACCTCAGGTCAGCGTCTTGTGCCCCATCAGACCTCAGATCAGCGTCTTGTGCCCCCATCAGACCTCAGATCAACACAATGTGCCCCCATCAGACCTCGGGTCAGCGTCAGGTCATAGTGCGCCGGCAGGGAAGACAGTGGAGCGCGGAACCTGATGGCAGCGGCAGCGCAGGACAGGTAAGTATGCTTTTTTTTAAAGTGGCTGGGTGGGCTGATCTGAGGTCTGAGGGGGGGCACAAGATGCTGTACAGGAGCAGGCCGGGCCATTAAGGGGGCGCTCTGGCAGGGCGCCCCCTTAACTGGCCGGGAGTGAAGGGCCCTGTGCAACCGCATGGGTCGCACACCCCAAAGGCCGGCCCTGTATCCAGCAAGCCCCTGGGGAACTGATGCAGAGAATGGGAGTGGTAGTGGCCCTGATGAGGAGTTTTGTCACAATGTACTCCCTCAGATGATCACTCCCTGGGGATCGGTGCATTGAAAAGATAGTTTAAATAATCGAGCCAGAAGTAAACGTACAACAGCCTCTTTTTACTTAGAGCACAATATAACTTGTGGCACATCCAGCATTATGAAGTACAGAGCATAGTTTCTGGCACTAGAGGAGGAGGTGGGTTGGCTGGTTGGATAGCAATAGGTTATAGTATACCAATTTAATCAAAAATTATTTTGACTAACAAAAAAACCCCTTTAGGGATCCCCAATACTCAGTTAAATAAAACTTAACTTTTATTTTATTACATTTTCAAACAAAGATACAAAGAAAAAATTAAAACTATCAGTCAGTTTGTGCCACAGTATTGATGTTACCTACTCAGGCTGATCATTATCAGTAATAATAGATTAGAGACAATGTTGCAAATTCAGTTATTTATATGGTGTGGGAATTCACCTTTATAACTCCTCAAAGGGGTTTTTATTCCCAATGAAGATCTTTGTCTCCAATAATTACACTCCTAATACTCCTATACATGAGGTGGAACATCAGGAGGAACCAATAGCAGGGGAATACTGAGAGATTGGGAGGGGCTCTGTACGGCAATCACTGCCACTGATCCGTACTCGAGTACGGATCAGTGGCAGTGATTGCCGTACAGAGCCCCTCCCAATCTCTCAGTATTCCCCTGCCTATTGGTTCCTCCTGATGTTCCACCTCATGTAATAGGAGTATTAGGAGTGTAATTATTTGGAGACAAAGATCTTCATTGGGAATAAAAACCCCTTTGAGGAGTTATAAAGGTGAATTCCCACACCATATAAATAACTGAATTTGCAACATTGTCTCTAATCTATTATTACTGATAATGATAATAGGTGCACTATCAAGCACTTAGATGTCCTGTAATACAGGCTTGATGTTAGCCTGGCTTAGCGATGGTTTAGGTAGGTGGTGGTGTCTGAGCTGTAGACCCTTACCTTGTACAGTTGTAATTTTGCTGATCACTCTGCTGTCTTGTTGCACTGATGCTTTCTTTAAACTGTACTCTTGAATTTTGCTGTTCTCTGTGGACTGTTGGTCACACCAGGGGGGCACCACCAATAAGTCCAGGTGAGGCGATCGCCTCAGGCATCACAAGGTAGGGGCAAGAATGGAGCAGCCAAAGGGGCATGGACTGAAGGAAGGGGTTAAGTTAAGAAATTGGCATTGGGGAGGGACGGGCGCCTTTTCAATTTTTCCCTCAGGCAGCAGAAAGGCTAGGCGCACCCCTGGGTCTCACAGGAGAATAAGATCTAGATGTGCTTCCTCACTCCCCCCACTATCTAGACTAGAACTCCCCCTCTTCTTCTCTCTCTAGCTAGACAGAAACTCCCCCTCCTGGAAGGGAGCAGGACCAGCCCACATCTACAAAGAGGGGGGGAACTGGGTGGTTAGCCCTGTTCCTGCTAAACATAACCTACTCTGCTGGAATAAACAGCAAAAATATTAAAACATATAAAAATACATAAAATACATAACATTTGCAGATACCCCCACGTTTGGACTATTGCATAAACTCACTCTGATCTTGGCATCCGCTAAGAAATGCATAGGGGGCCCTCCATAGGGTCTTATTTAGCTCACATTCTATATATCCAGGACTTGACTGAGGTTTCTCCTCAAGTGTCATGCAAATTTGCACAAAACTATGGTCTTTAACCCCTTCACGCTATATGACGTGTATACTCGTCATGGCATTAAACTGTCATCATGTCTGCACTAAAATGCTTTTATTGTGTAAAAACAACATAAATAAATAGAAAATAGAGATATTAGGTATCGCTGCGTCCGTAACGACCTGCTGTATAAAAATATCACACTCTTCCCCCAAAGGGTAAATGCCCTAAAAAAATCAAATAAAAACTGTGCTAGAAAAGCCATTTTTTGGTCACCTTACATCACAAAAAGTGTAATACCAAGCGATCAAAAAGTCCTACTTACCCCAAAATAGTACCAATCAAACCGTCATCTCATCCCGCAAAAAATGAGGCCCTACATGAGACAGTCGCCCAATAAATAAAAAACTATGTCTCCCAGACTATGGGGACACTAAAACAAGATTTTTTGTGTATCAAAAATGCTTTTATTGTGTTAAAGTGAAATAAATTTTAAAACAGTATACACATTAGGTATCGCCACGTCCGTAACAACCGGCTCTATAAAAATATGACATGACCTAACCCCTGAGGTGAACACTGTAAAGAAAATAAAAACTGTGCCAAAAAAAAATTTTTTTGTCACCTTACATCACAAAAAGTGTAATACCAAGCGATCAAAAAGTCATATGTAACCAAAAATAGTACCAATCAAACCATTACCTTATCCCGCAAAAAATAAGACTTTACCCAAGACAATTGCCCAAAGAATAAAAAATTATATGGCTTTCAGAACATGGAGACAAAAAACATGATTAAAAAAAAAAATGCTTTATTATGTAAAACTGAAACAAAGAAAGTAGACATATTTGATATCATCACGTCCGTAGAACCTGCTCTATAAAAATAGCACATGATGAACACTGTAAAAAACAAAAAATAAAAACTGTGCCAGAACAGCCATTTTTGGCTACCTTGTCTAACAAAAAGCGTAATATAAAGCGATCAAAAATCATATGTAACCCAAAATGGTATCAATAAAACTGTCACCTTATCCCTTAGTTTCCAAAATGCAGGCACTTTTTGATTATTTCTACTGTAGGGGTGCAAGAGGGGGGCTTCAAATGGGACATGGTGTTTAAAAACCAGTCCTGCAAAATTTGCCCTCCAAAAATCATCTGGCGCACCTTTCCTTCTGCGCCCTGCCATGTGCCCATACAGCAGTTTACGACCACATGTGGGGTGTTTTTGTAAATCGCAGAATCAGGGTAATAGTTTTTGAGTTTTGTTTGGCTGTTAACCCTTGATGTGTTACAGGAAAAAATGGATTAAAATGGAAAATCTGCCAAAAAAAGTGAAATTTGAAAATGTCATCTCCATTTTCCTTTAATTCTTGTGGAATACATAAAGGGTTAGCAAAGTTTGTAAAAATCAGTTTTGAAAACCTTGAGGAGTGTAGTTTCTAAATTGTGGTCATTTATGGGTGGCTTCTACTATGTAAGCCTCACAAAGTGATTTCAGAACTGAACTGGTCCTTAAAAAATGGTTTTGGAAAATTTCTTAAAAAATTTAAGAATTGCTTCTAAAATTCTAAGCCTTCTAACGTCCTAAAAAAATTACATCTACAAAATGATGCCAACATAAAATAGACACATGGGAAATGTAAAGTAATTAACTATTTTGTGAGGAATCACTATCTGCTTTAAAAACAGAGAAATTCAAATTTTGAAAATTCCAAATTTTTCCAAATTTTCTGTAAATTTAAGATTTTTTAATAAATAAAGGTGATTTATATTGACTCAAATTTACCACTGTCATGAAGTACAATGTGTCAAGAGAAAACAATCTGAGAATGGCTTGGATAAGTAAAAGTGTTCCAAAGTTATTACCACATAAAGTGACACATGTCAGATTTCCACAATTTGGCCTTGTCCTTAAGGTAAAAAATGGTTATGTCATGAAGGGGTTAATCATGTGGTATTATCCAATCATGGTATGGTAGTTTAATTGAGTCACATTATTACTGTGTTATCTAGTCACAGTATGTTAGTGTTATCCAGTCATGATAGGGCAGTGTTATTCACTCATCGTATCTGTCATGGTATGGAGATGTTATCCAATCAGGTTATGGTGGTGTGATCAAGTCACAGTATAACTGTGTCATCCAGTTATGGTATGGCTGTGTAATCCAGCCATGGTATGGCAGTGATATTCAGTCATAGTATAGCAGTGTTATCTGTCATGGTATGATGGTGTTATGCAGTCATGGTATGATGTGTTAAAAATTACTAGTCACTTGTAATATTGTGCACAATTTAGGCAACTTATGTACAAAAAAGATATAGATGAACTGGAGTGCAAAGTAATCATGTCTCTTATGTGAGATTCTTTTAACATAAGTGTGGAAATGAAGTTAAACTATTCTCTAGTGTTTCCATGGATCAGTGAGGTATAAGAGCAATGAAATCATCTGACATGAGAAAGAAACAGAAATGAATGAGTGGAAGCTTCTCTGAACAAATCTAAATTTTGAACTGACTCAAATAAGCAGTCAATATGGCATGCAAATAGTAATGCATGGTAAGCGTATTGAGAAGACAGTACATCACAATTCCTGTGGCTCTCACCACTGCCTTCATAACACAATTAGTACAGTCTACAGCTGTGTGAAGCTTACACAACTGGGGCAAAGCTGCATGCATTTGTTTTCGATTGGTGGTTGCCCATTTTCTTAAATAGGAGGCCAAATTACATAAACTACTGTTATTCCGTTTACAAAACTTAAGATATACCCAGAGGTGATGAAATAATCATTTCCAAAGGAAGTGCTCCTGTAGTTTTAGTAATGGTAACATGATTAACGACTTGAAGTGTGTAGTGTGCTAGACCCAAGCAGCGGCTTTACTCTAAGCCAACTCTTCATAGTTAGCAATCAGATCTGGCATGTCTCAGAAGCACGTTTGAACACAGATGGGGAAACTAATTTATATACACCATGTTAGTGTCCTGATATGTAAACCATTGGAAAAAAAATACAAAAATGTTCCCTCTGTTCTTTAAGAGCCAACAATTATCAGAACTCAGGAGCAATAGAATAATCTAAACTTCTCCATAAACCCCAAAACTCCTACAACAAAGAGCACAGATGAACATTTTTTGTTGGGTAAAGGTTGAACATGACTTTAATCAATGACTTATTTGACACCTTCGGTAGATTGAGATAGGAAATTCAGCACTCACCAAAGCTTGATGCGGTATGCCAGTCTCTTGACTCCCAGCAGACAAGTTCACTTTCAGATCTTCTCCTGCTGTCTCACTACCATTGCCTGCCATGGAGGAAACCATATACACCTAGGCTTGCCCTACCATCCCAGAAGCCCCAATGGAAGATATCTAGGTGTATATTATTTAGGTGTACACCATGTACAGCAGCAACAAATATGACACCAAACATCGGCTGCCATTTTGAAAATACTTACCTTTCCAGCCCTAGAGGGCGTGGCAAATCATACAGTCTTTGGACACATTCTGCCAACCTCTTAGCTTAAAAAGAAAACTAGTACACTTGAAATGACCAACTCATGCAGGCACATCAGTTAATGGAAAGTTGCTCCTAAATGAGGAAAATCCACTTCAGCAACTTGGTTGCTTGGTTGGTTATCTATAAGAGCCACTAGAACCAGAAGACTGAACCAAGGGCAAAAACTGACACCTTACTTTCAATCCCATTCAATCATGATTAAAGGGATTAAAAAGAATTGGACCTAACAGAGATCCCCTTTTTGAGTATGAGCCATTTACAACAATCCATTGTTTTCTGTCCTATAACCGATTCTTTACCCATGTGCATACATTGTCCCTTAGTGCCAGCATTTATAGCTTCAACTCAAGGCTCTTGAGTGGTACAGGATCAAATGCTTTTTGTAAAAAACAGATATATTGAATCTGCCGTATGACCGACATCAAGATTTGAATCCTAGCATGTTGGTTAGCATGTTGCACGACCTGGTTTGCATAAATCTCTGCAAGGTATCAGTTATTAATTTATTATATATATATATATATATATATATATATATATATATATATATATACTTTAGTCGTTCATTTCTTAGAATACCTTCAAATATTTTACATACAATAGATATAAAATTTACCAGACATTAGCTACACGGTTTCACCCTTTTTACCCTGCTTGAATATTGGTAGAGCATCAGCCTTCCTCCAGTCCTTTGGTGCTGAACCTGTTACAAGAGAATCTAATAAGATGGCATACAATGGTTGATCAATTATTGAGCTCAGTTCCCTCAGTACCTGTGGATGAATGCTACGTATCTGGGGGCTTTTTTAATATTTAATTTGCTCACTAGTCAAAAGTACAAGTTTAAGCCTTCCCTTTGTCCTCTACAGTTATATTCCCATGGTTATCTATTTGAGAGCCAGTATTATTAATTTTTTTTCTTTTTAGCATGTATATAATGTAGTTACAAAAGTTTTTGGGATTCATTTTAATATTGCTAGCAATTTGTTTTTCTGTAGCTAATTTAGCTAACTTTATTTCATTTTTCCATTTCCTGTTGACCTCTTTGTAAGCCTGGAATGTTTTTTACTGAACCTTTAGACTTCAATGTTTTAAGTGCTTTTTGTTTTTGCCTTTATGTTCAGTGCATCCCTTTTTAGGTACATTAGTTTACTTTTATTTCTGAACATTTACCGTTATCTTTGGGTATAAACTTACTTCAGGATCCATGTAATATGTATTAAGCTATGTACACATATGAGATCACTATGTATATACTGTACTGTATAAATTCTGTATCTTTTTCCTCTTTCTGGCTATTTTTCTATGAATGAGACATACATTTTTTTCTGGTACATTTTTAGGTAGCATGAGAAATTCACCTTTATGTCAGGCACACACGAGCAAGTTGAATGTGATAAACTTGTAGCGTGTGTCAGTGAGAGGTCCCGTTCTGGCCTCCGCTCCTCTGACAGGATCCCACAGCATAGGGGCTCATGCACACGGCTGTTGATCTGCCATTGCATGCATTGGGGAATCACACGGGAAATATCCATGCGGATTCTGCAGACGGATTCAGACCCATTAAACTTGAATGGGTCCGTGGTCTGTCCTTACCGCAAAAAAGTAGTGCATGCACTACTTTTTTTTGCGGTGTGGAGACACAGACAGAAACCCCATGGAAGCACTCTGTGGCACTTTCGTGCCTCTGTTCCTCACCGACCTTCCAAATTGTAGAAGTGAATGGGTCCACATCTGTGATGCAGGGTGCCCGTGGCCTGTGTCTGCATATTGCGGACCTGCTGTTTGCGGGCAGCAATACGAACACGGCTGGTCAACAGCCGTGTGCATGAGCCCTTATACTGTTTTATAATGCTGTGTAGCCCAGAGAGTCCTGAAATCTATTGTATTACAGTGACAAAATTATGTCAGTGAAATTCTGTAGATTTCAGGGTGCTAAGGGTTGCACAGAATTATAAATATTATATATATCAGTATAATGCTGTGTGATTTTGTTAGACAAGTGAGTCCAGCATGGAACCTTACTGACACATGCTACGTGTTTATAGCGTTCAACTCGCTTGTGTGTCTGTCGCCTGAAAATAGACCATTCCAAAAGAATTACAAATTACAAAAAAGAAAGAGAACGTGTTCAATATAAAAAAAAACATATAACCTTAGACACACATGATCCACTGTATGAATATCAGAAGCCTCATTTAGTCATGGAGTATTACTTTCCTCAAGTGTTCAAATTTTCTTCACTTTGTCTAAAAACCTTAGTGGAAAGTGAATTTTCCCCAGAATTTCTACCCTTCTGGTCACTCTTTTGTTTAGTCTTCATCCAAACACAACTGCAGGAATACTGCGCTAAACGGCCAAAGACAATTCATTATTTCATTTCAAGTATTATTGGTCCTGGAGACAGCTTAAGGTTCCTCCGTCTGGTCAAGAACATAAAAGTATTTTACGTGTATGACTGCCAACCAGAGGTAATGATCTGACGGTTCTAAGACGGCACAAAATCACAGCTATAAATATCTAGTGTTAATTATGTCACCAGGAAAGAAATGACTATTCAGAATAGGCCTTGTTGTAATGTTGATATACTTGTGGTCTTCCGAGAACCCCATTTTTATGCCTGTAATGGTTCTTGAAGCTGCAGTCTTACTAGATTAAATTTATTCTAAAAACCGAACCAGATGAAAGCTTTTGAACTTTGAAAGCTAAACGATGGCTATTATGTGCAGGCTACAAATCATACGAAGAATGGTTCCCCAGTCCATGACAGAAAAAATATACATAGTTGGCAGGAAGATTTTCATCGTATACTGTATGAACTATGTTTTTAACTGCTCATGGAGAAGCTTTCTAAAGAAAGATGTAGTTAGTAGACTGCATTATACTTGCATCACAGGAAATACAACAGCGCTCCCCTTCATGCTTGCATCTACAAGGCATTTAAATTTAGCTGAATTGAAGGCATGGGTCCTTCTACACACAGAGATGATCTGACAGATTATCAGGAAAGAAGCAGACGCTCACAATTATCAGTGGAGATGAGAGTTGCATTTACATGCAGCAATCACCTCCACTGTATGAGGACAAGTGATCAATACAGCGATTGCTTGTCCTCATCGAAAGTCATTATTCCAGAGCAGCAGATCTGATGAACCTGTAAAATCATATGTTTGCTTGTGATTTCCAGTACCTTTCACACAGAGGCCATGATTTTGGGGTCTGTTCTGTGGTCTGATTGATGGAGGGGGTTGGGGAGTGTTATACGGAGGCCATTACTTTGGGTCTGCTCTGAGTTCTGATTGATGGACGGGGGAGTGTTATAAGGACCATTACTTCGAGGTCTGCTCTGAGGTCTGACTGTTGGAGGGGGAGGGGAGTGTTAGGGAGGCCATTACTTTGGGGTTTGCTCTGAGGTCTGATTGATGGAATGGTGGGGGGGGAGTGTGATAGGAAGGCTATTACTTTGGGGTTTGCTCTGTGACCTGATTGATGGAGGTGAGAGTTATATAGGAGCCATAACTTTGGGGTCTGACTGATGGAACGAGGGTGGGGAGTGTCATATAGAGGCCATGACTTTGCAGTCTGCCCTGAGGTTTGATTGATGGAAGAGGAGGGAGTGTTATAGGGGCCATTACTATGGGGTCTGCTCTGAGGTCTGATTGATGGAGGTGGGTGTTATATAGGAGCCATGACTTTGGGATCTAATCTGAGGTCTTATTTAAAGGATGGAAGGGGGGTTATGGGGGCTATGAATTTGGGGTCTGATCTGAGATCTGATTTAAGGGATGGGGAGGTAGGGTTTATAGTATGCATTTGAGTCTAATCTGGAGTCTGTATTAATTTTGGTGTCTGGGGTTTGATGACTAATGTCTGCATTGAGCCCCATCATTTTCTAGTTCTGCAGAATTTTGGCAGTATGGTATTTTCGGGGCAGAAGAAGGCACAGGATGGCAGTATTAAGAGAGCAGCTGTATAAAGGGGTTTCATTGCTATAGAGGGTTGGATTGCATTAATACTAGTGTCTGCATACCCTGACCAAAGACTTCTGCACATGATGTTCTGGAGCAGATGGAGACAAAAAGTAACGTGAACAACTCAAATCTGTGCACACCCCTGACCAAAGACTTCTGCTCATGATGTTCTGGAGCAGATGGAGAAGAAAAGTAACGTGAACAACTCAAATCTCTGGAGACCTCAACTGTAAGTCACTTTATTAGAAAGTAGAGTAACTTGAAATTGATTCTGGGGAGGAAGGGGTGGTGGGGTTGCGTTGTGTCCTCTTTTTTGAAAACCAAAATAGGGTCACCCTAGTTTATACAAAAAAATCACCCCCAATAATCTGCCAGATCATCAGTCCTTTACATCAACACCAGCTTTGATTTTGCTTCACGTCTAGACTTTGTCATGCTCTCCCTGAAGCAGATTAGGTGAGTAATCAAGGACACCATGTAGTACTTTCATCTAAGGCTAGTTTCACACTAGCGCTTAGTATCTGGCAGGCTGTTCCCTGAATTGATTCTCTACATATTTGCTTGGTTCTGGCCAGATCTCTGCCAGTTCCCATAATAGTTAATGGAACTGGATGGCAGTGCTTTTGCTTCCGGCAATGCCGGAATGCAGAGAGATCTGGCAGGGAACAGACTGTGGGATACTAAGCGTTAGTGTGAAAATGGCCTAATACTTTGATGTACCATTTTGGACCTTGATAAGATTGTTACTAACAGGCCTGGATTTGCAGGGACAATCCCTAATTTCAGAGACAGTCCTGCCAAATTCAGCCTGGGTGGGGCTCACGTAAGTCACATCTGTAAGTGGGTGATCCTGGAAGGGTTTGATTGAAAACTTTAGTACATTTAGTAAACTACTGTATGCTATTGAGTCTGATATACAGATGGTCCAGTGTTCTCCAGTCCTATGACATCTGCTTATGCATACACAGCCAAAGCTGACTTAATCCACTTAATAATCAGTGCAGAAAATAAAGTTGTTAACAATAGCTGGTGTGCACACAGCCAGATAATGAACAATCCGAAAACGTCACCTTTCCATTTATAAAATGACTCCAGACATGACATCACTGCGTCCAGTTGATTAAGTGGAGCAATGACAAGCTGTAGTGGAGATCCTGGAGATGTCTGCAGCACAAAGGGCGGCATTTTTACATTGTTGATAGGTTTCATGTCATGTACATAGCCAAGGTGGCTTATGAGATCCATATTTAATAGGTCAATGTTAAGAACTTTTAGTAGTTGTAATAGTTTTGTGAGTGCTGTAATTAGTTTGGCATATCATATGCTGCAATTCTCATCTCACAATTGTATATGTTAGTGAGGAGGAATCTCAAACAGTGGAAATTATTGCTCGAAGGCAAAGTTACAAGGCACGTTGCCAAGACGGAACCTAAGAGTATACACGTGTCAATTCCATGGGCTATAATCTGAGATAATTTCGTTTAGCGAATTATACAAAGTGGTCAGACAGTTGTTATTCCAAGTTCTGATATTAATAGAGGAATAAATCTATAGGGCTTGCAAAAGCACCAATTTCAATTGGTGCCTGAAGGTACACAAATGCCCCTCTGCAACATAAGAATGCACTATGGCACATGATACCAAGGTACCAAGTAGGCATTTTGTTTTAGAGCCCAGGAATTTTAAAAAGTATATGGAAATATTCTATACCATGAGAGACCCTAAACTGTTTGAAGCAATGTGACATAGTTTAAATGTGTTTAAAGGCAAGACTTTTAAATGGGGTTGTCCAACCCTTTATAAGTGATGGCCTTCCTAAGGATGGTCACATCAGTGCTGGTGCCTTCTCAAACAGATAATTGGCAGGGGTTCCGAGCGCCAGACCCCCACAATCAGCAACAGAATGTTTAGTTTGGCTCTGGATGTGACTGGAAAGGAAAACATGATACAATTGAAGATAGGTACACAAAATTGATTCACAAAAAGTTTTAAGAACATCAGGGCTGTAAAGCAAAAATTAAAGGAAATTAGCTTTATCTTTACTAGGCCACAAAAGAATGTGTGCAAATGTAACGCGACTGACACATAATTAATTTGGTTAAGAGATCAAGATGGTTGTGTTTATACAGTAGATAAAAATGCACTGGTAAGGGCATTCCCAATCCTTGGCTTCCAATCATAAAAAATAAGTGGCTCGAAAAAAATGTCTGAAATTAATACATTTTCTACAGATTTACTGAAGGTGTACAGGGCTCTTAAGTGTTTTAGAAGCATTCAACACCAGTCCTCCATACTTGAATCCCACTCTGGTGGGGTCAAAAACGAAATCTGAATTTGTCACTAAAGATGATACAGTTCCCGATGACGGGGCTGGCTGTCAATGGCAAAAAATGTAATGGGCACAGTGATAACAAATTTCCTTTCACTAGCATCTGGAAATTGTCTGGGCAGAGACAGGAGTGTGTAATGAAGGTGCCACCTGTGTCTGGATGGTGGACAACAAAACTGTCCTGCTTGAGATTGTCAGCAGATCAAACGATCCTCTCTACTGATCTCTACTCCTGTCTATCTGGGCCGCCCAAAGCCTGTTTGCCATGTGTGTGCATGCCCTCATGTAACCAACACCTCCTACCAGCTAGGCCTACATATATATACTGAGAAGCAAAAGGGTAACAATGTTTTGAACTTTTGACTTTCAGGCTCCATATCTCACCACTCCCTACAACTTTGAACATGAGACTAACATCATTTTATAGATTTATAGACAATCATACATAAATTGGATTGGTAACTATTGAGCATATAGTTTGCAGATTCTTGTCATGTAACTGCATTGTTACTGTTTTGCTCCAAAAATTCTAAATTAAAATTTTTATTATTTTGTAAATCTGCCTTTGGCTTTCAACACTGGCTGAATTCTAATGGTCATGTTCTCGATCAGATTCAAGCATGTCTTGACCTAAATTTATTCCCAGGTCTTTTCTATGCGTTCCCAATGTTGGTGCATACTGGTCGACTCACAAATATAGCTTTTTCTTCAACTCTACCCACAAGTGTTTGATAGGGATGAGGTCTGGGGACTGTGAGGGCCAATTCAGCACTTCTACTTCATTGTCATTGAACTATTTCTTTGCCAATCTCGATGTATGCTTCAGGTCGTTGTCCTGCTGGAACACTATGTCTCCTTTTCATACCCATAGTACTCAAGTGTACGAAGTAACTTGTCTTGTAGGATACTCACATGTAGCTCAGGATTGAGAACACCACCATGTATCCAATGCCTTTGGCTGTAAAACAACCTCCTTCAATTTCTCAATCCATTAGCCCCCCTTTTCCCTTGTTTCTTCCAGACCCATTTGCGCCTACCAGAGCCCAGTCTTTTGACTTTCGTCTCATCGCTTCCAATCTTCTACTGTCCACTGTTCCTACTTTTTCTCAAACTCAAGCCGACGCTTCTTATGACAATATTAAAGTCAAGGCTTCTTCACCTATTTTCAGGCCACCATTCTAGACTTTTGTAATGCATGTCGCACAGTGCTTGAGTGGACGTCTGTGATCTCACTATTATGAAGAATACGACACTGTCGTGTTTATTGCTCCAGACCTGATAGACCTTGTGAGGACCCAACTTGTTGACTCCTATATTTTGCCTGGACGTCCACCTCTTGGCTTTTGAATGGATGAACTGTCATGGCACTTACATGATGCAGTTTGGCAATTCTTTTGGCCGAGATACTGCTATTGAAATCTTCTTCATGGCTGCTCCTGGATTCGAACCAGTGACCTTTCGCTTGGAAATCAACCTAATAAAACACTGACTTATTAGAGAATGTGTGAATAGGTTGCAATTTGTAGCATGCAAAAAGAAAAAAATAGTTCCACTACCAGGACAAAATCAGTAACAATGCAGTTACATGACAAGAATCTGCATAACTAATCATATGCTAATTAGTTGCAAGTCCAATTTGTGTATCAGATAGTCAAGATGATTGTCTACAAAATGATGGTAGTCTCACATTCTAAGCTGTAGTGGACAGTGAGATATGGAGCCTAAAAGTCAAATGTTCAAAACATTGTTAGCCTTTTGCTCATCAGTGTATATATATATATATATATATATATATATATATATATATACATTTTTTATTTATACTGCATATGCAACCTCTGTGTGTGTCACACTGCAGTAACCGCTATTAACTTTTGTGTGTACTGTTGAGTCCAGAACAGGTTGATTAATTATCAAACATGAAATGCGACCCATCTTCAGTCTTAAGGGATGATGTATTGTGAGGCACGTTTGGAAACATGGCTGAACCACAGAGTAATGTCTGCTACAGTTTGGGAGGATTGAGTCATGCAAAGTTTGATCTTCATACAAGAATACTTCTAGTCTTACTGTGTTTTGAGGAGTTTCAAGTTAGCATATGGAAGATGACATAGTTCAGTGAAGGGTTCATTTATCTCATCCTAGAAAATACAAGTTATATCCACATAATCGAGTGGTTCCTGCAAAACTAGTCTGAATCACATAAGCATAAGTCCTTTCTTCAAGAACCTATTTGTATGCCGACAGGCATGACTTGGAAATAAAGGCATCTATGAACTGTTCACCTTATAGTCACGGTCTTTTTAAAGGAATGCTCCAAGCAAAAAAGATTCTTTATGCCTAAGGCCTCCTGCACACGACCATATCTGTTTTGTGGTCAGCTATCAGTATGCTGTCTGTATCTTTTTGCGGACCCCATAGAGATGAAAAAATGCAGATCGGATGTGGACTGAAAATATGGTCGTGTGCATGAAGCCTAATATAGGGACTCAGGGGTAGGTGCATGACAAGGGTTTTTTTTTTATTTAGTGTTCTTTTAGGTGTCATATACCCTTCACCCTTCCACCCATGGAAGCCTTGAATACCAAACATAAAAAACTATACATCACCTGAAGGGCACACAGTGAATAAAGAGGGCAGATTTGGATGCCATAATGTGCTTTAGTAAGTATTTAATCTGGATGATTATCACCCATTAACCACCAACTGTTCTGCCCGAGTCCAGCTCAGTGTAAAAAGTAGCTAAATGAAGGGGAGTGGGCTGATTTAGATGGTGATATCTCCTCAATGGTAGTGGCTAGAAACATTCAAATGGTCTTGTCTTAAAGCTGACAGTCCAGGCTTTAAACAGAGGAGAAATGACTGTAAAAAATGAAGTCGGGAATAATCGGGAGTGAAACCTGTTTTACTTTCATTTTTAGCTGCATTCAAAGCATCCTGATTTCTATCAGTGATTTCTTTCTCTGTCCTGAACATATTGCTGTCAAACAGTTAGGGGGTTAAATGGGTTGTCAGTCACTTAAGACGGGAGTGAAAATGACCTATTTTTTTAAATTACATTTTTAAGTTAAACATAATTTTAAATAACTTTTGTTCTTCAATTTTCTATGTTCATATCTATATTTTGCAGTTTTCTCACTGGGCCTAATAATAGGCGCCACTTCTTGGTCTGTACAGATCACTGTAAAGCAGTTCTCTTCTTATCTGTCATTCTAAACTTGCATGTAATGATATTACCTAAGTGTACAGTGCCTTGAAGTATTCATTCCCCTTCAACTTTTCCACATTTTTTCACGCTATACTTAAATGTATTTAATTGGGATTTTATGTGCTATACCAACACAAAGTAGCACGTATGTGTGAAGTGAAAAGAAAATTATACATGGTTTTCAAAATTTTTAATAAATAAAAATCTGAAAAGTGTGACCTGCATTTGTGTTCAGCCCCCTGTACTCTGATACCCCTAAAGAAAATCCAGTGTGACCAATTGCCTTCAGAAGTCACCTAATTAGTAAAGAGTCTACATGTGTGTAATTTATTCTCAGTATAACTACAGCAGTTCTGTGAAAGCCTCAGAGGTTTGTTAGAGAACATTAATGATTAAATAGAATCATAAAAAACCAAGGAACACACCAGACAGGTCAAGGGTAAAGTTGTGGAGAAGTGTAAAGCAGGCTTAAAGGGGTTGTCCGAGTTATTTTTTTGTTCTTTATATGTTTCTAACTTTTCAGGTATAACAACTTTCCCATATACTTTGTGTTTCTAAAGCTGCTGGTTTCTCAGAGTTGACTGAGGGTCACATGACCTGTGATGTCACCTTATCTCCCTGGTCTGTGATGTTTCGTTCACAAGCCTCAGAGTTCAGATAACAGTCTGTACACGAGACGTCACTGGCCACGCCCCCTTTCTTTGCCGGGCTCCTGCTATCTGCTCTCTTCCTGGATTCCTTCAGATAAAACATTAACCCCTTCAGCCAGAACACACTGAGGGCTCAAGGCTTTATAACAAATAGTAGCTGCAGCAGTGAGAGGAGCCAAATGCTGGGCAAGGAGCTATAGAGGAATTGTATTGTACAAGAACAGGTAGGGAGAATTTCCTGTGTGTATCAGCAGTGTCATTGTACAGCTGGGACTTGTAGTCCTACACAAACAACATGCTGCTGAGTATCCCAGCAGGCAGACATGTACTCACAGCACTTATATTCACTGCCTTTGCAGAGAAGGGGGGATGGGGGAGGGGCAGAGATTGTTATTACTGCATGTAAACAAAGGCCAGAAGAGAACCAGGGAAATGAGGAAATATAGATTTTTTTTGCCTAAAACTTGCTGAACTTAGTTATATATTGCTACCCATCAGATTTACAGTGCTATATTTTTTTTTCCATAACTTGGACAACCCCTTTAAGTTATAAAAAATATCCCAAGCTCTGAACATCTCATGGAGCACAATGGAAGCAGTATGGGATAACTGCAAACCTACCAAGACATGGCCGTCCACCTAAACTGACAGCCCAGGCAAGGAGAACACTAGTTGGAAAAACAGCCAAGAGGCCCATGGTAACTCTGGAGAAGCTGCAGAGATCCACAGCTCAGGTGGGACAATCTGTCAACATGGCAAGTATTAGTTGTGTACTCCATAAATCTGGAGAAATAACACATTTCCTTTAATTTCCTCAGAATAGTAAGATATTAAATTTAAAAAAAAAATACTCACCGTTCTGATTCCCCACCTCGAGTCCTGTCTCTCGACAATAACATATGATGCCTCAACCAGTGAGTAGCTGTAGTGGGTCACTGTAGTGAGGTACAGTAATCATTTCTTGAATTATCTTATAGCATTTTCAGTGTTTTCTTGCTTGTTTTTTTTTTTTAATTTCTGGAAAATCTCTTTAAGCTTTGCTTAATAGAAATTGGACAGCCATTTTAAATATTATCGGGTGTGGTTTGTAACTTCCAAGTATCTCTGTGTATTAGAAGAACACAGGCATGCCCTTTTTGCCACTGTCATTGTTCTTTCCTATCACCCCCTTAATTTGTATAATAGGGTCCTACACCAGTTCAGAGATCGGGCTTAAAGTGTAACTGTCATTCTTTTTTTTATTTTTGTAATGTATAGGGGCAGTGATACTGACCATTTTTGTAATATACTTTAATTACTGAAATCATACATTTCTATTACAAAAATAGCTCTAAAGTGGCCCATTTTTAGCCTTAGCAACGCTCCTCTGTCTTCTGTTTACATAACAGTGGAGACTTAACCCCTTCAACCCCGGGCCTGTTTTCACCTTACTGCCCAGGCCATTTTTTGCAAATCTGACATGTGTCACTTTATGTGGTAATAACTTTGGAACGCTTTAACTTATCCAGGCCATTCTGAGGTTGTTTTCTCGTCACATATTGTGCTTCACGACAATCATAAATTTTTGTCAAAATATTTCATTTTTATTTATAAAAAAAATACCAAATTTACTAAAAATTTGGAAAAATTTCCAAATTTCCAAATTTCCATTTCTCTACTTTCAAAATACATAGTAATACCTCCAAAAATAGTTATTATTTTACATTCCCCATATGTCTACTTTATGTTGGCATCATTTTATAAATGTTATTTTACTTTTTTAGGACGTTAGAAGGCTTAGAAGTTTAGAAGCCATTTTTCAAATTTTCACCAAATTTTCCAAAACCATTTTTTTAAGCACCAATTCAGATATAAAGTGATTTTGAGGGGCTTACATAATGAAACCCACCCATAAATGACCCCATTTTAGAAACTACACCCCTCAAATTTTAAAAAAACTGCTGTTACAAACTTTGTTAATCCTTGAGGTGTTCCACAAGAATTAAAGGAAAATGGAGGTGAAATTTCAAAATTTCACTTTTTTGGTAGATTATTCATGTTAATAATTTTTTTTCTTGCAACACAGTAAGGGTTAACAGCAAACTAAACCTCAATATACATTGCTCTGATTCTGCAGTTTACAGAAATACCCCATATGTGGTGGTAAACGTCTCTATGGGTTTGTGGCAGTGGTCAGAAGTAAAGGAGCGCCATATGGATTTTGGAGGCAGATTTTGCTAGAATAGTTTTTAGGCACCATTTTGTAATTGAGAGACCCTGACGTACCCCTACAGTGGAAACCCTCGAAAAAGTGACCCCATTTTGGAAACTACACCCTTCAACGAATATATTAAGGGGGGTACTGGCCACTTTGACCCCCTAAGTGTTTTACGGAATTTGGAAACACTTGGCTGTGAAAATGAAAAATTTCATTTCTTCCAATAAAATATTGCTTTAGCCCCAAATTTTTTTATTTTCATAAGGGGTAACAGGAGAAAAGCACCCCATAATTTGTTACCCATTTTCTCCTGAATATGGCAACACCCCATATGTTGTGGTAAACTGATGTGGGGGCACATGGCAGGACTCAAAACAGAAGGAGCGACATATGGATTTTAAAACACAGATTTTGATGGAATGGTTTGCGGGAGCCACTGATTTTTATTTTTTTGAGTTACTGTCTTATGTGGGGGCTCATTTTTTGCGGGATGAGCTGATGTTTTCATTGGTACCATTTTGGGGTACATAAGACTTTTTGATCGCTTGGTATTACACTTTTTGTGAGTCAAGGTGAAAAAAATAGCTGTTTTGGCATGTTTTTTTTAATTATTTTTTTACAGCATTCACCAGAGAGGGCAAATCATGTGATATTTTTATAGAGCAGGTTGTTACGGACGCGGCGATACCCAATATGTCTAAAAATTTTTTTTTTGGAAAGTTTTACACATTAGATTTATTTTTGAACAGAATAAAATCTTTTTTTTGTGTTGCCATTTTCAGAGAGCCATATTTTTTTTATTTTTCGGGCGATTGTCTCAGGTAGGGTATAATTTTTGCGGGACAAGATGACGGTTTGATTGGTACCATTTTTGGAAGGCATCGGGCTGCTATCCAAGCCATCGGGTCCCTGTGACAACAGCACGGGGACCCGATGGACCCCCCTTCCTCCCGCCCGCATCGCATGTGCCGCGGTCAGCGCTGACCGCGGCACATCGAGGGTTAATACGCCCGCATTGGTGAAAACACCGATGCGGGCGTACGCAGCAGGGGTCCGGCTACTGGGCACAGCCGGTCCCCCGCAGCTGATCTGGCGGGCGCAGCTCCTGCACCCGCCCGATCAGCGCGCCGTACTAGTACGGCGCTGGGCGGCAACTCACGTGCCGCAGCGCCGTACATTTACGGCGCTGGGCGGGAAGGGGTTAATCACTGAATGTGACTGACTGTGTTATGTAAATAAAAAGACAGAGGAGCGTTGCTAAGGCTCAAGCTTTAGAGCTATTTTTCTAATAGAAATGTATGATTTCATTAATTAAAGTATATTACAAAAATGGTCATTATCACTGCCCCATACATTACAAAAAAAAAAATCACAGTTACACTTTAAAGCAGAAGCATTCAGATTTGGAGATCCTGAATTTACATCTCACAGACACTGTGATGAAACCTATTTATGCTACCTTTCACTTTCATCGGAATGATCATAAATTTTTTTCATTGGGATGATTATTCATTAACAAATTTATTTCAATTTTATTCTGAAAAATATTTAGGTCCTTTTCTCTAAAAAATACCCCTATTACAGTGACGGCCTGTGGCAACCACTGCTCTAATCACTGTGTCCTAGTGGTGCAAACTCGCCTACTGCTCTCGCGTCCCATCAGGCCTGGCTGTGGCCTGCTTGCTGGCAAGGTCTCTCCTTCTCTGTCCTCTGACTCTAATCTGCACTCTAATCTGCTCCAGCCTATGGCTGGAAACCTCTTGGGGTACTTCACCTTCTTCTGTGGGAGGGTATTTGAGCAATAGGTTCCTAGCCTTCTAGTATCCTGCTAAGGTGTGCTGTATTGTTGTCTGCCCATGTACTGACTTTCTGCCTGTTTCCTGGATTGTGACCTTCCGCTGCCTGACCTGTGCCTGACCTCCATATTGTCTGCCTTGACCTTGGAGCATTTACTGTATTGCATGTACTCTGTCTGTTCAGACCTTAGCCTGTCCAGGTTGATGTCAGCATGAGTTGCATTTTATACCTTTTTACTGCTTGTCATTCAGTGTGAGGGATTCATCCTGTTGCAGTGGTGTTTCAGTATTGGAGGCGCGTCTCTTGCTTCCTTTACAGGACGGCAGGAGAAGTGATGATAATGTCTGTAAAGCGCTACAGAATATATCAACGCTATATAAGTCAGTAAAATAATTGTGTGCAAAAGGTGCATAGGCATTAACATTGTGAACAGCATGATCTGACTGTCTGCTGAAAAGTGGCTGGATCTCTGCCGGATCCGATTATAGTCAATGTAGGCCCAGCAGTAAATGGCAGTATCTGGCAATGCTGGATACGGTGAATTCCGGTAGGCTGTTCTCTGCCGGAACAGCCTGCCAGATTTTGTAGTGCAGATGTGAATGTACTCTACTTATAAACTAGCAAGTATTGGCTAAACTGTGATCCTTTATGAACACAAAAAGTAAACACTTGAAACAGAGCACCATCTGCTGTACTGTGATAGAAACGTCACAATCAGTATAGCAAGACAGGGGCTAGGAGCTGTACAAATAAGACATAAATTTAAAGTAGTTCCCGTTTCAGAACATGACCCCCTAGACCTCATCTTGCCTGGATGGAGCAGCCAGAAGAGATCTGAACTACAGAAACAGCCGAAGAGGCTGTACCGTACAACACTGCAAGCTATGAGAACAACGTAACACAACCCACTCTGCTGTTTCTGTAGTTCCAGGTGGGACAGGGCAAGTCGGTACCCTGTTCAGTAGGAAGGCACAAGTCCTAGAGGTGGGATATGTGGATATGCCATAAATGTTTGAAATAGGAATACCCCTTTAATCACTTCATACCTGTATGAAAGGAATGAAATGCTTCAATATAGCATATGTTATATACAGTCTACGGGACATCACTAACCACTTAGTACACAAAATTTCAGTCTATAAAGATAAAACTGCATTATCATAGCACATAATATGAAATGCTGATTGTATTGAAATACAATACATGTAATACAATTCTAAATTATGTGCAGACCGTAATTTAAAGGGGTTGAATCATTAGGATATTAAGGCATATACTTGTACTCGTGCTTTAGGTTCCCATTTATTAAGGTCCTTTTTACACAGACCAGTGTTTCAGGTAATTATCAGGAGCAAAAAATAAAGTTAGACGAGCACCTCCAGACGATATGAAATAAAGTACAGGAGCATACTATTATGGCTGACATGCAAACGCAAAGACACATGCAAACACTGGAAAGGTAAATTAGGCTAAACTTCATTACTGCTATACTTACTATACATGAAAATTTGAAACTCTTTGCCCACATTTGTGACCAAAATTGTGTCGAACCAAACGTTCCCAATAATTGTCTGAACGTCAGTAGAGATGAGGGCTTTACATTAAGCAATCACCTTTGCTGTATGGGAAAAAGAGATTGCTTGTCCACATAGAAAATTATTGTTTCTGGGCACTAGATTTGTGTTTACACTGCACGATCTGCTACACAGAAACAATGATTTTTGGTACCAGCTGAAAGAGATGATCACCTGATGAATGAGTGTTGCCTTTTATCGAGAATGAGCTTTTCTACAAATGCTCTTCCCTGATAATTGTCTGTGTAAAAGGACCTTTAGACATATCAGAGAGCTGCTGCAAGGGTGACTCCTCCCCTGGAGGACAGATTTCGACTGTGTATGACTTGGTTGCCCATGTGCACCATGTAGCATTCACCTGATAGCTGCTGGCTGTCTAGTCCAGCAAGAAGAAGGAAAACAGAAGTTGGATAAACAAGCCTGGTCATAAACACACAAATAGTATATGCACAGAGAACTAACAGACACATAGAAAGCAGGTAGCATATGTAATAACCGGCAAAAGCAGGCCCAGAGCAAGACTGAAACGGAGCACAAATCTCTATTTGGAGCTCAAGCCAAGCCTCCTGCTTCTCTGCTCCAGAACAGATGAACCTGTCAGGCTACACGCTTCCCTACCTGTTTGCCAGACGTTTGGAGCAGAGACTATAACAAAGAGTTTATCCACTGTATAGAATCCCATTTTGTTAGAACCCCCCTAAAAATAAACTGATCACAAGGGTGTCATGCTGCTTGGCCCCCTGGTGACCAGCTGTAATCTGCAGGGGGAAGTGTCAACATGTTTTCAGTTCTCTGCAGCACTACCACAGGGGAAATAAAACATTATATAGAGTCCACTGAAATCAATGTACTATCTGGACTTGATGGGTAATCTTGATTTCAAAACTGGACAAAAATTGTAACATGATGATATAATCATAGAATATAAAAAAAATCAAACAGTAATAATGCTTGCACCACATGGAACATACACATGGTAATATACAGCTATCTTATATCGCTATAATGAAATTACTATATTAAGCAGTCTTTAGACTTTAAAGGAGTTTTCTAGTTTTATCTGTCCAGAGTATGTCAAAGAGTACATATTTACGTCCCATAAATCTGTTTTTCTTGGCAGCACTTTCCTTCCTCTTTTCTCAGATTCACTGCAACCTGGCAGGATGTTTACATTCAGAACTATAAAACACTTGTTGTGTTTTATAGCCAAACCCAGCATGCATTGCTCTATAATGGTTTTCAGGGCTTGCACCATTTAGCTAACATCCAAAGGGACAGTAAAGGGGGCATGGCTACTGCAGAGCGAATCATTTGGAAGCAGATCATGCCCTGTGGCACATTGCAGCAGGAAGCTGATGAAAACAGGAAGTTCTGCATGTAAACATCATGCAGCATGGATGCAGTGATGCCAAGAACAGGAGAAGGAAAGTGCTGACATAAAAAAGTTATACTCGGCAAAAATATGCCCTGGGCAGATAAAAAAATCATTATGAAACTGAAGAACCCCTTTAAGAGTGGGTGAAAATACTCAAGAAGCTAATACAATCTCAAGAAGACAATATGCACAACAAGCAAATGAAAAACTGGTCTGTACATTAGAAAATATGATCTGTAATAATTTACCTGACCTAATAAATGCTTCACATAGGTCCAGTATATAGGCACATAGATCATGCTGAATAAGGAATTCTACAGGAAGAATCAACCTACAATCATGCTCCATGTAGGGAATGCATAGCTTAAGGAATGTGCTGCAATTACTTGAGGCAGAGGGAAAGCAAACAATTCTTCCCATTCCTCCATTGGCCATATTAAATCACTACAGAGCTTCCGTTATAATTGCAGACGTGTGAATCTGTTACCTTTGAAATTCACATGTTCTGTCTGACTTATTTTCCTTTGGTTTAGTATTTGTTCCTGAAGCTGTAGAAAAAAATATATATTTCACATCAGCCCCAAAAGCCATATGTAATATACAGTATAAAGCAGTTTACAGATTGCAACAACACCCAATTATGATTCAATACTATAAAACCTCTACATAGTTTATATATATATATATATATATATATATATATATATATATATATATATTGATTTCTTTTACTTAGATAGCACTGACATACAGTATTCCTCTGCGCTGTGCAGATATTCTAGAAAATTGAAGAAAACTGCAGCACTCAACAATTCAGGTGAAGCACTGAGCTGTTTTCTCAAGTCTCCTCCCTGGCAGAAGAATGTTCGGTGCTGAGGAAAGGCTTGAACTTACCTGTCCCTCGCTCTCAGATGGCTGTTATCCTGGTCAAAGGCTGGTGATTCAGCATCTGTGGCAGAGTATACCCGTCTCAGTGTCTTCTTCTGGTCACTCAAGTAGTCTTCTAAATACTGATCCCTAACTACAAACAAGTAGGTGCTATGACTGCTCTGCTTAAATACAGTTACTAGCTGAACTAGGAACTTCTAGTGGAGTGGAGTGGAGAAACACAACACATACACTACAAAGTTACGATTTCTATCTGTCATAGGCTTTCATTAGAACTTCCATAATACCCAATATGACAAAAACAAGTCTTCAGACGTAATAACAGAGCTAAACCAGAAATCCAAAAGGCCAGTCTTCATGGTTTTGGTGGTAAACAATTATGGCTTTTTCCCTCCTAAACATATTCTTCCTTAACCCTTAATGTAACTATGGAAAACTATTAGCTTCTCATTACTACCTAGAAAGTCCCAAAAGTCTCTCAGTATACATCAACCCTTTCCACAGCGCTATGCAAACACAGTGCAAATGAACAGGATATATAACAAAAAAAAACAAAAAAATAATATGCAGTCACACAGTATTAAACAGTATAAGTCAGTGCAAGTTAACCCTTTAAAGATAAATAAAGTAAGGAGTTGATGACTTTGCATAGGGGAAACTGAGGCAAATGTCCACAAACATCCAGACTTTAAAGTACTCCTGACTCCAGGGCACAGTGCCACCAAAACAGTTCTGACCTACAGATGTGTGGACCCCACAGCATCTCTTTTCAAACCCCAACTTTTTAATCCCAACTGTTTAACCCCAAATTAAAGGCTTCCATTATTTTATGGCTCCCTAGACTTTCTTGACTCCACCACCACGTCTGGTTTGTTCACTTGTTACCTCTGTCCATTTCAGCTTCTGTTGGTTTGCACTAGATTTCCCATCTTTCCTGCAGTATACCAATGTAACCGGCCAGACAGAGGCCAGAAGAACTATCTTGTGGCCTCCATCTGGTTAATGTAACCCTAGAACACATTAAGAGTGTACATTGACAGCTTTCCTGGTGTACGTGCTGAATTGACATCATAAACATGGCTTGAACATTGCCTAAGACCTTAAAGTTTTGATCTGCAACCTTCATGGATTGGACTTTTTCCAGCATGTCTCACAGATGGTTGATTGGATTGAGATCTGAGACATTTGGAGGCTAAGTCAACAACTTCAATCTCTTTATCATGTTCCTCAAAACATTTCCGAACCTTTGCAGTGTGTTCAGGCATTATCCTGCAGAAAGAGGTCACTACTGCAGTGATCCTCTGGTTCACGGCAAAAGGGTTAAAGATATGGTTCACTGTTAAAGAATCAATGTACTTTCACAGAGGTTCATTTAATTTAATAGATTATGGTGTAACTAGCAAATTTCTAAATCACTTCATTTAACCCTTTCACGACCGGAGCTTTTTTCGGTTCTGCATTTTCGTTTTGCGCTCCCTGCCTTCAAACAGCCATAACTCTTATTTTTCTGTTCACATAGCTGTATGAGGGCTTGTTGTTTGCGGGACAAGTTGTACTTTCCAACGCCACCATTTAATATTGCATACGGTGTAGTGGGAAGCGGGAAAAAAATTCCAAACCGGGTGAAATTGCAAAGAAAACGCTATTCCGCTACAGTTCTACGGGTTTCTTATTTACAGCATTCGATGTGCATTAAAACTGATCCGTTACTTTCATTCTACTGGTCAGTACGAATCCGGCAATACCTAATATGTATAGTTTTTCCTGCGTTTAGATGGTGATAAAATAATTAGAAAGTTGCCCTTTTTTTTTTTTTTTTTTCCTTGTCATATATTGACCCCTATAACTTTTTGGTATTTATGTGTACAGAGCTGTATGGGGGACTCATTTTTTGCGGGGCGGCTCTGAAGTTTTTATTGATACCATTCTGGGGTGTGTATGACTTTTTGATCACTTTTTATTTAATTTTTTTTAGAAAAAAAAAGGGACAAAAAACTGCGAATCGCCATTTTCCGCCACACAATTCGCCGTATTGAAATTTTTTTTTTATATTTTAAAAGTACGGGCGTTTTTCGGTCACGGTGATAACCCATGATGTCTATATTTATTGTTATTAGGTATTTATTTTTTACTTATACGGAAAGGGGGGTGATTGAACTTTTATATCTTTTTTATTTTTTATATATTTTTTAACATTTTTTTTTAATTTTTCTGTGATTATTTTAAAGCTCAAATTCATCTGATCTATTGTGTTTTGTTTTTTTTCTTTATGAGCAATCATGGATTTACTAGATGCAGTTAAAACCATGAATTGCTCATTTCTTATCCTGGCCTGCCATCTAGTGGCCAGAATAAGAATTGCAGTTTGAAAACTGTAATCCTCACCATAAAAATCTGCCTGCATCCACCTGAAAAAAGCTGTAAAGTAGAGGGCTCACTTCCACCTAACTTGCAGTCCACTGCCTGTTAGGCTAGATCCACCTCTAGTAACAGAAACTCAGAAGATTACAAGAAGTGGGGCCATCTCAGAGCTAGCTTAGATTGTAAGGCTGATAAAAGAACTGCTTCTACTCAACTGAAGATTATAGAAGAATCCTGTGTGTCTGTAAGTCTGATCTCCCTCTCTTTATCGGCTTTCTGAGCTCTGTAGATGAAAGTAAACATAGTGGGAAGTAAGGAAAGTGAGGTCACTGCGGTACAGTACTAACAGATTCTAAAGAAGGGAGGCACCCACTGCTTGCGAGAGAAATGTATCTAGCTGTGCCGCTGAAAAATGGAATAATATGACTGAAAAAGACTTTAGGGAAGCCCAAACATAACTGTTCCCTCACAGTTATCATTGTACAAAGAAGCACAGCCATTATCCAAACTTTTTTTTTTAAAACGCAGGTACACTTTCAAACAGTTATCAAATGGTTCACTGCTAAGCTTTTAAAATGTTTACTGTATCACTAAAACTATCCACTTTTAGTGATACTAATGGCTAATGTGACTTTACTATGAACTATGTATACCAAAAGGTTGTGTATGGGTAGAAAATAGTTAACTGGTAGTCATTAATAATAATGGGCTACCCCCACTTTTCACTGGCTGGTAGTGAGTTCTTGGCAGGAAGGCTAAGACTCAAGATGTGTATGCTGCTGCTAGAGTATAAGCCAGAGAAGCTTAAGCAGGAGAAAAGAGTCCTTCTCCAGTGAGGCAGCATCCTTGTGAGTGAAAGCTGCCAGCAAAACAATTTTGCCAGTAACCAAAAGGGAAAGAAGCACTGCATTTTTGCAGAAGGTTGAGGACTATTTAAGGGATGGTGTTTAGACAAAGACAGAAAAGGTAAAGCATACATATGGCTGTAGACTTTAGAGCTTGTGGTTTGGGTAATGCCTCATTCACACGTCAGTGTTCTGGTCAGTGATTTGTGATTTGTGATCAGTGATTGTGAGCCAAAACCAGGATTAGAGCCTCCAAATACATAAGGGAAAGATCTGCACCTGTTCTGTGTTTAGAGCCGCACCTGGTTTTGGCTCAAAATGACTGATGGAAATCACTGACCAAAACACCCCACAGTTAGGCATTGCAGATAATTATTGAGAGAAATTCTACACCTTTGGTCAACTGGAAAGATTGCTTTTAATTATAGAGAGAAAAAAAGAAATTCAAAGGGTATCATCATAATAGTCCTGTCACCAGCCTCTGGAAAAAGTCTAGTCTGTGATATACTTGAGAACTGTACCTACAACTTGTACCTGCACTGTTACACCCATCAATTATTCAGTAAAAGAGAGATTTTATTTTACTATAACTAGGCTGGCCTGGTCATTGGTCTCCATATCCAATCTGGAACTCTGTTTTCATGCCTTGCACCCCACTGCTCATCAAACATCAAGGACGCCCCAGGCATCATTAGGCAGGAGACCCCAAAGTCTAGGACGCGCCTGAGTGAAATATGTTACAAGATAAGTACATACAAGGTACTTTATATTTAGACTATTTTGTGGTGTTTTGCAGAGTTTTGCTCTACGTGCACACATCAAGCAATATATTATAGCTGTACCATGGAACCAGTGACACAAATAAACTAATGAGCTATAGCTGTAAATTGCAGCACAGTAACGCACAAAGATGTTGGTGTAAGGCTACTTTCACACTAGCGGCAGCACGGATCCAGCGCGTGAAGGGTCTCGCCGGATCCGTGCTGCCGCTGGTGCACGTGTGGGGCCGGAACTGTGCTCCGGCCCCACACGTGTCAGACTGTCTCTTAGCTGTCCCAGCAGCTCCGGACACCACAGGAGGAGGAGGATGGCGCACACAATGGAAGGGAAGGTAAGATTCCCCACAGCGCCCCCTGCTGGAGGGAGGAGGGAGCTGTGGGAAAAGTGCAAGGTGATGGATCCGTCATGAACTCCAATGAAAGTCAATGGAGGACGGATCCGTTTACTATTGTGTCACACCCAACGGATCCGTCCCCATTGACTTGCATTGTGGGTTATTCTGGATCCATCTCGGTGCGGATGCCCAGATCGGAAAGCAAACCGCAGGATGTTGCGGTTTGCTCTCCGGTCTGGAGCCTGAAGAGAACTGAACAGAATGCATTTAGGAGCATTCCGTTCTCTTCAGTTCAGTTTTGTCCCCATTGACAATGAATGGGGACAAAACTGAATCGTTTTATTCCGGTATTGAGCCCCTATGACGGAGCTCAATACCGTAATTTGTAAACGCTAGTGTGAAAGTAGCCTAATCGGGTCCCATGCTGCACATTTACAAGTTTATTCTGTTTATTCTTTCCTTTTATACTCTGTTTGAAAAAGGACAAAAGGTTATAGGATGAGAGGCTCATTAATGACATTTAATGAAGGTCATTTAGAGGTCTTGATCTTCTCAGGCTGTTGTAGTCATGAGAATGTGAACTGTATTTAGTGACTTGTAATACATATCATTTTGTATTTTTTATTTTTTTATTTCAGTATTATAATCTATAGTCTTATGCTCACTGTGTTCTCTAGGCTATAGGCTTGCAGTGAAATAAAGATCTCCTTTCATTTCACCAACTTCTCAGAAATCTCGTGGCATATGTTTCTAGATGACCTAATTTTTCAGCCAGGTCACAAGTTCTACAAATAAATTGAATCAGTTACAGTCATCTTAGCGTCTAAATTTCATACAGCACAGTGTTTCCTGACTCTTCCTTCTCTTCTGTGTGTTTCTTACAGCGTTCTTCATAGAACAGAAGCAAAATGTAAGTCTAAAGTATGTACAGAAAAGTGATTTCCTAAAACTTTGACTGGCAAAATCTTTCCTTTATAGTAGTGAAAGGATGTGTAGGTTATCTTTTACCTTGTGTGAATTGATGACTATTGGTTCAGTGGTTAGTGCTATGTCTGCATGGTGTAGGGAGGGCCCGATCCTTTGTCACGGCCACCAGCCTGGTAAATAGCACACTGATGCTCTCAGCATTAATTAATGTAGGAGCATCAGGTACTTATGCACTTGGCTGGTGGCCACAGGTGCCCTCCTAAATTCAACAGCATTGCTATCCTCCGGAAAGTGATACAGTTGAATACTGCGACAAGGGTGGTGGTATTTTGTGCTGCACTGTGGCATTTGGTTCTGCTGGGGTGGTATTTTGTGCTGCACTGTGGTATTGCTGATCCTGCCTACTTCTGTTGTCCATATCTACAGTACTCATGTTGTAGTGCCTTCTGTCAATTTGGACCCACCAACAAAATGGGGCCACTATTAGGGTTTTTTCCATGACCACTTTATGTTTCCAGTCCCTACCTGAAGAAGGTGCTCTGGTCTGATGAGAACAAAGTCGAACTTTTTGGTCTAAATGCAAAACGCTATGTGCGGTGGAAAACTAACACTGCACATCACTCTGAACACGCCATCCCTGCCGTGAAACATGGTGGCGGTAGCATCATGCTGTGGGGATGCTTTTCTTCAGCAGGGACAGGGAAGCTGGTCAGAGTTGATAGGAAGATGGATGAATACAGTGCAGTCCTGGAATAAAACCTGGTAGAGGCTACAAAAGACTTGAGACTGGGACGGAAGTCCAGCAGGACGACGACCATAAACATACAGCCAGAGCTACAATGGAATGGTTTAGATCAAAGCAAATTCATGTGTTAAAATGGTCCAGCCAAAATCCCATTGAGAATCTGTGGCAAGACTTGAAAATTGCTGTTCATAGATGATCTCTATCCAGTCTGACTGAGCTTGAGCTGTTTTGAAAAGAAGAATGGGCAAACATTTCAGCCACTGGACGTGCTACGCTGGTAGATACATACTGCAAAATACTTGCAGCTGTAATTGCAGTGAAAGGGGTCCCACAAAATTGACTTGGGGGCTTAATACAAATGCACGTCACACTTTCCAGATTTTTAGTTATTAAAAATTTTGAAAACCATGTATCATTTTCTTTTCACTTCACACATACTTGCTACGCATACCGTAAAAAAATGTTGAAAAATTAAGGGGTATGAATACTTTTTCAAGGCACTGTATGTAATCATTATCCCCCACAATGATTGATGGGAATCTATAATTCTTCAAAAAGAGGAGCTGGGTGAGTCATCAGGATTTCTAATTCATCTATTATTTCCAAGCTTTGCTGTAGATCTTACACATTCAACCCTAAGTGAATTATTAAAGAACTCCCAAAAAAAAAAATGTTATTCTCTGACCTGTTAGAAAGGTGCATGATGTAATCTGTAGTGAATGCAATCTTCTTATCAGAGACTGTATTTGTGAGTTATCCTCTCTCTTCTAATTGTAGCTGTGTCATGTGACCAACTCCCTGACCTCCAACTGACCCAGGACAGGAAGCCAGTTACTTCTCTATTCATTCCTATGAGATTGAGAGTGAGGCTCCAATAGGAATGTATAGAGAAATAGACTTTCTGTCCACACATAAGATGCTGTGTGAGTTGGTGAGTCTGATTGCTGGTCACATGACACAGATGAGAAACATCAGGGAGATATAACTCACAAATACAGACACTGGTAAGAAAATGACATTCACTACAGAATACATCATATACATTTCTAGCAGGACATGGAATACATTTTTTTAAGTTCTTTTTTAAGGAGGCTTTCCAGCTTCAGGATTTTGTTGGCGATCCATCCAGTCAGCAGATCTTGGAGAGAACATAGAAGCTTCATGCAGATGGTGCCCTTGGATTTGAAACCAGGACCACATCAGTGGAAGTCTGATTTTCAAAAACCTTGCCTATCGGGGCTGCATTACACTGGCAAGTGCTACAACTTCTTCATTATTTAAAGAAAGCATCTACCTGCATGCTGTCTTCTTAGCACGGGTGTAACTAGAAAGGGTTGGGCACCAAGTTTTAACTTGGGCACCAACCCCAAGCAACTTCCCAGCAACCCCCCTCCTGTGGTTAGTCTCCCGCTGGACAGGAGAAGGAGTTAAGAATGTACTTTAGTTTGCCACATTGACCCTTTATGACTCTTTAGTGTCTCCCCCAATAGTTATTCCCTCTTAGTGCCCCATACAGCAGAATGCTGCCTTACATCCCCCTTCACAGTAGTTGTGCCTCTCAGTGCCCCTACACAGTAGGTATATCCTTTTGGTGCTCCCACACAGTAGTTATGCCTCCTTAGTGCCCTAATGACAGTAGTATGTCCCTTTAGTACCCTCTTCACAGTAATCATGACCTCTTAATGCTCCCACACAGTAGTTATGCCCCCTTAGTGCCCCCACACAGTAGTCATGCCGACTTAGTGTCCCCTTACAGTAGTGCTGGCTCCTAAGGGCCCCTCACAGTAGTGCTGCCCTTGTAGTGTTAATAAAATAAAATGAGAATATGAATGAGATGATGCTGCAGATGAAGCAGGCACCATGCCAATAGGCATAACACATGTAAACAGTTAATGAAGTGCCTTCAAACAGCATGGTTTCCATTAAAAAAATTGCCATGCCTTACCACATTATTGTGGGAGCAACAATGGCACATGGAGTGTCAATGGTTAGATTTTACAGGCCTATAATGTACTCCATGCTTTTTGTGTGTGGGTCATATGGCATAGCAGAGAATGAGGCCTAACCTTCATTGTGAGTGAAATGTTTCAAGGTTTTTTGGGGGATGCCATCCCAGAGAATAGAAACACAGCGAAAAACAAACTCATACCATTGCATCAGACAGGATCTGACTTGCTGATTCAGTATGATCAACTTAAAAACAAGTTGTCTATATATGTAGACTTCTCAAATAAATTTGATACTGTTCCACATAAAGGATTGATGAATAACATGAGAAAGCTTGGAAATGCCAAACCATCCATACAGAAAATGTGCACATCTACACTTTCTTTCATTCTAACTGTATCACTGCAAATCTAGGTCAGCATGCAGGGGCGTAGCTAAAGGCTCATGGGCCCTGGTGCAAGAGTTCAGCTTGGGCCCTTCTTTCTTCAGTGCTTTGTGTGTCTTTTTATGCGGCACAAGGGTCTTTGGGCCCCCTCAGGCTCCTGGGCCCGGTAGCGACTGCTACCTCTGCACCCCCTATAGCTACGCCCCTGCCAGCATGTAATGATTTTTAGTTAGTACTTGGTACAAAAATGTAGTGGGCCCAAAGTGGGGCTTCAGTTATGGTAATATAAATAATAAAATAATAATAAAAAATAATAAAAGCAACAAAAACAGTTTTGGTGAAAAAATCCCCTTTTAACAGTTACCCCCAACACATATCCACTATCCAGCAGCGTCATCACTATAAATTCTAACCACTTAGTAGTAACTCATGGGTCATCGGCTACACATAAACTATATATGGAAAATCACCATCTTGTATCATCAAGACTTGGCAAAACACAATTATTAAAGGCCTGGGCATCTTATTATTCACATTAACTCCTCACTCCCCCTCCACAAGTCTGTCATAGAAGGGAGGGACCGTGCTATCAGTCAACGTATCACTATTGCAATCAGGGGTGAAAACTCATAAGCCCCCCCCCATGCCAATATCCTAACCTAACCCCTTCACCAAAATTAAAGCACTTATTGTCTATGGCCCTTCTGCTGCCCCCTCTTGCCACTATCTGGTGCTGCCTGAGGCAATCGCCTCACCTGGCCTCATTGGTGGTGCACCCCTGATTGAAAACATAAATGTCCACAACCAGCAAACAAAAAGATAGTCAACACATAACCACAAGACCAATAAGGCCACATTATCAGTTTTTGGTTGGATGGGTGTATTCATTTCCTACCAACACAAGCTACAGTATAAGCTGGCATAGATAAGACAATGAGCTGGCCATGAGTAAGACCGCATGGTGTGGTTGAAACTGGTCGGCTCTGGAGTGTTATGGATTTTAATATGTGGAAAGAACTTATGAAGATTTTATTGCACGCTGGATTCAATAGCTTCTTTCTTCAGTTTTGAGTGCCTGAACACGCAATGGGATCTGGAGCATTAAGTACAAAAAGAATGAGCTGGCTATTCCGTATGTTATTTTCTATAATGTTAAAGGGGCTAAGCAAGAGTTTAAAATTGATGACTTATCTTTGGAATAGGCCATCAAGATTAAATTGGTGGGAGTCTGGTTGTTCAAATAGTTCATTCATAGCTATTTGAAGGGGCTGTAGTGCCCCCCATTTGTTTACCAGGCACAGCTCCATATTTGTAATAGTGATTGTATCTGGCATTACAATTTCTCTAGAGCTTTGTCTCATTCAAGTTAATGGGACTGAACTGTAATACCAGGAGCTATGCCTGGTAACTAATAAGGGGGGGATACCACAGCCCTTTCAAACATAAGACCCTCTAATACTGATGGTTTAGTCTAAGCCATCAATTTCAAAGTCACTTTTTATATAACTTCTTCTGGTCCCAGGATGCACAGAACATAGAGTCAAGCCAGAGTTTAGTAGCCCAAGTATGGTTCCGAAAAAACATTTTGAACTGTTTCACGCAGTTCTTTACAAGTAGCAAATAAAACATTCAATGGTGTGACTGGCATATATCCTAAAAAAATATTTTTCAGTTGCTTATATTAATAGGTAATGAACTTGGAAGGATAAAGTGCTGTCGTTAGTGCCCAACATTTCCATACTTGTCAATTACATCACTAAACACTAATATGGAGTAAGTTTCATATAGCGTTATGTAATACTTTATGACTGGATCTGGTGTATACTTTATATTAATAGGATCACATAGATTTCACCTGAAGTCATGCTCCAATTTATAGAACTACCTTTACAAAATGTACCCAGTATAAGTAATGGATCTTCCATTTTGTCATAGTTCAGCAACACCGCTCCATAATTTAGAGGTACAGAAGTTTGTTGGATAAGTTAGAGATCGGCATTCTAAAGAGTGGCATTGTACCACAATCGTCATTTAAAGAGCTTTTTCAACTAGGCATATTTTATATATTAAAAAGTACAAAAGGAGCTAAAAATAATTTAAAAAATGATTACTGACCTCACCGATCCAATGTAGCCTCCATTTCCAAAAGGTCCCTATTGCTCTCCACTTCCTATTGCTAGGCTTGGCAAACATGAAATGGTTAGGACTGTCAGATCATCCAATCACTGGCCACAGAAGGCCGGTGGCCATTCAGTATCCATAGGGCTGACAAAAATCTCACTGTGCTCATGAAACGAGTAGGAACGTAGGGCTCTGGGCTCTCATTCTAGTGACTGGCACTGAGTCCTCCAGTGATCAGACATCATACTGCGGATAGGGGTACATCATCACTGCAGCCAAAGTCCAGTGGGGATAGTTGGAGCAGAAACGCTGGAAGTGATGGGAGTGAAATAGGAGAGTATATGCTCTTTTATTATTTTATGACCATTCCTGCCTGGGGGGATTTTTTTTTAACATGAACAACCCCTTTAATGGTTACACCAGTCTTACAAGAGGCAACTGGTGTTAGATACAAAGTCTGTTTGACTGATCGTGATGATATCACCACGTGAATGAGGGTTTTTTTTTGTTCTTTCTAGGACAACTCTTTTAGTAGGCTGTAGACTAGTTAGACTAGTTCAAGCCTGAGGTGATGATATTTAACACAATACCAGCTCTGATTGATAACCTAGATACATTTTTTGCTTGAAGTACAACTTTGAAGCCTTACCAACATTTTCCAACACAAGGTTACAGTATGTACTGGAAGAAAAGTGCCATAAGGGGCTTCAATCCAGACCTCCTGGTCCACCGATACAGGAATTCATTAACTCACTAGGACAAACCCTCTCTTTATGCCCTATCCCCTGCAGGGGTCCTCCATCCATTAGCCTGAGTTAAGAGCTTCTTACGACCTTACATCTCAACTGAACTTGATCGTTGGACAAGGTTTAATTCATTCAACTGCTTGAGGGAAACATATATCAGGACACACATGAGAGATAAGTGCACAGCAGTAGGGTACTTTCTCTAAGCAGAAAACAAGATGTACTTGAACAGGATAAATATTCTTTCGCAATTACTGACAAAAATGACCCGCCGGAGAAATGCATATAAGCATTTCAAAAAGAAAAATGTTTAACTTAATTTAAGTTTAGTTTAATTCAACCCAGAACAATGTATTAAGATTTTAGTGAATTTAGCTTTTAGGAGCTGGTTCGGCAGTAACTTTTTTGGCATTTCTCAGATAATCTCTTTCTAATAATGCAGGGATTGAAGGGGATATTATTACATTATTACTCACAAACATTTGGCCATCACTCGCCAGTCTACCTCATTTTCCTACGATATCCTGCAGATGTGTTTTAAAAAACTTCAAAAACTTTTAAGTAACCGGACAACTTGACTCATGATGATAGCTATTCCAGAATAGGACAGCATAATGGCAGGGTGAATAAACCCTAAAGACATATCTACAGTATTGTCATGTAGCCCCACGGCCATCCTCAAAGATTAGAACATTTCACTGCAACAGTACAGATTTGCACTTTGAAAGGCTTCAGATAACATTACGAAATCCAGATGCAGACCAGCCAGTTGCTTTCATTTCACCTTCTAATCCAGCAAATTGTGCTTTGGATGATTTTTTGAGACCGTGCTAGTCTCCAACCGGAGTGTGCACAGGACCAGAACAAACACTGCTGTTCCAACAGTTCCTGTGTAAACCTTAGAAGAGGGGCTTTCTTTATGGAAGTGTTCCACTGTTACCACAGCATTATATTCTTTTATGTTCTTTCTTGGCATGGTGTCCATATGGACACAGCTGGCAACCTCGGTGGGTGTCCACTTGCGGTTAAGCGCCAATCATTGGGGCTAAACCACAGGCAGCTCTGTGACATTCAAACTGAAAAGCTGCTTGTTATGGATCAGTGAGCGTTATTCCAGCTCTCCCCTGGTGTTCACCCTTTAACCCCTGTACAGGGATGTGGTCTTCACTACAGGGAAGTAACCAGAACCCTGCCTCCTAGGATAGTTCCAGTTTAGTTGGCAGCTAACCCACTGAGGTCAGGGACTCCAGTGCAAGCACTAGGAGCTCAGTATACAGAAAATGCACCAAAACTGCAGGCAAACCACAGGAGCAGTCTGAACAGTCACTTAGACTTGAATGCAGGATAAGAGATCCAGATAGCACATCAGTAGTCTAGCTGGTAGGAGACGCAGGATAAACTGGCAGGCAGGGTCACGCATACCTCCCAACTTCTGAAAATTGCAAAGAGGGACAATATGTGTGGCGCGCATCACGGCAGGTTTTTTTATAATAGGCCACGCCTCTAACTCCGCCCAAATCATAATTACTGGAGCGCCTGCGGCCTTTTTTTTTTCTTGCACTTCAATGTCCATATAAATATTAGCACATAAATCATCAGATTATAGATATTTTAAGGTCCAACTTGCACCAAATAATGAAGTTATTGTCTAATATACAGGTAGAAACCATACAGATAGTTTAGTAAGGAGAAATTTTGTAACTGTATTAATGCACATTTATGCATTAATTCTCCAGGTCAAAAAGAGGGACATTTAAGGATCAAAGAGGGACAGAGGGACTTAGGTCAAAAAGAGGGACTGTCCCTCCAAAACAGGGACACTTGGGAGGTATGAGGGTGGTAGTGAAGACACAGGTGAGACAGGCAGGCTGGATGATTGGCAGGAATACAGACAAGAAAATGGACAGGGTTAAACTTAAACATTTACAGAATTGTAACTGGATGTCTAGGAACAGGCAGTGCAGGTTTAGGGCTAGAGCACAGAAAGAAACAAACTCAGGGAAAACAAAGAGAATCACTGAAGCACTAGACTTCAAACACCTTTGCTGGACACCAGGGAACCACCAAGCTCAGACCCCCTTCTGACTCGGGAGAGTGCCATAAAATGGTTCCTCAAGATAGGTTATCGATATCTGATCAGACCCGGCACCCCTGCTGATCAGCTGTTTGAAGAGGAGGTGGCACTCCATGCAAGCTCCGCTTCCTGTGGAGTGGTGGTATAGTGTGATTACAAGTACTCACTCCATTCAAGTAAATGGAGCAAGTACTTGTTATTACACTACACTTCTGAGGATAGTTCATCAATATATATCACTGCAAAACCCCTTTAAATACTCAGGGACCCCCAGCTATTGGCTGGGGAAGAAATTGGAAGTGCACGCATTCAAGTCTGGTCTCTTATAAAGCCAGATACTGGCAGGCTGGAAAGGAGCATGCAGGTTTTCGACATATTTTAAAAAGTATTCTGATTCATACATAATGTATCTGAGAACAAAAGAAAGGGATGGAAATGATATATTAACAAGCTCTGCTTCTAGAGATGTAAGGCAGCTATCCTATAAGTCAATGTTCAACCCTTGAAATAGGCCTTGAGACATGACTCAGATATTAAATAAGCAAGTGTCTCACCTGCAGACAGCTGTTTCAGGGTGATTGCCCCTCATCAGTGCAGAGCAGAGAGTACTGGCTTAACTGGGTGACAGGCCTGTCAGGGTCAGGGGGTTACTATCTCTCCTTGGAGAGAGAGCGCCTTAATCGGCGTGAGGAGACTTATAGGCCATTCATGCTCCTCTGGAATTCTGGGAAGAAAGGGGTGCAAATGAGCTCTTTACAAGCACTGCCTCTAATACCACCAGTCAGCTATCCTATAAGTCAATGTTCAACCCTTTAAACAGGCCTTGAAACATGGACCCGGATATTGAGAACGAAAGTCAGCTCAACTAGCAAAAATGTCTGCCAACTGGAGACAGGAACTGGTGCAGGCAAGAACATACAGACAAATGAAGCTGGCCATTTGGGCACAATGGGATCCTTGGAGAGAGGAGGCACAGTCTGTATTGGTCCTATCTTAATTGCTTTTGGGGTACTTGTTCAGGACCAGCCACCCCAGAAGTACTGTATCTATCAAAAAGCAAGGCGGTGGGGAATTGTTCCAAGAGTCGTGGTTGTGCAAAAAGAAACAGGTCGTTCTGCTCTGGCAGGCATCATAATGGGGACCCCAATTAAAAGATTCTGCATATACTGCTGCCTAATATAATAATAACAATTATAATTATAATAATATAAGAGCATAGTTTGAATATATTTGTACAATCTTGTACTTTTGACTGTTACCTTTTGTCTCTGTCGCTGATCTCCAGGGCTGAATTTATGCTATTTACACATACTATAGATTTGATTATATTAGGGTAAAAAAGCAAAAATGACTCTAAAATCTTAAGTGGAAAATGATTTTACCATACTGAGGAATGGAAGCTTATAGAGGTTTAGCTAACAAATTCCAGTTACCTGCAATTAAATCTTTTTATAATGCCATAAATAAATATTTAAAGTGAGTTGTATCGCACAAGATACACCAAATCTATGTATATACCCTGACATAAACCTGCTATTCATTCTCCACAACCAGAATATACTCATTATAGCAATGTTTTCTAATCTTACATTATGCATAGCTTACCCAGCAATGCAGGATTATCCAGACACAAGGCAAGGACTTGTATTTTCATTGACTAGGAGCAGCACACTATATGTGCAGGGTCTGCACTCCTGAACATAGATGCCTGACTGCAACTGGCTTGCATCTATTGTGTTAGTGTATTATTATTTGTTTTTTGTGATTTTTTTTCTAATTTGTACAGTATCACAATCTTAAGCAGACATTAGTTCAACGTGTGCTACAAGATGGTCTAAAAAGTGGTGTACAATTCTGCTAGTATGAAGTACTGTAGCGTATTGTGTCTCAAATAGGCACTTTGTGACCCACTGTGTATCAACTTTTCCTTACACACAAAAAACACAAATTTTTAAGACATTATCACAGATATAGACACACTAAAGAACCCGAATACACACAATTTATTCAGAAAGTCTTCAAACCGTTTACTTTTTCATACTTTTGTTATGTTACTGATTTAATAAACAAGAAAAACTCAAATTTCACATGGACATACGTATTCAGACCCTTTGCTATGAAACTTGAAATTTACTCTTTGGGGCTTCCCTTTTCTTTTGATCAACTTTGTAGATATTTCTCCACCTTGATTGGAGTCCACCTGTGATAAATTTAATTGAATGGACATGATTTGTAAAGACACAGCCCTGTCTATATAACAGTTGACAATGTATATCAGAGCCAAAAACAAGCCATGAGCAGAAAAGAACTGCCTGTAGAGCTCGGAGACAGGATTGTGTGGAGGCACAGATCTGGAGAAGGGTATGAAACATGCATCCCTCAGGGCCCTGTCGCGTCCCAGGTTTCGTGGAATGCTGAGTGGTGTGGAGCGGCCCTTAATAGTCTCTATGTCATGGAGCTCCTACCTGGATACAGCGGGATCCCAGGCTTGGCTCCGAAGCAAATAAAGGGAAATAGTTCAGTTAGCGGATTAAGAATAACTTAATTCCAGACTTTGATAAACTTTTACAGCAGCTTTACTTGAGTAAACTTAATTCCAGCTAATATTCAGGCTTTTCTTACATTCATACTTTTTCTTGGTTCCAGCAGGCTTTGACATAAACTGGCAGGCAAACTTGATAATTCTGTTTTCTCTCTTTCTCTGCTTGGCTGACAGGCAGTTGGTCGTTATAGGCACGTCTGGCTGTGACCGTGCCCAGGCTTACCTTTCCATTGTCTAGCCTAGACTAGAACTGGAATAAACTGGTACTGCTCCCTTCTGGTAGGAAGCAGAACTGGCCCACTTCTGTCCAAAGGAGGGAGAATGGAATGGTGAGTTCCATGCTATCTATTTGTCTGTGTCTGCCATATACGCTGCCACCTGCTGGTGAACCAGGCATATTATATGAACAAAACAGTTGCATAACAGTAATATCAATGCATACTTGTGAAGAACCTTCAAATAAATACACAGATGACATAGGCATTAGCAATAAAAGACAATAGCGGAGTGAAAGGATAGTTAGTAACACCCAGGGGCGGACACAGACATCAGAGGGCCCCTGTGCAAAAAATGTGCCTGGGCCCCCTCCCAAAGCCAAATTCTCAACCTAACATATTCCGTCCTAACATTACATAGAGCAATACAAAACATACAGGGTAAGGCTACTTTCACACCTGCAGCACTACGCTCCGGCCACCTGATCTGGCAGAGAATGCAGCGGTTTGTGTCCCACTGATTCTCTGCATTTTTGCCAGATTGTGGCTGGATTATGGTCAATGGGGCCGGCGGGCATTCTGTATCCAGCAGTGCTGGAGCCAGTGAATTCCAGCAGGCTGTTCTCTGCTGGAACATCCTGCCAGAATCACTAACTCAGATGTGAAAGTAGCCTAATACAGGTCCACATACCTCGTACATCCAGTGATGTCTCCTTAGAAGTAGACGTTCTCTTTCCTCATCTTCTCCTTTCAGACCAGACCGCCATGATGATGTCTTTCAGCCATACATAGTCTCTGCAGAGTTTGACAGGCATCTTAGATTCCTAGTTTTCCATCATCCTCCCACCTTCTGAATACCCCATCCTGTAATAATGTGCCTGCTGTGCTCCCTATGCTAGTTACACACAGATAGATCCTCTTTAATAATTACTGCCACACAGTGTCCTAAAAAATAACTGCACCCAGGAAACAGTGTCCCCAACACTAACAGTGTAAACATAATGTTCCCCAAAAATAATTGTGCGAAGGTGATACTGTGCCAGGGTGCCCCCCACAGTAATAGTGCTCCCCAAAGTCCCTCCAATAGAAATAATTATCTACCAGACAACACATAGTAGTAATAGTGACCCAACAGTAATAATGTTCCTACTGTGTCCCAGAAGTAATAACGCTCCCATAGTGCTAATACTAGTATTCATGTTCCTTATATTCCCTCAACTGTAATAAAGCCCACCATAATGCTCCCGTAGTAATAATTCTCTTTACAATGTGTAACAGTAAAAATAAAAATGCCCTGTTGTGTGCCAGTATAAAAAATATCTCTTTTTAGTGCCCCTTGTAGAGCCAATGTTCCCATAGTGCCCTAATAATGTGTGCCAATGCCCCCTACTGTGTGCCCAAAAAACTGTCGTTGCGACCCCAGTTGATCGAAGGTCCCCATAGTGCCATCATTTGCGCCAGTATAAAATGTCCCTATAATGTGTGCCAGTATAATGCCCCTATATAATTTCCCCTAATAGTGCTCCTCTCCCCCTTTTCCATAGTGCCACCCATGTATGCCAGTATATAAGATAGGCCCCAGAAGATGCCCCTACAGTGCTCCTCTCTACCATTCTCCATAGTGCCCACCCATGTGTGCCAGTATATAAGATACAGCCCCATAGTGCCACCATGTGTGCCAGTATATATGATAGAGCCCCCATATTGCTGCTCCCCCTCCATAGTGCCCCTATGTGTGCCAGTATATTAGATAGGGCCCCCATAGTGCTCCTCTCCCTCCATAGTGCCCCCATGTGTGCCAGTATATTAGATAGGGCCCTCATAGTGCTCCTCTCCCTCCATAGTGCCCCCCATGTGTGCCATTACATAACATAGTGGCCCCCATGTGTGCCAGTATATACGATAAAGCCCCCATATTGCTGCTCCCCCTCCATAGTGCCCACCATGTGTGCCAGTATATTAGGGCCCCCATAGTGCTCCTGCCCCTCCATAGTGCCCCATGTGTGCCAGTATATTAGATAGGGCCCCAATAGTGCTCATCCCCCTCCATAGTGCCCCCCATGTGTGCAATTACATAACATAGGGCCCCTCCCATGTCTGCCAGTATTTAAAATATAGCCCCCCCCCATAGTGCTCCTCCTCCTCTATAGTGCTCCTCCTCTATAGTGCCCCCCATGTGTGCCAGTACTTAACATAGGGCCCCCAGCAGATGTCCAGATAGGCCCCTAGTAAAGCGTAAATAAAAAAAAAAATTAACACTTATACTTACCTCCTTGCCGCTTTCAGCCAGGCGATGCAGGCCTCTTCCGGCCTGTGTCCCGCGCTGTACAGCTCAGTCGGCGCGATGACGTCATCACGCCGCCTGAGCCGACCTCTGATAGGCTCCAGGCACCATCCTATCAGAGGAACAGGCAGGGGAAATGCCTCTCCCTCCCCTGCCCCGCACCACAGGCATCTGTATCGCTGTCCTGAGGATGACTATAGAGAGATGAGCACTTCCACAATGGAAGCGCTCACCTCTCCCTGCCACCGAACCTCTCATGGGCCCCCCACCCGCACTGGGCCCCTGGTAACACCACTCTGGGGTGTTACAGGTACAAAAAATCTGCTGCATTGAAAGTTCCCAAGAGCATAGTGGCCTCTATAATTCTTAAATGGTAGATGTTTGGAACAACTCTCTTCCTAGAGCTGGCAACCCCAACAAAGTAATCGGTCTAGAAGGTTCCTGGTAAGACAGATGACCAAGAACCCAATGACCACTCTGGCTAAGACCTCAGACTGAGCCAAAGGCTCACCTTCCAACAAGACAATCATCCTATGCTGACAGATTTTGTCCTCTGTTACCCTGCTGTTCCCTGTGGGCATATACGCCACACCACTCACCATGCCATCTGGCGTCCTCTGCAAGTTGTGGCCTGTATGCTCCTGTCTAGTCCTCCAGCAACTGTCCACTTAGGGCACCTGTTTGCTAATGTCTGGCCTCTTAAAGGGCCCTGGGTATTTAGGGCACCCTCCCCAGGCAAAGGGTTCCTGAACTGTAGGTTTCCTGGTGACCAGCAGGTGTTTCATAGTCTACTGCTTCTGCAATTTGCCTACATTTATCCTGCATTATTCCTGTCTGTGTTACTGCCATGTTCCATTCCTATACCCATCCTGTCTGTGTGCAGTGGGTATACACTTACTGCCCTGTTACAGCACACAGTCAAAACAACACAGGAGTGGCTTAGGGACAACTTTGTGAATCCCATTGTATGGCCCAGCCAGAGCCCTGACTTGAACCCAATCTCTGGAGAGACTTGAAAATTGGCTGTCCACCAATGGTCTCCATCCAACCTGAAAGAGCTTGACAATGAATGTTAGAGAATTCCTAAATCCAGGTGTGCAAACTTTGTGGTATCATACCCAAGAAGACTGTAGGCTGTAATCGCTGCCAAAGGTGCTTCAACTAAGCCCTGAGTAAAGGGTCTGAATACTTATGTCAATACAAGAGTTTAGTTTTTATATTCAATGATAATAATTGATATTTATAAATTTCACTTTATTATGGGACATGGAGTGCAGAATGATGAAGATGAAGCCTTTGCCAATGCACAGTACTGGTCATAAATCTGACACTCTATAAAGATGGCGCAAGTAGAATAGTCTGACACAAAATAAACCTATCTTAATATATCTGCCCAGTGATTCCATAATAGTACACAAACAGACATGGACAAATACACAAAAATATAAGTAGTGAGAAAAGGCGCTGTGTCTAATGCCAGGAACAGTACTAAAATTACTGTAATGTAGAATTTTGGGCTGCGTATGACTCACCGCACACTTGTGCCTATGTCTGTCTAGTGCTTTCCATCTACATTATAGATATATATACTTCTGTATATTTCTGCTATGTGAGGCAGCCTTGTCTCAAAGTTAGTTTGCATGTTATGCTTAGAGGAAAAAATACCTCAACGCAAGAGAGAAAAGTTGTCCGCTGGCATGCTGACTCATACTGTGCCTGCACTGGGCACAAGAGAGAAGCATTGTGTTATATTACACAGACATGCCTCATTAGTAGTAAGTGAGAGTAAAACATGAAAGAAACGCTGCCCAGATATTGTCTAATGAATTACAGACCGTATTATAAAGGCTTTGAAGTTTATGCTTGACGCAGCCATTGTTTTCTGAGTAATATTGTTGTCAGTTGAATTTTTGAATTTTTTTGTCCTACTGCCGCTTTATTACTACGGTCTCTCAAAGTGATCGGAGGAAATAAAATGTCTTGCAATGTGTGAGGTTTTACTTTGGAGGAAACTTTGGTCGACAATGCTGTGATTGATTGGAAATTCATAGGTAACTGGTTCAATGGCACGTTAGCTCTGGGTGGAGTAGTAAGGAAGCAGTTTATTATGTCTACAATGTTTTTTCTTTATGTATATATTATCTGCACCTTTCTTTTTTTACTTCAGAAGAATGACCTTATTATTTTTGCGTTTATTGTATCCGTACACTCTGAAGAATGTCTGTATGACAGAAACATCATGTGACCTCACAAAACATTCATTAGTCAGAATAAAATGGTCTCAAAAAGATACAAAAAGTAGTCCAAAGTACAATGTGTACAGTCAGAGAAAAAACATGTAACACAATCAGGATGTTCATAGGGGAGTATGAATAGATAATAACCAGTGGGTGGGAGGCAAACTTGATGTTATCGAACTGTCAGCCTGACTGTCCTGACAAAAACAAAGCAACTGCCCCAAAAGGAGTGACCTCATGCTGGAAACTACCCTTGTAAGGCTACTTTCACACTAGCATTAATATTTTCCGGTATTGAGATCCAGATAATACAACCAGACCCGTTCATAACAGATGCAGATGGTTGTTTTATCAGTAATGGAAGCGTTTTTGATGAACCCAGTGTGAAAGTATATACCTACAAAAATTGAGCTTATATACCAATGAAAACCCCGTCGCAAAGCTCAGTGAATACTATACCAAAAGAGGAACAAACGGGGAAGACTTATAATCAAATACTTTATTATATATGCTAAAACCATGTACATCAAATACAAAAAATCATAAAACGCCAATACATTTGGTGGTGGCCAAATTACACATCAGGTATAAGACATGAAAACGGGGCAGTGGAACAAGGTAGTGAATAAATAAATAGCATATGACCCCTGGATGTCCCCTTTAAGCCCCAAAAAAATTGCATACACAATCTCAATAACAATATCAGTATATATGTGTCTATAAGGTGCTATAGGAGAGCTATACGGATATAACAAACCAAGTATCTTGATCAACATCCACCAGGCAAAACAGTATCCATATTACCTTACCTCAAACACTGACCCGTGCCCCGACGCGCGTTTCGCTACTGCTTCATCAGGAGGTGAAGAAGCAGTAGCGAAAGGCACACCAGCAGCTTGGCCAGGTGATGGCATGTCCCCTCCACGTTGTAATGCTGGAATTTCTGAATCAGTGTCCTCCTCTGCCTCCTTATCCTCCACCTTGTCCTCACCCTTCCCTGTAGGCACAGCTCAAAGTAGTCCTCCAGCATATTACCTATGCAAAGCCCTGCGTTCTGCACCTCGTCAGCCTGGCCGAACAGAGCCACACCAGGGAGGAACTGCTCGGTGTCATGAATAATGAAGTTGAACACTGGCTGTCTCCTCGCTAACTGGAGATAGGAACCATGGTTACTGTGCTGCATCAGGGAGAGCGCCCAGCATGGGGAGATGTGAATTATGAGAATAACGTGTCTCTTGTCGATTTGCTGAAATTAGTTGCACTTCCAATTTTGTCTCTCTCTTTCTCTCTGTGTCTCTCTCTCTTTCACCCAAATTGACTAAAAAGAAATTCAGGTTCGTAGAATACAATTTTTTGGGGAAATTCAGGACAAATTCCGAATCTGTAGAAATGATTCCCTCATTTCAAATTTTTATGTCTGCCAGTACTTGTACATTATTGTTCCTTATGTTATACTGTGAGATTGTCCAGGCATATATATCTTGGTCTATCCTGTGAAGGGATGGGGGACAGTTGTATTTATTACATGACAGACACCACACCTTGAATCTGTTGTTACTTTTAAGTGTTTTCATTATACTAGTTGTTGATGTTGTTGCAAAGAGCCAATGTAGGAATTTTTCCTCATTTCAGACGGGCTCTAATGTTTGTATGTAAAGTGTTGCCTTTCTGTCTGCTAGTACCTACCTCTTGGAGCAGTGTCGCATAAGCCTGGTGATACTCATTCCGTGCATTAAGAACTGCCAGTCTTCGGAATGCCAACCTTAGGTGAGTATCTTTCTGCGGATGTTATCATTACTAGCACCTTCAGATATTCAGAGAGAATTGCATACCTCAATGACAGAGCAATCACTCTTTTGCAAAGGAATACTGGGTCAGTAAAATGGGTATATAAACCTATGAAAGAAATGTCTATAATGAGCTTCTAAGGTTATTGCAGTCAAAGTGAATTAATGCAAGACGTGAAGCAGACATATTTAAAATCCTAGATATCCTACTGTTTATTGTCTCTCCAGATGCAGCACAGTGTAACTCCGGCTACTACAACCACATCCAAACCCTAGTCCAGATGTCTCCCATGTTCCACCAGCCTAGGCAAACTATTACCATCTGCTCAATGTGCTTGTGTACATTTCCCTTGCCCTAAGGGTGGCACTGGGTAAATGGGCCAATGATATTTCAGGTAAACATCTCATAGTCACACACCATGCTGAAATCCCTGGTTATCCATCTTACTTGTATCGTAAATAGTCTAAAGGTAAACCTCAGCCAGGATACGGTATATGTGATCCCAAGAAGGCAAGGGAAGCACATACTTTAGGTTAACTGGTGGCCTACACCTGACATTTGCAATTTGAACTGTATAGAGATATGCAAGAATGCACTGGCCTGACACCTAAAGGGGTTGTCTGCTTTATTCACGTTGATAACTCATCTTCAGGATAGATCAATAATATCAGATCAGTGGGGGACCGACTTCCCGACACCCCCACTGCCAATCAGCTGTTTGAAGAGAAGGCAGCACTCGTACAAGCACTTCCTTCTCTGCTCTGTTTACCTGCTCGCCGCAGCAGTGTAATTACGTTGTAAGTATGGCGTCCCCATTCACTTCTATGGGACGGCTCCGTCTGTTCAAGTGAATACTACAGAGCCGTCTTATAAAAGTGAATGGGGGAGCTATAATTGTAATTACACCTGCTCACTACTACAATCACTGCAGCGAGCAGGTAAACAGAGCAGAGCGCTGCCGTCTCTTCAAACAGCTGATGGACTGGGGTGCTGGGATTCGGACCCCCGCTGATCTGATATTGATGAACTATCCTGAAGATAGTCCAAAATGTAAAAAAGGAAGATGGAGGCAGCACATTCCTTTAGGTTGGGGTTTGGCCTCCACTGCTATGTAGTTGGTGACTGCACTGGTGTCCGTATGAGAGCATGCGTAGTTTGGCCAAATACTGCCGCCTGCGGTGTGAGGTGGCGCATGCGTCTATGTTCATCTTCTGTGCACAAATTCTACATGAAAATTGGGATATCATTCATAGAGGTCATCCGAACTTAAAAACATATGAGAAACTCCCAATTATGGCCTATAAATGTCCCATAAATTGTAAAGATATGTTGATCAGGTTCGAACCAGATCCAGGCCCAACCAACCTCCATATAAACATTTATATCCCTCTTTAGGATAGGCAAGTTTCCTTGCCTCAATTGCAGAAATTGCAATGCCATGCTGAAAGGGAACTGTTACATGCAGCCAAGAACTGGTAAAAAATAGCTGCATACACAGAGTATCCTGGTAATAAAGCAATTTGGCCTTCATTTTGGCAACAGAAAAACAGCATACAGCTTGACACATTAACCAGTGTGCCTGAGGACCCAGTTCTTTCCAGCTTCGTCCCCCCACTGAGATGATTGGTCCTCATGGTCGGTGTTGCCATCATCGGCCTCATCCTTCTGCATAAGCAACTACTCCTTCTCCTCCAGAGGTAGCTCCTTATCCTCCATTTTTTCCTACATGGGACTTTCTCAGTGTGGGTCCCCAACAGCTACAGGGTGCCTAGTAAGATGTGAAAGGTGTTCTTCTTCCGTCATCCCTTGTTGCATCAGCATGAGTATCTGCTCTAAGAAAAATATCCGGGGGCTGACATCATTGATGCTGCAGTTGTCTCTACGTACAAGTCTGGTGACCTCTCCGTAGGGCCATAGTATGCGACAGGTATCTCTGATGAGCTGCCACTGCCTGACCTCAAAACAACACATGCTCCCTGCTATGTCCATGTAGGATGTGGAGGAAATGGATAAGCACCTGATGTGGGAACCAGACCAACACAAACGTTAAGGTGTCAATAGGACCTGGCCTTCTTGCTGCAGTGGTACCTCACTGCTGCCACAAAAAACATTGACCCAGTAGGCCATGAAAGACATGTACTGTCCCTGCCTGTAACAGCAGCTATATGCATCCACAGTGGCATGCACCTTGCCGCAAAGTGAGAATGAACTGATCACAATGATGACAATGACACTGTACTGCATGTGGATGCAGCCTGGCTGCTACAAAGGAGTCTGGGAGAAAACTCTTGTTGCCGTAGCTGGCAGCGACGTCTATCTTCCCACAGGATCTGGTGATGCTGCTTTATGTGCTGCAATACAGCCACGGTGCCTATGTTTGAGGTAAAACGCCCATTATTTTAATTCTGAAAATGTTGCACACAGCAATGATTTTGTCTTCCAGCACTGTGGAGAAAAACTGCCTGATGGAATACTCACACAGAGCCAGCAGCAGCTGAGCTTGGCATTTTGAGCTTGTGTCCACAGTATCAGCCATATCATCAGTTTCCAAGCTGACCGTAACAGAAGCAGATCTGGCCAAGGCAGTTTTTTAAGAGGTTCTGACCATACGTTACATCTGCTCTTTATTGCTGCCACAGCCACCACCCTTACACCTCCGATCTGGCTCCCAGTTCCTGTCCAATGCACAATTATTGTCAGAGTCCTCATCTTTCCCATCACATTTTTCAGACTGTGATATGTCATAGAGGGCTCCTTGCCCCCCTCCAGATTCCCTGCTTTGTTTTTTGCCTTAATTGTCACTGTTGCTACCACTGCCCCTACTGCCACTATTTTGGCTACAAGTGACACTATATCCATCATCAACACAGCTATGCATGGGGCCCACCGACCTCCCCCTGAACCTCCTCTTTATGGCAGTCCAAATGCTGAATGTTCTCACACAAGTGATCAACAGGGAGACTCTCTTGATTATCTTCCATAGCACCTGGTGGGGTTTTGTTTCAGCTGTTTAGGAAAAAAGAATGGACTCCAATAGAAGGGGCAGAGATGATTCAACTAAAAGAGTTTTCTGGGGCCATAAGGAGGAGGAGTAGGAGGAATGCTGTGACCCCTGGCTCCAAGGCATGATGTCAGACCTAGTGTTGAGCAAGCATGCTCGGCCGAACTCGCTGTTCGGCCGAGCATGCCTACGCTCATGTCCGCTCGGTGTTCGGCCGAACACCGAGTGTACTCGAGCGCAATGCTCAAGTCTCTTCCCCGCACTGTAATGTTGATTTGTACGCTAATGCGCACGAATTTGTATGCTAATAAGTACGCATTTTGTACACTAATGCGTACGCATTTTGTACACTAATGCGTACGCATTTGTATGCTAATATGTACGCATTGTGCGCTAATGCGTACGCATTGTGCGCTAATGCGTACAAATTCAGTTAATTAGCATACTTTTACGAGTGAAAGGAGTAAAAGAGGAGAAGTCGCGATTCTGACCTTTTTCTATTAACCAGACACCCTCCCCTCTTCCAAGTGGGGTGCCTGGTTTAGTCCCATTGACTAACATTATGCTCGGGTGCTCGGCTGAGCACTCAAGCAACCCCTACTGCTCAGCCAGAGCACCCGAGCATACGAGCACAGAGGTGCTCGCTCAACACTAGTCAGACCCATATGTGACCATAACATTATGATGCTGTGAGAGGGGAAGTGAGCCAGTCCACAATTTCATACTCTTTGTCCTCAATAATAATAATGTGGCATCTATTGCAAACCAAGAAGCACTATGGCTTGCTGCTACTACTACTACTGACCAGATTGTCGGTGCAGCCAGTGGCGTACCGCCCATATAGGCAGACCACGCCACTGCTATGGGGCCCGCGGCACAGGGGGGCCCGGAGCGCACAGGAGTCCCCGCCCCCTACTCTGCATCATTAAGATGTGTCCCGTCCCTGCGCTCCGGGCCTCTCCTGGCCCGCTCACGGCCGGAACTTTTAGCCTAAAGTCCTGAGAGCGCTCCTGTGCGCTCCCAGCTGGCCCCACCTCATCCCTCATGCCGCGCTGCTGCTACTGGACGGGAGGACCTGTGCAGCGCGGCAAGAGGGGAAAGAAGAAGACCAAGGCCCAGCCCCCTCCAGAGTGGCATCAGGACAAGTAAGTTTTTGTGTTTCATGTATGTGTGTATGTGTGTGTGTATGTGTATGTATGTATGTGTGTATGTATGTGTGTGGGTATATGCATACACTGTACGTACTGTATATTGTACAGCGTGGTGCAGGGGTTATATTGTCCGGCATGGTGTAACCGCCATGCATTTGTTGTACAGTATATATTATAATCCCTGTACCATGCTATACAATGTACAGTATAATCCATACACCATACTGTATAATATACAGTATAATCCATACACCATACTGTATAATATACAGTATAATACGTACACCATACTGTATAATATACAGTATAATCCGTACACCATGCTATACAGTATAATCCGTACACCATGCTGTATAGTATACAGTATAATCCGTACACCATGCTGTATAGTATATAGTATAATCCGTACACCATGCTGTATAATATACAGTATAGTCCATACACCATGCTGTATAATACACAGTATAATCCGTACACCATGCTGTATAATATACAGTATAGTCCATACACCATGCTGTATAATATACAGTATAATCCCTACACCATGCTGTATAATATACAGTATAATCCGTACACCATGCTATACAGTATAATCCGTACACCATGCTGTATAGTATACAGTATAATCCATACACCATGCTGTATAGTATACAGTATAATCCGTACACCATGCTGTATAATATACAGTATAGTCCGTACACCATGCTGTATAATACACAGTATAATCCGTACACCATGCTGTATAATATACAGTATAGTCCGTACACCATGCTGTATAATATACAGTATAATCCCTACACCATGCTGTATAATATACAGTACTAGCAGAAAGACCCGGCTTTGCCTGGGTATATTTCATCTATTTATTTAATGTTTCTGTGTGTCGTTGCAGAGAGAAAGTCAATGCAGCTGACAGAAATTGATTTTTACCTTCATTTTTTCAATCCCTATTGGCTGCGGAGTGGGAGGGGGCGTGGTTTAATGGGACACAGGGGGGTTAAGTCCTTCATTTCAGGGTGGCCTGAATTATAGGTTAATGCCATGGTAATTTGAGGAAACACAATGGGTAGCAGTGGAAGAAAACATTGCTTTGCGCGGGTATATTTAATCTATTTCATTTAATGTTTCTGTGTGTCGATGCAGAGAGAAAGTCATACTCCCTCCCATCCCTGCAGCTGACAGATGTTGATTTTTACCTTCAATTGTTCAATCTCCATTGGCTGCGGAGTGGGAGGGGTCATGGCCTGACTGAGTCGGGGGCGTGACGTTGCAAGACCTGGGGCGGGGTTTTAAGTCCTTCTTTTGATGGTGGCCAGAATTACAGGTCGATGCCATGGTAATTTATGAGGACACGCCATGGGTAACAGTGGAAGAAAACATTGCTTTGCACGGGTATATTTAATCTATTTCATTTAATGTTTCTGTATGTTGTTGCAGAAAGAAATCCAACTTCCCTCCCACCCCTGCAGCTGACAGAAGTTGATTTTTACCTTCATTTTTTCAATCCCCATTGGCTGCGGAGTGGGAGGGGGCGTGGCCTGACAGAGTCGGAGCGTGGTTTCCCGAGATCTGGGGCGGGGGTCAGAGTGGCATGAATTACAGGTCGATAATATGGTAATTTATGGGGACCCGCAATGGGTAGCAGTGGAAAAAAACATCTTTTATTAGTACTGAATGGTCGTAGTCTAAAATTAGTCAATTTCATCTACGATTTTTGTGTGTCGTTGCAGAGAAAAATTCACCCTCCCACCCCTGCAGTTGATTTTTTTCAATCCCCGTTGCCTGCGGAGTGGGTGGGGGCGTGGCCTGTCAGAGTTGGGGGGGTGGATTATCAAGATGCTTCGAACGGTTGTAGTCTGAAATTAGTCTATTTCATCTAAAATTTTGTGTGTCATTGCAGAGAAAAATTCATCCTCCCACCCCTGCAGCTGACAGAAGTTTATTTTTCCCTTCATTCTTTCAATCCCTGTTGGCTGCGGAGTGGGAGGGGGCATGACCTGACAGAGTTGGGGGTGTGGCTTAGCAAAGTGCTTCGCATAGGTGATTTAATCTATTTCATTTAATGTTTCTGTGTGTCGTTGCAGAATGGCTGCAGAGTGGGAGGGGGCGTGGTCTGACAGAGTTGGGGGCGTGACTTAGCCAGACGATTCGAACAGTTGTAGTCTATAATTAGTCTATTTCATCTAAAATTTTGTGTGTCGTTGCAGAGAGAAATTCACCCTCCCATCCCTGCAGCAAACAGAAGTTTATTTTTACCTTTATTTTTTCAATCCCCGTTGGCTGCGGAGTGGGAGGGGGTGTAACCTGACAGAGTCGGGGGCGTGGATTAGCAAGACGCTTCACATGGGTGTATTTAATCTATTTCATTTAATGTTTCTGTGTGTCTTTGCAGAAAGAAAGTCAACCTCCCACCCATCCCTGCAGCTGACAGAAGTTGATTTTTACCTTTATTTTTTCAATCCTTGTTGGCTGCGGAGTGGGAGGGGGCGTGGCCTTACAGAGTCGGGGCATGGCTTAGCAAAGCGCTTCGCATAGGTGCATTTAATCTATTTCATTTAATATTTCTGTGTGTCGTTGCAGAATGGCTGCGGAGTGAGAGGGGGCATGGCCTGACAGAGACGGGGCATGGCTTAGCAAAAGGCTTCGAACAGTTGTAGTCTATAATTAGTCTATTTCATCTAAAATTTTTGTGTGTCGTTGCAGAGAGAAATTCACCCTCCCACCCCTGCAGCAAACAGAAGTTTATTTTTACCTTAATTTTTTCAATTCCCATTGGTTGCGGAGTGGGAGGGGGCGTGACCTGACAGAGTCGGGGGCGTGGATTAGCAAGACGCTTCGCATGGGTGTATTTAATCTATTTTATTTAATGTTTGTGTGTGTTGTTGCAGAAAGAAAGTCAAACTCCCACCCATCCCTGCAGCTGACAGAAGTTGATTTTTACCTTTATTTTTTCAATCTCTGTTGGCTGCGGAGTGAAAGGGGGTGTGGCCTGACAGAGTTGGGGGTGTGGCTTAGTGAGACCTGGGGCAGGGGTTTTAAGTACTTCTTTTAGGGTGGCCTGAATTAAAGGTCAATACCATGCTTATTTATGAGCCCACGCAATAGGCAGCAGTGGAGGAAAACATCTTTTTATTACTACTGAACTGTAGTAATAGAAAAAAACATAAGTTATATTTATGGTAACCAGAATACCTTTAACAGTGTCAGTAAATAGAAATGGATGAGATCCTCAGCTGCTGATAATTACCTGGTTGTTATGGAAACCTGCCCTCCCTGTGTGTGCCTTTGCAGAGAATGGCAGTTGGAGTTTAAAACCAATGCTCCCAGTTGTAATGTTGGCTAATGGAGATCATATTTTGGGAATATCTCAGGAACGGTATGTCCTAGAGAGATGAGACCTGGTCTAAAACCTTCCCGGACACCTGATGTACCTGTGTGCCGAATTTGGTGAAAATCGGTCCAGTAGTTTGGTCACGCATAGAGAACAGACAGACAGACAGACAGAAACTCATTTTTATATTATTAAGAGATAATCCGTACACCATGCTGTATAATATACAGTATAATCCGTACACCATGCTGTATAGTATACAGTATAATCCCTACACCGTGCTGTATAGTATACAGTATAATCCCTGCACTATGCTGTATAATATACAGTATAATCCGTACACCATGCTGTATAATACACAGTATAATCCATACACCATGCTGTATAATATACAGTATAATCCGTACACCATGCTGTATAATATACAGTATAATCCGTACACCATGCTGTATAGTATACAGTATAATCCGTACACCATGCTGTATAATATACAGTATAATCCGTACACCATGCTGTATAATATACAGTATAATCCGTACAGCATGATGTATAATACACAGTATAATCCGTACACCATGCTGTATAATATACAGTATAAACCCTACACCATGCTGTATAATATACAGTATAATCCGTACAGCATGCTGTATAATATACAGTAAAATCCATCCTTGTGGCTGTCTCCATTCAGTATAACGTTTCCTTAATTTAAAAAAAAAAAAATCAGTAGCTCATGTATACATTTCTTTATTGTCAAATGGGGGTGTGGCATGGGAGGAGCCAGGGTAGCATGTGGGATGGGCTGGGGTAGTGGGCGGGGTTAGGGGCCCCATTCAGATTCTTGCTATGGGGCCCAATGATTTCTATGTACGCCCCTGGGTGCAGCTGCTGTTGTTTGCACTACTACCTACATTTGGATGATGAGATGTGGGTCGTTCATCTTGCACTCTCCCATTTATCAGACATTTTATTATGAGGTCTACATAATTGTAAAGTCATAGTTTTGATACACTTGCAAAATTGCAAGTGTTTTTTTTTTTTCTGTAATTTAAAGACAAAGGCACAATTAAATGTCCCTCTCCTTCTACTAATACACTGCACACTGGTACTGACAATTTACAATGGTGATAATCCACTTTTTGCAGTAAAAATGCATTTGCTATGACTACATAGTGTCGGAAGTAACACAATTTGTTCACTAAAACAGGTACAGTAAATGTGGTGTTTGCAGTAAAACAATTTCACTGGGTATAGTAATGCAGTTCACTAAAACGTGTTTACTAATAGCTTACTAACTGAATGTTATCTTCAGTCATACAATGCACTCAATAACACAGGTGTATTGATACACTGAAATGCACTGAAAATGCCCAGGTAAAACAGGTAAAAACAGTAAATTGAAATTGTTTTTAGGGAAAACGGGGTTCAGTGTTTGCAATGGTTTGCAGCAGAGTGTATGCTATTGAGATGCTTACAATAAGCCTATGTACTGTAGTAACTTGAGGTTTTCACAAAAAAAGCTGGGTGTCTGTCCATATACAGAAAGAATGAGTTTGTAAAACAAAATTTGGTTGCAAGCAAGCGGTATGAACTGATCACACTGTCTGTCATCCTGTGAGCAAATCAGGGCCAGCTCTTCCCCTTCCCAGGGTCATGCGACCCTCCATCTTCTTCCTTCCTGTTGTTTTCTCCACCAACTTTCACAGTAAAATGGCTCTGGGCACCATTTAAGCGAATCGCCAAAACTTCAGAAATTCGGAATGAATAAAGAAAACTTTGTGAAATTCAGAATGAATCCTATTCATTTAAAATCAATTTGTTCATCTCTATTGGAAACATTAGTTGGACTACCAACAGCACAGTGATTATTTGAGCGTGAAGGAGCGATAATGGAAGCCGATATCAGGCTAATAAATAAATGGTCAGCCTGTTTATTTTTCTCTTCGTTCATGAATATGTTTCGTCACATTCATCACTCGCCATGAGAATAGGGATGAAAGAGGTTTTGACATTATTCTGTGGTGAAATAACACACAGCGGATTTAAACATTGTGACAACATGCATACAATAGGGAACGAAACATCAAAATATGTCATAACAAGCAATCAAACCAAAGGTTTAGTGTAAACCCAGATGAGTGTAAAGAATTGGGGGGGGGATACACATTATAATGCATGAGTAGATAAGTCTGCAAATTATCACATTTGAAGCACTCAGTTTGTTTGATATTTAATTACATTTACTATGTATATTATCAACCATGACTAGACCTCACAAAGTATGAGGTTATGGTCACCCCATTGAGAATTGCAAACCTAAAACATACATACCGTAGCATACATTCAACAGACAAATATACTGTTCAGGTCTGGAGTTGTTAACCTATGGATTTGATTATGTGGAGTTGTGTACAGTATAGGATTTGCCTCTCAGCAGCCAATACGCTGCAAGATTTTCTAGTAGTCTCGTAGTCAACATCTCACAAGGACCTGTCCTCACAGAACTGCAACCGACAGCTTATATTTAGTCACATTTTCCGTGAAATATTCTACCTTTTTGAAACCAGCACCTGGATCTGAATACTTTTGTAATGGTATGCAATTAAAAATTTAGTATAGGCACTGAGCTATTCAATAGAATGTATCTGTATAGCGCCACCTGCTGTTTGTTCTTTTCCTTATTTCTTGTCCACTTCACTGAAGATGAGAGGTGGTGTGTATAGAAGTTCTTAGAAGATAAACTGTTTAAACAGAAGCTAACCTGTTCCCAAGCAAACCTGTTCAGGAGATTCAAGTTTTCTGGTACCTGGTCAGTAGAGATGAGCGAATCATCCAAAATTTGCTTCGCTGAATGTTCGTCGAACTTTTCAAAAGATTCGTACCTCATACAAATCTATTCGTCAAAGCTGCGTACAAATCATACGTTACTATGTGGTGTTTTGCGAACATTCGCGCACTATTAACGAACGTACAGCGGTTAAAGGTACGCAACTTATGTGAATACGCATGAGCGTACAAATTGCATACGAATCCTCAGCGTACTATTGTCGAGCGATTGCGTAATACGCAGGCACGCACGACGCTAGGCTGCGGCGTGCACTCCTCAGAGGCAGAGCGAAGTTTTACAAATGGCATCCAGGTGATCCTCAGCATTTAGCTCTGGAGAGCTTAAATACATGACCAACGTATTGTCGAGTAGTTCCCCATCCCATGATTTTCCCCCAAACCCAATAAGGACACAACTCCGTAAGTGAATTTTATTGGCCACAGCAGCCATTTATTATTAAAAATAAATATAATAAATAACATAAATAATACATAACCAACCAACCCAAGGCCTTCCCACCTGAAGGCCCACCTTAGAACCTTACCAAAATACACCACCAACCCTGATAAATAACAGCACAGGGAGGGTCCTTGGAGCCCCGTAACCTGACGGATATCTGCCCCAACTCTTCGAATAACTTAAATTAAATTATCTCTAGCCGATAAACGCCAGCTCAGAGGCAGAACCCAGTAACCATGAGCAACAATCGTGGGCAGACACCCACCATATCCCACTCCTGAAATCAATACCTGGGGAGTCCAGAGCCCCATTAGGCTCCCTCCCCACCCCGACAGAGCCACCATAACCACCAACTCCAAGGACCCACCACCTCCCTGGCCGCCATGACAGAAAACCATCCCCTGCTTGACCAAACTAAAAATCCACCTATACAGCCCCAACAGAACCCCCAAACAATTCTGACCCCTGGACACAAACACCATACCTCCAAACCGCAGCCAAAGGGTTGGTGGGTGGGCGCTGCTGCACTAATTGCTGTCCCCTCAAAATGGCCCCTTTTCCCGCTCCCGCCACCCCTTATAAAAACTATAACCCCTCCTCTAACCACCTGACCCACTCCGGCTACTTATTAACAGCAACAAACTGAAAACGATAAAGAAAAGAGCCATTCTCGTGAACCAACAATGGCCCGCCTCCTTCCCCTACACGTATCCCAGACTCTCTAAGACTGCAGTGACTGGGCACTGGGCATGCGACCGAGCCATCCACTTTTTATAAAACCACCCCCCCAACCCAACTGATCAGTTTTTGACTTCGTAATACAAAATACCACCTTATCATGAAGCAATTCCACGTCGCCACACCGCAACCCACCTGCCTGGCTCTTGCTCGGACTAACCAACTCCCCAATGCGCAAAGCCCCAAAGAAGGCAAGAGAAAAAGCCAACCTAAACAACTTAACCTCCCCAAACGACACACAAACCCGCCCCAACTGTCCCATCAAATTCACCAGCAAGTCAAAGGAGACAGGCCGGTGCTGATCCAACCCCGGTGACCGCCTCCTCCAACCCTTCAACGCCTGGAAAACCCAAAAGGATTTTGTAACATCCGACATTGCCCGACATTTACACCCAAACGCCATACCCACCAGAAACTTATTCATCCTGGACACCGACCAGCTCTCATCCCTACAATGCCCCACAAAGAGCAGCATCACAACCAGCATGCTTTAACTAAATCATGTAACCCATCCCCCAAACTGCCCGATACGGACACCCCTGAGCCCCGCCCAACCCCGGGAGCCCCCCCAAGACAAGAAACAGGTAATGGGGAATCCCCACGTATCTCACCCAGCTGCGTGGACGCTGTGACTCCACCAGCTGGATCGCAAGGTAGTGGAACTTGACTGGCGCTGGGTTCTCCTCCGGTCGTCCTTAAATCTTCAGCACTGCCTGTGCCCCGTCTCACTGCTGGTGCTGTTGAAGCCTGCAATTCTGCAGCTCCGCCACTAGGGGCTGCCACCTCTGGAACTCCAGACGACTCTGAGCCAGCCACGTGCAGCTACCCGATCACCTGCCCCAGCTCAGGGCCGCCATCTTGGCCCTGACGACCCACAGAAGAGGCCCGTCCTTCTCTCCCACGCCGGGCACGGAGTCCCAGGCCTGGGGCCCCTGCCGAACCCGGTCCTGCCACCCTGATGACTGCAGCAGGCGAGGAGACGTCCGGCCTTCCTCTCTCTGGGTCCCGCCTGACAACAGGATTCCTCCCGGCAGGCGACCGCCTGGCCCCTGTATTCCATGGATGGGCTCCTCACTCGGCGCCGGACCCGCGGGGTCTCGTCTGGGCTGAGGCGCGCCAGAGGCCTGGTCCTCCGCGGCCGGCGATGCAGGAAGCCATGACAGCCGGATCCCCAAACCCCGGGAGCAGGCCCTGCACGAAGGCCTGCAGGCATTCAAATCCCCTGCTCTCCGCTGCCGCCGCTGCTCTCCAGCAGCGTGTCCACGGACTCCATGGCAGAAGAGGAAGAACAGCCTGCACTAAAGGTACCGCAGTAGCTCTGACAAGGGCTGCTGCATTAATTGCTGTGCCCTCAAAATGGCCCCTTTTCCCGCTCCTGCCACCCCTTATAAAAACTATAACCCCTCCCCTAACTGCCCGCCCCCTCCGGCTACTTATTAACCCTTTAGGCACCCAGTAACTCCACTACCTCCAAACCCCTTGTCATGCCAGGCCTACCCCTAGGCTTGCAGTCCCAAGGTCCGGCCTGTACTTGATCCGGCTGATGGACCAGCAGGATTACGATGGCACACTGACACCCAAACCAGCAGAAGGAGATGAGTGCAGCAAGTGATCCGAGGCTTGCATCCAACTATTACGAATTCTACCAGTAGAAGCTGCAGCTACATGTCCTTTGGCACTGCTGCCCTGTGCCACCTTCTCCTTCTTTTTTTTGGAGCTCAAGTTCTGGCTGGAAGTGGAACCTTTTGCTTTTCTGTGCCAGACATTTTCACTTGACTGTGGACCTGCAGGTCTTTGTCTCTCTCCCTGTCTCTCTCCCCGTTTCTCTCCCTGCCTGATTAATTACTAGCCCTGCACTGGCCCTGCACTTGCCCTGCGCTGGCCCTGCAGTATCCCTGATATGTGTATTATGGATTCCCAGAACAATTACACCCCAATTTTAACAAAACAGTTCTCTGTCTTTAGGAACTTCACAGACAGTGCTTCTGCTCGTCTCAGCAGTCGTAGCACAACTGATGCGTCACTGGCTTACTGAGCCTGTGAGCCAATCAGAGCAAGCCCTTCCCACTAGGTCAGGTGACCGCTTTTTCCTGGGCTTTTTGCCGCACAAATAACAAACTAACAGTAAAAGTTTGCTAATTAACTGAATTCGTACGCATCAGCGTATAAAGTAACTTATACGTAGCATTAGCGTACAATTTATCAGACAAGTACGCAGCGAATGCGTAGAAAGCTTTAAGAACATTTTCAAATGTAACAGAGCGAATCTCAAAATATCTAGATTCGCTTCGCAGCAGAAAATTTCCAAGATTCGTATCGAATCTACGAAGCGGCAAATAGATTTGGTCATCTCTTGGTCATATGCCTACAATACTACATCCCACCATGGAAACTTGTAGTATCATTAACCATTAATCATTAACTATGAATACAGCAACCTGTGATGTTGACAGCCATCACAAGGTTGCATATAAAAGAAAAGTGTTACACCCCTATTTCTGGAGGCTTATCCTAGAGGTTGAGAGAACAATGCAGTGTAAGGCAAATTGTTCTGTAGAGACACCTTAGCCTAATGACCACCTTTGCAGCCATGTAACCTGTGAGAACTGTAAAGAACTTCCAGTCCATGCATACTGAGAACTGGACCTAATGTACCTGAACTTGATTCTTCAGTGAAACCGTTCTGCAGTTAACCTTGTGTCATTATTGCCTGCACACTGCACTTATACCATCATACCATCAGTGGACCCTTCCTTGCACCTCACAGTTCTTCACCATCAAGGGCACCCTGACCCACCATCAGACAGGAGAAACAACAGAACCATATTATGCCATGAAGGAAAAAAGCCCTGCCCTTCTCTCACTGCACAGCCCATGGAAGAATTAGAGTGAGTAAAAATTACCTCCATTATTAGCTACCACCACTCGTATCCTCTCTGTCTCCCCGCCAGCCTTTACATAACTTTGGCGGCCACTTTTAAATGTAAGACAGCTTCCTAGTTGTCTTACATTTAGACCATTTTCTACACCTAAAACAGGCATAGAAAATCTTAAATGAAACGGCCTTCTGGCCCATCCCCTTCCCCACCAATGCCATGCCCCCTTTTTCAGACCTGGCATGAGTAGGGAGAAGTCACAGATTGGAGTGCAAAGGACCTTTGCGCTGCAATCTGCGACAGAATTTAGGTGTATTTCTGTTTGATAAATGACCCCCATAGTCTCTCAAACAGGGTTGCTTACAGTATGCAGGCTGTTTGGTCTTGGTTACAGGTTTGACTAAAATACAGGCCTTGGCTGCTCCCTGGATGCACGGACTAAGCAGCTTCTTTCATCCCCTCAGCTATAACCTCAAAGCCTCTGCAATATTCAGCTTTGGATGTCCTAGTTAAATCCTAAGGTGTTGTACCTTTATTACTAGTAGAAATCACCTCCACTATCTAGTTAGTAACTTGCAGATTAATGCTGGCTTTGTTTCCAACAGTATCTTCCTCAGCTCACTCTTCCACTGAGTGAAGCACTGCTATTTATCCTCCCATGTAACTCTCACTCCTGTGGCTAGTCAAAATCCCTCTCTCAGACGAGGTCTGGCAGCTGCTCCATCCATTTCCTAAAGTGTCATTGTATATACTGTAATGTCATTGTATATACTATCACTGTATATAATGTCATTGTATATTACTGTTGCCCTGACTATAAAATGGTTTCCATACCCTACATTCTATAGAAACTGCCCTCACCAAAGTAACAAATGACCTCTTGACAGCAAATTGCAATGGTGACTACTCTCTGCTCATTCTCCCTTGACCTCTCTGCAGCTTTTGACACTGTAGACCACCATCTCCTACTCACCATGCTCCAATCTATCTGCCTAAAGGACACTGCCCTCTCCTGGTTTTCTTCCTATCTCTCCTCTAATTGCTCTTTCAGTGTATCATTTCCTGAACCTGATCCTCCACCAAAGTCTCCACCGTGCCCAGAAGCACTTTATATACCGGCTGGTGACTGGCTCATGTAGTTTTATATCTGCTCCCCTATTTTCCCAAGATGGCTGGACAATTGTACAAAACAAGCACTTTTACCTTTTGTGTCACCTCTCCTCATAGATTGTAAGCTCTTGTTGTAATTATTGACTTGTCTGTTTCTGTTGTATTTACGACTGTTTGTACATTAACCCCTGAATTGTAAAGCGCTGCGGAATATGTTGGTGCTATATAAATAAAGATTATTACTATTTTTGTACGGTAGTCCTCCTGGGTGGGCCCCTTCTGGGTTTTAGCCCCAAAGCAGCCACTTCCCTTGCTTCCCTATAGCTATGCCCCTGAATTGGTATAAGAACAATGAAATAATAGCACTTGTCCAATCCTTATCTCCCCCAATATCAGCCATCAAGGGAGAGCTGGGTGGTCATCATACGCAATGGTGAAGCAAACACACCGAAATCGGAGGGTTCAGCCAATACACATCTACCGTATATGGCCATAGATCCTGCCAATGATACTAATTTGAGAACTGATAAAGTTTGCTGAGCTGTTAAAATCCAAATCCAGCCCTATACATGAGATGGGTGAATTGGGTTTTTGGGTGAATGCTGATTTGGCCTTCAACTATCTCTTCTGATCTTCCCATATATACGAATGCTCCATGAACAATACATATGTAGTCAATGTAGAGGAGAGAAAGATGCTGCAAGATTTCTCTGGCAGCATCTTATCTCCCTGCTAATAAGGGGCAATTGATCAGTGATTACCCATTAGCTACAACTTATAATGTGATGTCTCCACATTGGTTTAGCTCATAGGTGGCCAACCTGTGGCTCTTGAGCCACATGTGGCTCTTTGCCTCTTCAAGTGTGGCTCTTTTGGTTGAGCCGGGAAGCAGTTAGGCCGGCTCACTCTCCACCCCATGCTCAGATCTCTTTTCCTGATTGAGCATGTTGCTACTCTGCAGCTCCAGCTCACTCTTCACTACATCCTGATGTGCACAGTCTCAGAGCTTAGTATGTGGAGACACGCACTATCACCTGGCATCACTCGCATCAGGTCACATTGGAAAGAGTGTAGCAAGCGCCTAATCAGGGGAGGTAGATTTTTCTAAATTATAGAACTGAGAATTAGCGTCTGATCTAGGCATGGGAGCTTCTGATCTGAACATGGGGGATCTGATCTGAGCATGGGGGGGCAGATCTGAACAGGAGATTCAGATTGGAGTATGAGGGGTCTGATCTGAGCAAGGGGGTCTGGTCTGAGCATGGGGGGATCTGATCTGAGCATGGGAGGAGATCTGAGCACTGAGGGTCTGACACTGGGAGTCTGATGAAAAAAAAATTCTCTAATTTTTCCTCCACTAAAACCTAGGTGCATCTTATAGGGTGAAAAATACGATGACTCGTGTGCAAATGTATAGCTTGTGGCTCCTGGTAGTCATACTTTTTTTTTTTTTTCCCTGGCTCTTTGTGTCTATAAGGTTGGCCACCCCTGGTTTAGCTGCTTCATGCGCCACCTAGTGGAAGAAAAGGGAAATGACATGTCACACACAACAACACAGAAAGCCAAAAACATGTTATGATAACTTTCTTTAAAAATTCATAGAGCATTACTGTGATGGGCTAATGCATTATGCATAGAGATTGGCAAATTTCCCAAAATTAGTTTCGGGTCCGATTTGATCTAATCGACTGTCAGATTCGATATGGTGCAAAGTAGGGATTAGAGATGAGCAAATTTCATATTTTGAAATTCGTTCACCCTTTGTTTGGCGGCAAAAGGTGAATTGCATTATGGATTCCGTTACCACGGACCATAACGCAATTCTATGACAGAATGCAAAACGGAATGCCTTTAGAGGCTTTCTGTTATTCATTCTGTCATAATAGAAATCTATGGCCTGCATAACGGATCTGTCCGGTCTCCGTTATGCAGGAGAGGACTACCCTGCATAACGGAAACGGGACGGATCCGTTATGCAGGCCATACATTTCTATTATGACGGAATGAATAACGGAATGCCTCTAAAAGTGTCCATAGCCTTTAAGGTTGTTTTTGCGTCCGTTTTAAATCTGGCTTTGCTTTGTGTGCCTGCACCAAATTTATGAAAAGGTGCACCTTAACATACCTGGTGTGAGTGTAATGTGGTTTACACTTTTAGATGTAAAAGTACACCAGGGGGTTCCGTGGCGTGGATTGTGACTTTTTTTGCGACTTTTGCTAAAGTTGCACATAGTAAATTATCCATAATCTAATCTCACTTTTAGCTCTTAAACAATGTCACAAAAATGTCGCCGTTGCAATGATTTGCAAATTTTTTATGCCACAAAACTGACATATCTGATCTCATAAATGATCCCCATAGTGGCTATTTGCTCGAGCATTATTAGGCAACTCTACCTTTAGGCAAGAGTTACACTGGCTGCACGACACCTGTCGCGGCCAGGATCGCCGAACAGAAGTGAACCCATAGAAATGAATGGGATTGCCTCTGCAGTCGCAAGAAATCCAGGCGTGTCACGCGACCAGTGTTGCCGTGTAGCCCTTGCCTAACTGCTTTATTTAAAATTTCTAGCCAAAATGGCTTACGAGAATGTCTTTCTTGATTTTTTTTTTTTTTTGCGATAGACCCGTCTAGCCTGCTGCATGTATTGCTGCCATATGTTACAAATCAACATTCTACTAACCCAAAGCGTTTCCCACTTTCATTCTTGTCAAAAATGATTAAATAGTTGCTTATTTAGAAAGGAATGTGAAGTCAGGTGTGAAATTGTTCTACTACATGACTGCTTATAAATGTACAGGACTCAGCATATGCCTAGCGAGCATTAGAGATAGCGTTTCCTTTGTGGAATCATTTTTTTCTACAGTTTGTTTAGTTAATAAGCCCGGGGGCGTGCTGGCAGCCGTTAAATCACAGACTTCTAATTTAATAATGAGAAGTCTTTTAATACAGGACCCAGAGAAAAGTAGTAAGGGCTTATTCAGACGACGTCTGTGTTCTCCAAGGACAACACAAGGATTCACTGAATTTCATAGGTGAATTCAGAAGTCTCGGCTTTTCTGTAGGCCATTGGTGCGCACTGGAAAAACACAGGCAGATGCACTACTTTTGTCTATTTTGCAGACAGAACTCGCCCATCACATTCAGTAAGGAGGTATTCCCATGTTTCGGTTAGTGATTTCCATCAGTAAAGGGCTCATGCACGTGACAGTATGCATTTTGTGGTCCGCAAAACACGGATCCGCAAAAAATATGAATGACATACGTGTGACATCCGTGTTGCATCTGTTTTTTTGTGGATCCATTGTAACTATGCCTGTCCTTGTCCGCAAAATGGACAAGAATAGGACAGGTTATATATTTTTGCGGAGCGGACATACGGACATGGAATGGACGCGGAGTCATTTCCGTTTTTTTGTGGCCCCATTGAAATTAATTGTTCCGCATATGGGCCGCAAAAAATATGTTTGTGTGCACAAGCCCTAAGCATCATTCACATGTCCATGTTTACCAGTCCTTCACTGCATTCTTGTAGTCCCATAGGGTCTGGGCGTGGGCCGTCACCGATGCTGGCACAATCGGGTTCTGCCGAATGGAAGGTGTTGTTTCCCTCCTGGGTGGGAAAGTGGACGCTCCAGTCACCTCCGCCGCAGCAGCCGCACCAGCCGGCAAGGCGAATATGGAGTCAGGAGCCGGTGAGACTCTCTTGCACAGTTGTTCTGCTCTGATCTCTGGAGCGGGCAGTGGTTCGGGGTACTCGTCCCCAAAGACCATCTCTCCCCACTTGGTTAACAGTTCTTTCACCATGCTGTTTGATGTGGTCTGACTCTGCATCTCTGCATTGCAGGGAATCAGCCGTCTACTTGGGTACTGGTAAAATGCGCAGTTGCGCGCCTAATCAACCATACAGACTAATCCAACTAACCTATATAAAGTATTGTTATGCTGACAAATTAAAAGAAAGTCTAGCCATGGCTATCAGCATTTGAAATGGACATAATTTATAGTGGAAATACGTAAAACCAATAAAAAAACAGAACTTAATATTTACTAACAAACGCAAACAAGGGCAGTTATAATACTGGATACGGAGAGAGCCTATATTAAAGTATGTTAATTAATCCAGATATTGTGAGAGCTCCACGACTGGATAGTTAAGAGGGATTGTGACCATATCATTGTATTTTTAGGACCACAAATAAGTATTTTAAGTATTTTGTGTTATTTTATGTTGCTTATTATTTACTATGTGTACTTTTTATATATTTTATAGAGGATAATAAAATACCATATTGGTTAAAAAGCCGACCATTTGGGATATATTTATATTAAGTATAGCTAGACTGGTTTGTAGCGGGTCGTGCTATATCCAAGTGAGCACTTCAAATACTTTGTCACTTGACTCTGCATCTTGTTCAGCGCTGGCTTGAACTGGAGTGGAGGGCGGAGTAATGAGGGAGGAGTCTTCACTCCGTATACGTGCAAATAGTTAGTTCCCGGTGGGCCGGGCTGGTTTTTCCCACTTCTGAGGGGGGCGTATCTTCACTTCCCCGCTCTTGAGGTGGCATATCGTCATTTTCCCGCTTCGGGGGCCGGGGGGGCAAGAAGAATGCGTACGTTGGCATATGTAGCGTACGTAGCATACGTAGCGTTAGCGTTCAAAATTTTAAGAACATTTACGAATAATACGAAGAGAATCTGACAAAATCCGGATTCGCTTCGGAGTAGGAAAAATGGAGGATTCGATACAAAGCAGCGAATAGATTCGCTCATCTCTAACTGTTATCTTCACAAAGACCACTGGTTAGTTAACTCAACAACAACTCACCATATCAATCACACTCACCATAACTTTATTTACATGGACAGAACCTCCCGACCATGATCTTAAGAGCCCTTCCTCTACACATCCCTCCTTCCTGGGATCCAATCAATCCGCAATGTGTCTGGACCAAACTATCCAGAATATATATGTATACAACAATGTGTTAGGTCCCTGTTAAAGGGGTTGTCTCACTTCAGCAAGTGGCATATATCATGTAGCGAAAATTAATATAAGCCACTTACTAATGTATTGTGATTGTCCATATTGCTTCCTTTGTTGGCTGTACTCATTTTTTCATCACATTTTACACTGCTCGTTTCCATGGTTATGACCCTGTAACCCATCACACTACACACAACATGAAAAAGTGCTGTCCTCTCTGGTGGCCGGGTCCATGGGAGGTCACATAGACTGGTGCTTTTTTCTGTAGTGTGCAAGTACAGCCACCACTAATGGATTGCAGGGTGGCCATAAGCATGGAAACAAGCAGTGTATAATGTGATGGAAAAATGAATCCACCCAGTAAAGGAAACAATATGGACAATCACAATACATTAGTAAGTGCCTTGTATTAACTTCCTCTACTTAATAAATGCTATTTGCTGAAGTGTGACAACCCCTTTAAGTCCACAAGGGGAATCACAGGTCTACGCTACTTCACACAGATTAGCCTTCAAGATAATCTTTCCACTTGGAATACACACTGGTTTCCTTTTTCCAAGCCCTTACTTCATGGGCCTTTCTTGTGGTCAGATAGTTGATCTCTGTTATCTTCAGCAACCTTGTCAAGAGCCCCTACTCCTCATACTACCATCTTAAAGGCAAACCAATTAAGCCTAGAACATTTCACAAATTAACCTTCTTGGCTACACTTCAGGCCTTCACAAGCTTCAACTATGGCACATCTCCAGTTCCCACACAACTGGCTCATATCACAACCCTGACTAGAGCCTACCATAGCTTCAACGAAGTTTAAAGGGGTATTCCCATCTCACAAATGTAGTTTGTTTAGTTAGATATAGCCATACCAATATTATTACTAATAGAATGTATTTATATAAAATGTACCGTTTAGAAGATTTGCCTATTTGTATATCCATTGTCCTACACACATCAGTCAGGCCGTTGCCCCTAGTTACGACCACCGCGGCCATTTAGTAGTAGTGGCCGACTTGCTCTTGTTCAAACCCGCTCTACTGTATTGTGAACGTACATTGCATGAGCATGAGCATGCGGAGACACATCTTAGGGTTGTAGCATTTTTGCCTGCGCTTCCAAAACATAGAGAAACGGATCCTGTTCCAAGATCAATTCATCTCTATGGAGCAGAATCCGTTTATAAAGTCTGGACGGATCCTGGCCATTGTGTTTTGGACTGGTAGCATCCAAAACACAGATGTGAAAGTGCCCTAAGATGTGCCTCCGCATGCTGATGCAATGTGCGTTCACAATACAGCAGTTACCTCAGAGCGGGTTTGAACAAGAATGAGCCGGCCACCGCTACTACATGGCCACGGTGGCCGTAACCAGGGGCAACGGCCTGACTGATGTGTGTGGGACAATGGATATACAAATAGGCAAATCTTTTAAATGGTACATTTTATATAAATACATTCTATTAGTAATAATATTGGTACGGCTATATCTAACTATACAAAGTACATTTGTGAGATTGGAATACCTCTTTAAGCTCTGTACCGCTCAGAACACTTTGGCTTCTCCCAGCCTGACATTTTACAGCCACAGCAGACTCCCCCAGAGCTAACCCTACCCAGGTTGACACCAGGGGCGTAGCTAAAGGCTCATGGGCCCTGGTGCAAGAGTTCAGCTTGGGCCCCCCCCCCCCCCTTCCTCCAGCGCTGGTGCACCTAGCTTTTCTGCCGGCCAAGTCAAAAATTGAAACCTCCTTCCATGCCAAATTCTCACCCTAACCTAACCTCCTAACATTACGTGTATAACTATAGAACATACAGGGTAAGGCTACATTCACACGACCCATTCACTTAAATGAGCACTGTGTGCTGTCCGCATCTGTATGTCCATTCCTATTTTTGTCCGTTTTGGGGACAAGGATAGGAATTGTTACAGTGGATCTGCAAAAAAACGGATGCCATACGGAACATCATCCTTTTTTTGCGGATCCGCAATTTGCAGACTGCAAAACACAATGTTCCTGTGAATGTAGCCTAATACAGCGCCCCATACCTCTTACATCCAGTATAATACAGCGCCTCATACCTCGTACATCCAGTGACGTCTCCTCGGATGTAGATCTTCTCTTTCCTCATCTTCTCCTTTCAGACCAGACACCATTTTTCAGCCATTTCTCATCTCTGCAGTTAGACAGAAAAAAATCTTAGTTTACTACTTTTCCATCATCCTCCGTCTTCTGGACAAATCATCCTACCACCCCCAGTACTGTGCCACTAGTACCACACAGAGAGTACCCTTCAATAATTATTGGCACAGTGTCCTAAAATAACTGCGCCCAGCAAATAGTGCCCCTGACAGTAATAGTGTGAACATAACGTCCCCCAGAAATAACTGCGCTGATACTGTGCCAGGGTGCCCCCAAAGTCCCAACTAATAATTCTCTGCCAGAGTGCACTTGTTAGTAATAGTGCCCCCAACAGTACTAATGTCCCCACTGTGCCCCAGAAGTAATAATGCTTTCAATGTGCCAGTAAGAAATGCCCCATGTGCCAGAAAAATACCCCCAAGTGCCAGTAAGAAATGCTCCCATTGCCCCCATGTGCCAGTAAGAAATGTCCCAATGCCCCATGTGCCAGTAAAATGGCCCCAGTGCCAGTAAAAATGCCCTCGTGTCCCATGTGCCAGTAAAAATGCCCCCAGGGCCAGTAAAATGATCCCAGTGCCCCCATGGTGCAAGTAAAAAATTGCCCGCCAGTGCCAGTAAAATGCTCCCAGTTGCCCCATGTGCAAGTAAAAATGCCACGCCAGTGCCAGTAAAAATCTCCCAGTGCCCCCATTGGTTGCCATGTAAAATGCCCCCAGTTGCCCCCATGTGCCAGTAAGAATGACCCAGTGGCCAGTAAAAATGCCCCCAGTGCCCATAGTGCCAGTAAAAATGCCCAAGTGGCCCCCATGTGCCAGTAAAAGTGCCCCCAGTACCAGTAAAATGCCCCAGTGCCAGTAATATGCCCCCAGTTGCCCCATGTGCCCAGTAAAAATGGCCCCCATGTGCCAGTAAAAATCCCCCATAGTTGCCATGTAAATTATGCCCCCAGTGCCCCATGTGCCAGTAAAAAATTCCCCCATGTTGCCAGATAAAAAATGCCCCCACGTGGCCCCATGTGCCAGTAAAATTGCCCCCAGTGCCCCCATGTGCCCGTTAAAAGTGCCCCAGTACCAATAAAAATGCCCAGTGGCAACCCAAGTGCCCCCATGTGCCGTAAAAATGCCCCATGGTTGCCCTCGGGGCCCCCCTGGCTTAGGGGCCCGCGTCCGCAACTGCGACCGATGCGACCCCTATAGCTACGCCACTGTTGACACCACTCTCAGCTTATACCTCTCTAGCTACAGCCCAACATGATTTTCCTTCCTATAGCTGAGACTACCCACCATCTCCATCCAGAGGCACCCTTCCAGACCTCAATCAATAAAGCATCCACCTCAATGCACTGGGGGCACCCTACACAAACGCCCTGTGTCTGACTCCACATCCTCCACCCCATCGCCTCTCCCTCAGTGGACAACTCACTCCGGTCTACCAGTGCCTGATTAGGAGAAAAAGATCTATTTGGTCTGCTGTTCATTACCATAAGGTTCTCCAGGCGCCTTTCACAATCCTATGTCATATCTCAAAACCACTTCCACTTGTCCCCAACACCAGCATTGGGATGCAATACCACATGCCAATACCTTCCACCATCATCGGGCTTCAATAAAACGTGCTCCACTAAGGATGCACACTCCTTAGGGAAGTCATGGCAGTGCCATGAGTACAGCAGCCATCTGTTGCACCACCAACTCGCAATGTGCCTGAACGGTGAAGGGCAAAGCGCAATGCAACATACACGTCCAACACACAGCATGCCATGAATACCAGACACAGCATTTACACGAAACAGCAACACTACATAAACATACACATTCTATCCTGCCATTCACTCATTGGTCACAAGACTGGGCTAAGTTTCCCCCTTTTCAGGACCATATTTAAAGAACTTAGCACAGGGGACCACTGCATGCCATGTGGACTTAGCCAGTGACTAATTCCTGGAGGCATTACAAGTATATCTTCTACAACTGTGACATCTAGTGACAGCAAATAATACCACATTACTAATCCTTACACAACTAATTCAAACATCATGACACAGTATGATACAATACATACAGCTTATATAACGTCGCCATGTTATACCTAGTCCTTTATATAAATGATCTATGACATCTATTTCAATCATTTTTGAATTTTTAAGAATTTTGTGCATGTCTAATCAAATCTGCACACATAAATTGCCTCCAATTACGGAAATGTGTCCCAGTCGGTTTATAATGTGATTCTCAGATAAACACTGTGCATGAATACATTCCAGAGAATAGAAAACTACAATGTTTGTTCTCAATCTTCTTTCCAAAAACATGGCCACATTTAGTTCATATAACTAGACCTCCTGCAGTTTTATTGAGCCGAACTCAGATAACAGAGTGTTCTCAAGTTTGGTCCAGAGAAACCACAGGGGATTATGGGTATTGCAGGCGGAACACTGTCGTAGCCTTGTGACCATCTGAAAACTGCCAAAGTCCAACTTTTTGAATTTTATAGCCTAACCAACTATGTACTGTGATATGTGGAAGCTGCAAAACAGAACAGTTGACCATTTTTAATAAAATTGCAGTTACAAAATTATTTTTAGACAAAAACACATACATTTTATGCACCAGAATACCCACTTATGTATTGTAGTCTATTATATCAGTGCTGAAGACCACTAGTGGTGACGTACCCTTGGTGACTTGAAAAGAATATTTTAAAAAATAGTTTTGGGCACCAAAAACAGGAGTGAATTCCAAAAAGACCCACACCTATCTGATATGCCACCAATGTCTTAAATGAGACAACACCTTTCCAGGTCCATACAGGTCCAGTACTTTAGGGGTTAAAGGGAATCTGTCGCCTTCATCATTGCTACACAAGTAAGGGAATTGCATGGCAGCAGATAGTACCTTATTCACAGATATACCTTTCTTTCAGCCTTCGGTGTTTTCTATGTTCAGAAAAAGAACCTTGTTTGCAAATGGGCCTGCAAAGTACCCAACAGGGCGTCAGTCTCTGCAGAAGGCGCCCAG
>ONZH01027649.1:0-45528 GCA_900303285.1 Rhinella marina
CCCGTGTTCAATCTAATAGTTCAGCGGTTCCTCAGATCCAAATCTGTCTGATTTGCTCACCAAGGTGCGCCGCATCTGTGTGCATTTCCAAAAGTCGACCACAGATGCTGCACTCTCAGGGCAGGCGCGCGCCTACAACTGCCACCCTCACGACTGTTGTGCGACGTGCCCAAGATGGAATGCGACATTAAACATGTTATCAGAGTTTACCAGCAGCGCAGAGCGATTGTAGACTGCCAGATGTCAACTTCCACCAGAACTGGTAGTCAGGTCAGTCAGCTTCCTCAAGTCTACAATGAGGAGTGGACGTGGATGTCTGATATCTGCAAGGTGTTGACCAACTTTGAAGAGTCAACACAGATGGTCAGCGGCGATGCCGCCATTATCAGCCTCACCATCCCGCTGCTTTGCCTGTTGAAAAATTTACTGCTCAGCATGAAGTTGGAAGCTTTGCGCTTGTCACAAGAGTCGGTGGAGGAAGATACGTCACTTGATAGCCAGAGCACCCTCCGGTCTGTTTCCCAGCGCGTATCGGAGGAGGGGGATGAGGATGAGGAGGAGAATGTCGGCGAGACAGAAGAGGGTACCAGTGCTCAGTCCTTATTAACTGTATGGGCTGAAGAGGAGGACTTGGAGGAGGAGGAGGAGGAGGAGGAAATGGAGAGTCAGGCCAGTGAGGAGAGGGAATTCTTGTGTGCTGAAGTCTGCCATATGCGCCAGAGTCCCATGTTAGGCTGCCTATCCCGTGACCCTCTCGTTACAAGAATTTTTTCAAACACCGATTACTGGGTGTTTACTCTCCTGGACCCACGGTACAAGCAGAACCTTTCCACTCTCATCCCTGTAGAGGAAAGGAGTATGAGAGTGAATCAATATCAACAGGCCCTGGTGCACAAGCTGAAACAATCCTTCCCATCTGACACCGCTAGCGGCAGAGGGGATGCTTCTGTGGGCCAAGTAGCGGGGGAGAGTAGGCGAGCAGGCAGCTTGTCCAGCACTGGCAGGGGAACGCTCTCCAAGGCCTTTGCCAGTTTTACGTCACCCCAGCAAGACATTGTCACCTTTCAACAGTCTTGGCAGAGTAGGGGGGGGAGCTGTACAGAAAGATGGTGAGGGAGTACCTAGCTGACCATACCAATGTCCTGCGTGATCACTCTGCTCCATACAACTACTGGGTTTCAAAGCTGGACACGTGGCCTGAACTGGCGCTGTACGCCTTAGAGGTGCTGGCCTGCCCTGCCGCTAGCGTGTTGTCAGAGCGGGTATTCAGTGCAGCTGGTGGCGTCATCACCGATAAGCGTTCACGCCTGTCAACTGACAGCGCTGACAGGCTGACGCTTATTAAAATGAACAAAGCCTGGATTTCACCGGAATTCAAGTCTCCTCCGGGGGGAAAGCAGCTAAAGATTAACATTACTTATGTATCCGATTCCTCTTCTCTACTCCTCCTACTCGTTGTCTTTGCCCAACGCTGACCCAAAACACAATTTTTTAGAGGGCCAACTGGCATTCTTTTACAACACTTTTTTCGGAGGGCCCCCTACAGGCCCTCTCTCCAAACAATTTTTCTGGAGGGCCACCTACAGGCCCTCTCTCCAAACAATTTTTCCGCAGTGTCAACTACAGACACTGTAAAGCAATGTTTCAGGAGCGTCAAACAGACAGTCCAAAAAATTTTTCAGGAGGCGCAAGTACCGACATTAAAAAAAAAAAAAAAATTGCTGAGGGTTGACTTTATGTACTCCGAAAAGAAAAAAAAAATTTGGAGGCTCAACAAAAGCCATTTCACTGCATTCTCAGTCGGACAAAGTCATTGGTGGTGTAACCGCCATGCTGTGTCAGGCTAAATTTTTGGGTGGTTCACCTGCTACCTCATCTAACTTGGTCACTTGTTAGTGTCACCGCCATGCTGTGTCAGGCTTATGCCTGCATCGTGTGGCTGGGGATAGGAGAGCAGTGCTAGCATGGGCATGGGTGATGGACCTTCTGTGCACCTAGTTGGGTGCTTCCCTAACAGGTGATGGGCATGTGCCTCGCCTTTCTTGGTCTGGGTGAGCACAATTGCCATGAGGGTAACCACGAGGCTGTTGCAGGAGAATTTTGGGTTATGGTGGGATTAGGCAGCCTCAGAGGCATCCATGCATGCTGCCCCTGCTGTTTCCTGTCCATTTCCGTGGTGTTTCCATCATTTTCTGATGTTTCCAGGTTTTCAACCAGCCTTCCCTAGGCAGAGCCTTGGTCCCCTGCAAAAAATGCTTGAGTCTCCCATTGTCTTCAATGGGGTTCGTTACTCGAAACGAGCACCCGGAAAAGTTTGTCTTGAATAACAAGCACCCGAGCATTTTAGTGCTCGCTCATCTCTAGATTACATCCATCTATCCAAACAGATAAAAGATGACATTGTGATCTGGTTGAGCTTTTTGGAAAACTACAAACTATATGGCAGCAATTCTTCTGTGATATGGATTCGCTTGAACTATACACAGATGCCGCTGCATCAATAGGTTACGGAGCTAGCTTCAAAAACCAATGGTCTGCAGAAAAATGGCCTAAGGACTGGTTGGAGCAACTTTTTATACAAAGCATACTCTTTTTAGAATTATTTCCGGTCCTAATAGCCTTAATTATACGGAACGCAGAATTCAATAATAAAAGATTCCTTTTATCTTCTGACAATTCAGGAGCAGTGTTCGCTATTAACTGTTTAGCAGCAAAATCTCATGTAGTAGTAAATCTACGGAGGAAAATTACGCTAATCTGTCTAAACAGTAATATTTGGCTAAAAGCAAAATACCGTATTTTTTGCCCTATAAGACGCACCGGCCCGTAAGACGCATCTAGGTTTTAGAGGAGGACAATAAGAAAAAAATATTTTTCATCAGACCTCTGGTCAGACCACTAATCAGATGCCCAATGTTAATCAGTCCTCAGCTGACAGCCCCAGTAAGACCCCCAATGTTAATAAGACCTCAGATCAGACCTCCAATTAGACCTCAGCTCAGACCTCAATGTGAAAGACCCCCAATCAGACCTCAGATAAGGGCCCCATGCCTTTTATTAGCCCCATATGCCTCATATCAGACCCCATATACCTCAAATCAGCCCCCCTATATGCCTCATATCAGCCCCCAGCAGTCTTATATAAGCCCCCATTGCCTCTTATCAGCCCCAGCAGCTTCTTATCAGCCCCCTTTGTCTCTCACCAGCCCCCAGTGCCAATTACCAGCCCCCAGCCACATTATATTAGCCCCCAGCAGCCTCATGTATTATAAAATAAAAAAGCCGCTTACCTCTCCAGCTCCTGGATACCACTGCGCCTCCGCCCACGCTCTCACTTCTTCCTTCTGCCTCCGGCTGTGCTGTGACCCGGAGCGCACAGCGTGAGGTCACAGCGCGCCCTCACGCTGTGCACAGCACAGCCGAACGGAGGACCAGAAAGCGGTGAGTACAGAATCTTTACTTTTTCCTTGTCCTTCGGTGCTAATGAGCACTTCCATAATGGAAGCGCTCATTAGCATTCACCCCATAAGACGCAGGGGCATTTTCCCCCCACAGTTGTGGGAAAAAATGCATCTAATGGGGCAAAAAATATGGTATATAGAAGGAAAAACTAATATAATAGCGGACTCTTTATCCCGACAGAATTTCCAGCAATTCAGACAAGAGGTACCAGGAACATAAATTAACCACTTCAGATGTGTCACTTCATGTGGTAATAACTTTGGAACGCTTTTACTTATCCAAGCGATTCGGAGATTGTTTTCTCGTGACACATTGTACTTCAAGTTAATGGTAAATTTGAGTCGATAAGTTTATTTTATTTATAAAAAAATCCAAAAGTTAAAGAAAATTTGAAAAAAAAATCACTGTTTTCTAAATTTGAATCTCTCTGCTTTTAAGACAGATAATGATACCCCATAAAATCCTTTTTAATTTACATTCCCCATATATCTACTTTACTTTGGCATCATTTTGGTAGTGTCATTTTATTTTTTTAGAACAGTAGAAGGTTTAGAATTTTAGATGCAATTTTTGCAAAATCAACTTTTTTAAAGGGAACCTGTCATCTCCAAAACACCCCCTGAACTAGAGTAAGTGTTGTATAGTGTAAGTGATGCTGAATCCGATTATGAAAGTTTTATTTTCATACTCACTTCCATTCAGACGCTGTGCTCCCACAAACTTGCAGTAAAATGCACTCACTGGACTCTTCTTTGAGTCCTCTCCATTATGTGAGTGAGCACTGGAGTCCAGTGAGTGCATTTTACTGCTGGTTTGTGGGAGCACAGCGTCGGAATGGAAGTGAGTATGAAGATAAAAATTACATAATTCGGATTCAGCATCACTTACACTATACACCGCTTACTCTAGTTCAGGGGGTGTTTCGGAGCTGACAGGTTCGCTTTAAGGACCAGTTCAGTTCTGAAGTCACTTTGTGGGCTTATATAATAGAAACCACCCATAAAATTACCCCATTTTAGAAACTACACCCCTCAAACTATTCAAAACTGGTTTTAGAAATGTTGTTAATCCTTTAAGTATTCCACATAAAATAAAGCAAAATAGATGTGAAATTTCAAAATTTCACTTTTTTTGCAGACTTTCCATTTTAATCATTTTTGTCCTGAAACACATCAAGATTTAACAAAACTCAATATTTATTACCCCGATTCTGCAGTTTGCAGAAACACCCCACATGTGGTCGTAAACTGCTATTTGGGGATACGCCAGGGCTCAGAAGGGGAGGAGCAGCATTTGCATTTTCTAACATAGAATTTTCTGTCATGTTTTTAGGAGCGATAACTTTTTATTGTTTTTGTGGACTGAGCTGCGTGAGGTCTTATTTTTTGCGGGACAAGCTGTGCTTTTTAGTCGCACCATTTTGGGGTACATCCGACTTTCTGATCACTTTTTAATCTAATTTTTGGGAGGTTAACTTAAAAAAAAAAAAAAAAAAAAAAAAAAAAAAAAGCAGTTTAGGGGCATTTTTCTATATTTTTTTACACCGTTCACTTGATGGGGTAGATCATGTGATATTTTTGTAGAGCCAGTTGTTACGATAGCAACGATACCAAATGTGTCTATTTTTTATTTATTTTTTTACGTTTTACACAATAAGAGCATTATTAGAAAAGAAATCATGTTTTTGTGTTGCAATTTTTAAGAGGCATTTTTTTTTTTCATTTTTCTGGCTATGATCTTGTATGGTGGCTCATTTTTTGCGGGATGAGTTGACGTTTTTATTGCTATCATTTGGGGATGCATACCACTTTTTGATTGTTTGATGGTAGGTGAGGCGACAAAAAAACAATCTGTTTTGGCATCGTTTTTATTAGAATTTTTTTTACGCAGTTCACTTGATGGTGTAGATCATGTGATATTTTATTAGAGCCGGTCGTTTCGGACGTGGTGATACCAAATATGTCTTTTATTTAATTTATTTATTTTTATTTGTAACATTTTTTAATGACATATTTGGGGGAAAATTATTTTTTTTTATATGTGATTTTTTTAATATACTTTTTATTATTATTTTTTACACTGTGTCCCCCATAAGGTCATACAAGACCTCAGGGGGACATTTAACCCTTTCAGTACCAGGCCACTTTTCACCTCAAATCCCAGGCCGTTTTTTGCAAATCTGACATGTGTCACTTTATGTGGTAATAACTTTGGAACGCTTTTACTTATCCAGGCCATTCTATGTGACGAGAAAACAATCTTATTGTGCTTCACGATAGTAGTAAACTTGTGGCAAAATATTTCATTTTTATTTATAAAAAAAATACCAAATTTACCAAACTTTCAAAATACATAGTAATACCTCAAAAAATAGTTATTATTTTACATTCCCCATATGTATACTTTATGTTGGCATCATTTTATAAATGTCATTTTACTTTTTTGGGACGTTAGAGGGCTTAGAAGTTTAGAAGCCATTTTTCAAATTTTCAACAAAATTTCCAAAACCATTTTTTTTAAGAACCAATTCAGATATAAAGTGATTTTGAGTGGCTTATGTAATGGAAACCACCCATAAATGACCCCATTTTAGAAACTACACCCCTCAAATTATAAAAAAACTGCTGTTACAAAATTTGTTAACCCTTGAGGTGTTCCACAAGAATTAATGGAAAATGGAGATGAAATTTCAAAATTTCACTTTTTTTTGGTAGATTCATGTTAATTTTTTTCTTGCAAAACAAGGGTTAACAGCAAACTAAACCTCAATATACATTACTCTGATTTTGCAGTTTACAGAAATACCTCATATGTGGTGGTAAAAGGGTTTGTGGCAGTGGTCAGAAGGAAAGGAGCGCCATACGGATTTTGGAGGCAGATTTTGCTAGAATGGTTTTTAGGCACCATTTTGTAATTGAGAGTCCCTGACGTACCCCTAAAGTGGAAACCCTCAAAAAGTGACCCCATTTTGGAAACTACACCCTTCAAAGAATATATTAAGGGGGGTACTGGCCACTTTGACCCCCTAAGCGTTTTATGGAATTTGGAAACACTTGGCTGTGACAATGAAAAGTTTCATTTCTTCCAATAAAATGTTGCTTTAGCCCCAAATTTTTCATTTTCACAAGGGGTAACAGAAGAAAAGCACCCCATAATTTGTTCACCATTTTCTCCTGAATACGGCAACACCCCATATGTGGTGGTAAACTGCTGTGGGGGCACATGACAGGACTCAGAACAGAAGGAGTGCCATATGGATTTTACAACACAGATTTTGATGGATTGGTTTGTGGGAGCCATTGGACGCGGCAATACCTAATATGTTTATCTTTTTTTACCTTTTTTTTTACAATTTTTTTTTTACTTTTTTTTGGAAAATGTTTTTTTTTTTAGGAAACTTTATTTTTTAACTTTTTTTCCCACTTTATTTAACTTTTGGGGGTCTGATCCCCTTTACAATGCTTTACAATACTTTTGTATTGTAATGCATTGGCTGTAAGTGTATTACTCAGTGTAATACACTTACAGCCTGCTTCCTGTGCGATCCAGGGGGCTGGATTGCACAGGCATGCAGGGATAGCAGCCACGATGCCTAAGGAAGGCATCGGGCTGCTATCCGAGCCATCGGGTCCCCGTCACAGCAGCGCGGGGACCCGATGGCCCCCCGCTCGACATCCGGAACTCCTTTAACTCCCGCACACGTGCCGCGGTCAGCTCTAACCGCGGCACATGAAGGGTTAATGCGCCGGCATCTGTGTTTTCATCGATGCTGGTGCATTCAACAGGGGTCCGGCACCTGGGCACAGCCGGACCCCTGCCGCTGATCGGACATACATGTACGGCGCTGGGACTTGCGGCAGTGATTTTTGCGCACTGGGAGTCTAAGGGTTAACTTCACTTATTTTATTTTTTTTACACTTGATTTCTCCTGTAACCTGGGCTGACATAGTAGCCCCAGTTACAGGGGAAATACATCCCTAGAGAGGCTATACAGCATAATACTATGCTGTACAGCCTCAGTGCAGGGCTGATCAGGTCTATGAGAGACCCGGCAGCTCCTGCACTCTCCCGGCGATCACGTGACCGCTGGGTCGGAACAGGAAGTGCAATAGCGGTGAGCGCTGTGTATACAACAATCTAGAAGGCAGGGACTCCTCGGAACGGTCCCTGCCTTCTCTTTGGGGTACCCTGCTGTCACTGACAGCAGGTACCCCACTGTGCAGCTGCATGATTAGCGTTTCTGAACGTCCATTCAGAGATAGATAACCACTTCCCGGACGTTTCTTTACTATGGGCGGACGGGAAGTGGTTGAAGGAATCCCTTGCCCTCTACACCTATGGGAGTGTTAAAAAATTAGTTGGTGAACAGAATTTTGCTAAGTCGTATTTCATTATTAAATAGTCTCCATTTTCTGTATTAATCTTCATTAGATGTCATGTATGCTTAAAAAATAATGACTCATATTCACTTGATATGTCTATAGGAAAAGAGGAAATTGCAGACCCTTAGAATTTCCAGATGAATTAATGTGTATGTCATTGGCAGCCTCCATCATCATTCTTTTGATTTGATTTGTTGCTTAACGTATACTTGCATGATTGTGATGGAATATATTAAAATTGATGACAAAGGGGGTGTGATTACACCATCATTTATTTCTAATAAAATTAACTCTCTGGGTGTGACCAAGAGACATCTGCATGATCAGCGATGAGACTGGACATGTACTTCTTGTGCTGCAGCCACACCCTCTTACCATGAAGGGGGAAATTTAACATAATTTGAACACCACAGACAACTGAGTATAAAGTCCTATTTTGGGACTTATCCAAAATTGGATTGACAGAAGAAAATATGGAGCTAGTTAACAAACTAGTTAGTAATTAGAGTTGAGTGAACGTGCTTGTAACGAGCACTGTACTGCTCAGATCCCCTGCGCTTGAATGGCCGCAGCCATCCGGATCAGTCCTCCTCACCCGACTGCAAGTCAGGTGAGGACTGATCCGGATGGCTGCGGCCATTCACGCGCAGGGGATCCGAGCAGTACAGTGCTCGTTACGAGCACGTTAGCTCAACTCTATTAGTAATACTTTGGCAAAAAATACATGGGCAGTATACAGTGCCGCATGGAATGTTTTGCAAACACTCTGTTTGGCCAACGATATTAATATTTTAAACGACAGCGTGAACTACAACATTCAATTTATTTTAGAACTATTAAAAAAAAAAAAAAAAAAAAAAAAGCTGCATACATTCCAAAATTTTTTAGCACATATAGCCCTTTTTCAAAAAATCTACATTATTAACTCTATATCATCCAATTTCTTGATTAAACAAATCAAAGATATAAAAAGAAACAAACACTGTAAACAATAGAACTCGACTTTTTTCCCCTTCACATATTAAAAAAGCTCATTAACTACTTACCATCCATCTGCTTTTCAGCTTATGAATCTAATGCTTTTCAAAGCAGCTTTTTCATTAACTTTCTTCGGTGCACTTCGCATCGGCAAAATCGCAGCTGAGAACACAAATTCAATTGCCCCTTTACAGTTAGGTGACGTGTCCATTTTTCAGGATCAAATTAAAATATTAATAAGGAGATCTAAAACGGACCAATCTGGTATTGGTAAGAGTATTACACTGAATGTTTTTCCCTCATCTATTCTTTGCCCAGTCAAGACAATGAAGGAATGGTTATCGGTAAGGTCTTGGTTCCCAGGCCCACTTTTCTTACACACCAGCAAATTACCTTTAACAAAATTTCAATTCATTTCCATTCTTCACAAATGTAAAGATAAAGCCGGTTTAAAAAAAAAAAAAAAAAAAGAAAAAATATCTCTGCTTACTCCTTCAGAATCGGAGTGGCAATTTTGGCCTCTCAAATTGGTCTAAATGTAAAAACAAAGAAAATAGCTAGGTGGTCCTCTGATAGATGTAAGATTTACATAAGACCTGAATTATCATTATAATTTTTTTCAGATTGTACGAGGACCATCTGTAATTTCGCAAACAAACTCATTTATGCAGCCAAAAAATGAGCTACAAAAAAAATTTAAAATCGGACAATTTAGCCTTTAAGTCGAATTTTCAGATACTATGGAAAAGCATTGTTAATCTTCGCATAAAAAAACATACGCAGAATGTTTAGCATTGTCAAAAAATTGTCCTTTTCCTAACTTGTTTATTCTGTATCCTGGTTCCTTTGATCTAGGAAGATTAAAAACACATGAGCTAATCTCTGAAATAAAAAATACCTTTGTTAAGTTACACTCACTTTTTCCACATACAAAAATAATTTTTTGAGAAATAACACCTCGTTTAGCTTGGAAATCTGAAAAAAAATGATATTCATGGACAAAAAAAAAAAAAAAAAAAAAAAAACAGAAAAATGATCAAGAAAATAGAAAAATTGCTTAGTGGCTTATTTAACAAACATTTGTTATCCGATATTGGTTTGGACATCCTAAATGTTGGGTTTCAAAATATAATAGAGAGGTGTGAGGTTGTCACGGTGTGTTGAGCCATTTAGCTACGCTATATGGCGGTATGGGTAAAGTCGCCCTAACTGGGCAAACTATTTTTGTTGGTTATTACTTAATTGGTTATTAATTGTTGGTTATTTTAATTGAGTTATATAATTATATTTAGGTTACTTTAGGCACCGTAGCCAAACATAATCCATTAATAAATGAATTAATAAACAATCGTGTCCAGTTATTTATTGGAGTCAAATAGTTGGTTACAAGTTGGGGTCTATGACACCATGAAGAGAACACATCGCTTGTACAAACTCAAATGACCTGTGAGCACAGCAGAGACGGCTGAATTGGTGGCATGACATAGGTGCAAGTACTAAGCAAACCATCTTCCCTCCATAGTTTAGTGCACAGGAAGATTTTCACCAAAGCCTGAAGAAGCTCTATAAGGTGCATAAATCTCATCAAGGTAAAATGTATGTTTTATGCAATACATGATTATATTGAATAGATCAATTTGCTCTAAAATGTTTGAATAGAAACCTTTATATCAGCATTGTTTTATTATAATTTAAGCATGCTGTTGAACATATAATTATGATAAAATCTAGAATTAAAAATAAATCAAGATATACTGTGCCATTGTTTTAAACTAGTGGAAAAATATAGATTTTTAAAGGTCTCCTTTATTACTCCAGAGTAGTGCGAGTCCAATGTCTAGTTATCAATATTATTTGTCTTATTACATTTTTCCTGCTATTAATTAGCTTAACAATGTCTGTCATAACTGATTAATGGACACTTAAGAATGTTTAATATTTAAAACTATAAACCTTACATTCAAATCTAAAAGTAAAAATGCAAGATCCTCAGACAGATACCGGTGATCCACAGTCCTATACAATCTGCAGTGCACTGTTCACTGGTTTAGGACATTCATATATCACATTTATTACTTTGCTTATTGATTATTTATTCTGCATTGTATTTCATAAATAACAGAAAAGAACAAATGACAAATGTACGGAATCATACATTATACACTTAGACAACTAGATAGTTACACAAAGGCAGGAAACAGGAGAGGCAGCCTCAAGGGTGCAGCTGTTTCCTCTGCCTAAAACAGCACATCACATCTCTAATGCTGATCACACAGCTAGATTGTGAACTGGGAGTAGATCAGTACACTGTGACATGGCATTCATAGGGGCTATGTGGTTATTCAAAAGTTTAGAAGGGTATAATGGCTACTATTATGTGGCAAAGTGACTTGCATTTATAAGCAGAGGTAAGCAGCACACTGGAGGAAGGTCTGACCAATTTATTAAGAGGCACATACCTTTTAATAAATTTGTCACATCGCTGTTGTCCAACTGAAATTTACTTCAGCTAGCGGAGTAGATTTCACCTATAAGTTATTATATTACTAAATTATTGTAAATGTATTGGGCTGATGTGGCTATACCCCCTTCAGCTAAAGTCGACAACTTTTTTTTAAAAAAAAGTGGCAAGACTGGAGGAAAACATAAAAAGCCGCTAAAAAGTTTTGCACAATACACCCTTTGACCAAATCTTTAGACTTATTTTTACACCGAAAACCTGGCTTAATTACTAGTGACGATCGAGCACCCCAATGTTCGGGTGCTCTGGCTGAACACTAGGTGGCGATCGAGTGCTCGGTCGAGCACCCGAGTATAATGGAAGTCAATGGGAGAGGAACAGGCACCCCCTGCTCGGATGAGGGGAGGGTGTCTGGCCCATAGGGAAACGTCAGAAAATGGTGGAAACACCACAGAAATGGATAGGGAACAGCATGGGGAGGATGTCTGGATGCATCTTGGACACTGAAGTCGCTGCTATTAATGATGATGGCCAACTATTACGCCACTTTTACGGAATGACAAAAATACCCCCCAAAACAACATCGATTTTACAGGAAATTTTGTTAGGAAACATAGATTTAAATGTACGTTAAGCACAAGTGTTGCCAAAAATTACACGAATGAGGCACTTCCACACAACCGGTATATCATATAAAGGAGGGCCTCATTCACATTGTGGTATAATTGTGGGACTCCGACACTCATAAAGCCTATGCACTAAGGGAAAGGGCTGCCAAAAATTACAAGGAACAGGCACTCCAATACCCCCTTTATTACACAAAGGAGTGCATCAGACACACCCTTGAAAAATTATGATTGATGGCCTGCTGCTGACACGCAAAAACAATAGTAGTGACATGCTGCTGCTGAGCGTGTAAAAAATTATGGGTGACATGCTGCTGCTTACTTGAGCATCTAAAAAAATTAAGGGCGACACACTGATGCCGATCAAACTGTCCCAAATTTAAGATTGACATGCTCCTGCCGAGCAGAATGTCAAAAAATTTACGGGTGACACGCTGCGGCCCATCAAACTGTCCCAAATTTAAGGGTGACACGCTGCTGCTCATCAAACTGTCCCAAATTTAAGGGCGACACGCTGCTGCTCATCAAACTGTCCCAAATTTAAGGGCGACACGCTGCTGCTCATCAAACTGTCCCAAATTTAAGGCTGACATGCTGCTGCCCATCAAACTGTCCCAAATTTACAGGTGACACGCTGCTGCCCATCAAACTGTCCCAAATTTACGGTTGACACGCTGCTGCCCATCAAACTGTCCCAAATTTACGGTTGACATGCTGCTGCCCATCAAACTGTCCCAAATTTAAGGGTGACACGCTACTGCCCATCAAACTGTCCCAAATTTAAGCTTGATATGCTGCTGCCGAGCAGAACGTCCAAAAAGTTTATGGGTGATACGCTGCTGCTCATCCAACTGTCCCAAATTTAAGGTTGACATGCTGCTGTCGAGCTGACCGTAAAAATTTTTTAAGGGTGACATGCTGCTTAGCTGAACGTCTAAAACATAAGTGATGGAAGGGGTACATGATAATACAGTGTATTCAATACACCCTAAAAGCCAGATTTAAGGTTCCTTCATGTTAAGCCGCTTTCCTCTGGTGGAGTAGAGAAGTCAGGGGCAATCCAGGCCTTGTTCATTTTGATAAGCGTCAACCTGTCAGCATTGTCAGTTGACAGGCGGATGTGCTTATCAGTAATTATGCTCCCAGTGGCACTAAATACCCGCTCAGACAAAAAGCTGGCGGCAGGGCAGGCCAGCACCTCCAAGGCACAGAGCGCCAGTTTGTGCGACTGAGGAAGGAGGGAGGAAGGAGGATCAGGGTGAGGATGCCGTTGCCCAGACTCTTGGCTACTGAGACTGGACTTTGTGGAAGAGAGGGTGGTGCTTAAACGACTGGAAGCATTATAAGCTGAAATCCAACCCATTACCTGCTCGCACTGGTGTGGCGACAAGAGTTGTGTCTTGCACCGCCCTGCAAACTGTGACATGAAGCTAGGAATTGTGGATGACTTTGTCTCTTGGGCTCTGCCAGCAGGCACAGTTTCACCGCTCCCTGAGCCTTCACCTCTGTGTTCACCATCAGCAGCACGCCCACTTCCTCGTCCCTTTCTGCTCGCCTTGCGCATATTGTATAGTATATATGCAATTTTGTCACAACTACAGTAGTGTAGATTTTTATTAACTGTATGATCAGAAAAATTTAAACGAATGTCCAATTTTCTGAATGTGCAAACCTTATAGAGCAGCCGCAAATGAGAAACTGTGGCCTAAATTAGCGGTATTAAATTATTAAATGTAACAACGGATATCAGCTACATAGACTTTTGAATGGTTGTAATACGCTGTGCACCTAGCGTTACTGACAGGGCACACTTGGGGGTTTTTTGCTAGAAAAAAAAATAAAAAAACAGACGTATTTCACAATGGACTTTGGTCTTTTTGGAACAGAAACAATCTTTCTACCTACCCAAATCCTATCCCTATAGTTTAATTCCCTCCTTGGGCAAATTAAACTGCAGACGCAAATGAGGAACTGCAGCCTAAATTAACGGTATTAAATGTAACAACAGATGTCAGCTATATAGACATTTGAACGGTTCTAATACGCTGTGCACCTAGTGTTACTGACAGGGCACACTGCAGCATGTCAACCTTAAATTTGGGACAGTTTGATGCTGTTTTTGCCACCAAAAAAAAAAAATGCAGAAGGATTTAACAATGGACTTTTCTGTCTTTTGAACAATGATACTAACCCTGCCTATAGAAATTCTATCCCTACACAAGTCCCTCCTTGCGCAAATGTTATACAGCTAGACGCAAAAGAAGTACTGCGGGCTTAACAGCAGAAATTATAGCAAAGTATGTCAGGTATATAGTATACAGAGAGTATCCTACAGCATGCAGCAGCACATGTGGCGTTAATGGCAGGCCACCTAGCGCTATTTTCACCACCTTTAAAGTCCTCAAAAATTATAAAATATTGGTTTGTGCCAGATATAAAGGGCTTTTGGGTCTTTGTTGAGCGATTTCTATCCCTGCCTAGCGTGCTTCTCTCTCTACACGGTCTGTCCCTGCTTGCAGCAGCTGTCCGTGGCTCGGTATGCGCCAGTCACGTCACTGGGTGCTTTATAGCACCTGATGACGCATTCCCGGCCATCCAGTGTAATGCCAGTAGCCAACATGGTGACTGGAGCATGGCGCTCGAGCACACGCCTTATTCGGCCGAATACCGCATGGTCACGAACAACGCCATGTTTGGCCGAATAGTGTATTCGGCCGAACATGTTCGTTCAACACTATTAATTACTCCTTTGAACTTATTATCAAGGTGACTAACTCACACTGACAAGAAGATACGTACTATGGGTGTCACTGCTGTGCAGACACTGGCTGTCACATTAATAGGGCAATTAAGGGTGTTACTGTTATGTGGAAACTCCTTAGGAAGCTGAGGTTGCAATTGTTATGGAGGTACTGTAGGCATTATTATTTTTAACACACTGTGGCTATCCCTCCTACACAGGAGCTGTGGCCATCGTAGATTTACTGGTACTATGACAGTCTCTTAAACAATATACATTATTTAAAATAAAGTGTATGAAAGCATGGTGGCTGTCACTGTTATGAGGAAACTGTGTTAATGAGGTTCTGTGACTGACACCATTCTGGGGGGTTTGTGACTATACCTCCATTATGTCTTATGTATCATTTAATGTATATAATATTTATTTGTGATCTTTTGCATCTTTGTATGGAAAACACAAATATTTTTAATATTATAATCTACCTTTGAGTATAATTTTATATTATTTCATGTAGTCCAAATAAATGTATAACATTTTTATATCATAAAAGAATACACAATTTTACATTACTCAGACCAAGTTTACATGTATGAGCATTATTGCAGCAATCTTTGTAAAAAAAAAAAAATATGCCACATTTGAGTATACAATTGTGTGTATATTTCTTATCTTCGCAACCAACCTGCCCTTGCCTCCCCTGCAGCAGCTCTAGGTATTATTTCTAAACTTCGAACGGAATAGGTGGCATTTTAAATCACTAGTGCTGGAATGTAATGTAAATTTATTTCCCCAAGTAAATTTTATTTTTCTAAAATATCATATTGTTTGGAATTTTCAGTTTACATATGAATATAAATTGTAATTGATAAAATTGCTAAAACACAGTATGCAGATTACAAATAAATTAAAGAAAAAAATTAAACATGAAATATATTAAATTATATTGAACATAATTTGAATATTAACATTACAAATATTACATAGGGATTAAAACAAACTTGCTCATCTAATTATTGAATAGATTTATATAGCAATAAATTATGTTAATAAAAAGAAAAATAAACTAGATGTACTTTTCTGTTATGACTTTGAAAATATTATGTTTTTTTTCTGCAGTTTAGTTTGCAATATGGGTGACTTTCACAACAGGCACACAAGCCAATTTAAAGTCCAAGCATCAAGCAATTTGAGATCCACCAGCTCTACGCAGTAATATAATTATTCCCTCTGAGGCTCCTAATTGTCTTCATCACACCATGATTTCTGCACAAATTAAACATGCATTTTAGCTATATATAACTTGCTTTGCAGTTAACATCCTAGAAAAAGATTTCAAGGAGAACAGATTTCAAATTTATCTACTGTGCCCCACATTTACGATTACCATAAACATTTATATATTATATATTTTATTTACCATTAAAGTATTATATTATTAATAGAGATGAGCGAGTAGTGTTCGATCGAGCCGGTATTCGATCGAATACTACGCTATTCGGCATACTCGATTTCAATCGAGTATAACGGCGATGGCGCACTTAGAATTCGTTTCCCCTCCCAACTTCCCTGGCGCTCTTTTTCCACCAATCAACATGCAGGGGGGGTATGACAGGCACGCTGAGCACGCTGGCAGCGCGAAAACAGCGTCTACATGGATTGGCTGGAAAAACCATGTGACCTCGAATATTAAAAACTCAGCTCTTCCTGCTCGTACGCATATGCTGCGTGAACTTAGTCAGGGACAGAGGCTGGAGAAGGGACAGACAGGTTTTAGCAGTTGGACAGGCAGGAGCGTGATTAAAAGCCCTTATCAGGGCTACTATAGTGCACTACAGTGATAGCTTTACTACAAGATACACTTTACAGAGAACGGCTGCCGTATTCAGGGATAGCTGCTGGAGTAGGGACAGAGAGAGCCATTAGTGGTGTATTAGGTGCTCTGCTACATACCAAACTATATTTGGCACTACTGTTCAGCGTTCTTTTTGGCTGAAAAACCCTGTTATATAACTAGTGTGTATATGCACCATCTGATCTGGCAGTATACGGCTGTGAATTTTATTTTATTTTTTTAAATACAGTTTATTTGGCTCTAGTGTTCTGGGTTCTGTGTGCCTGCAATACCCTTTTTGTATACCAGGTGTAAATACCCACCGTCTGTTCAGTTAGTACACGGCTGTGTACCTTGAAATATACAATATCTAGGCCATTTAATAGGCCACTGTACTGTGCGTTCTCTTGCTAAATTATCTCACATACCTGGTGTAAATACCCACCGTCTGTTCTGTTACTACACGGCTGTGTACTTTGAAATATACAATATCTAGGCATTTTAATAGGCCACTGTACTGTGCGTTCTCTTGCTAAATTATCTCACATACCTGGTGTAAATACCCACCGTCTGTTCTGTTACTACACGGCTGTGTACTTTGAAATATACAATATCTAGGCATTTTAATAGGCCACTGTACTGTGCGTTCTCTTGCTAAATTATCTCACATACCTGGTGTAAATACCCACCGTCTGTTCTGTTACTACACGGCTGTGTACTTTGAAATATACAATATCTAGGCATTTTAATAGGCCACTGTACTGTGCGTTCTCTTGCTAAATTATCTCACATACCTGGTGTAAATACCCACCGTCTGTTCTGTTACTACACGGCTGTGTACTTTGAAATATACAATATCTAGGCATTTTAATAGGCCACTGTACTGTGCGTTCTCTTGCTAAATTATCTCACATACCTGGTGTAAATACCCACCGTCTGTTCTGTTACTACACGGCTGTGTACTTTGAAATATACAATATCTAGGCATTTTAATAGGCCACTGTACTGTGCGTTCTCTTGCTAAATTATCTCACATACCTGGTGTAAATACCCACCGTCTGTTCTGTTACTACACGGCTGTGTACTTTGAAATATACAATATCTAGGCATTTTAATAGGCCACTGTACTGTGCGTTCTCTTGCTAAATTATCTCACATACCTGGTGTAAATACCCACCGTCTGTTCTGTTACTACACGGCTGTGTACTTTGAAATATACAATATCTAGGCATTTTAATAGGCCACTGTACTGTGCGTTCTCTTGCTAAATTATCTCACATACCTGGTGTAAATACCCACCGTCTGTTCTGTTACTACACGGCGGTGTACTTTGAAATATACAATATCTAGGCATTTTAATAGGCCACTGTACTGTGCGTTCTCTTGCTAAATTATCTCACATACCTGGTGTAAATACCCACCGTCTGTTCTGTTACTACACAGCTGTGTACCTTGAAATATACAATATCTAGGCCTTTTAATAGGCCACTGTACTGTGCGTTCTCTTGCTAAATTATTTCACATACCTAATTATATACCCAAATATTGTATTTGCAACAAAAAAAAAATAAAATGCGGAGGGGGGCTAGCGGAATCGGACGTGGACGAGGACGGGGGCGCGGAAATGCTGTTGGTGGCCTTGTTGAAGCCAGTGGGGATACAATGCGTGCTGGTGAGGGTCAGCCAGGATCACACTCATCCAGAATCCCTGCCTTTATGGGACAGTTAAGCAGGGGGCGAGTTACACCGCTGTTGAGGCCTGAGCAGGTTGAACAGGTGGTGCAATGGATAGCCGATAGCGCTTCCACACAGTTGTCCACCAGCCAGTCATCCACACAGTCTCACTCTGACCCTCCTTCCTCCACACCTGGCCAACAGAGTCATCCCACCCTTGACCCCTCCCAGGAGCTCTTTTCGGGTCCTTTTTCAGATGTGCCGGAAGAATCCCAGGAGCTAGCAGAGGAATTTGTTTGTAGTGATGCCCAAACACTTGAGTTTTCGCCATCTCCTGCTGATGTGGACCCTGAACCAGCATCTGTAATCATGAGCGATGATGATGAGACGCAGTTGCCATCAAGGGAGGCTGTTGGAATGTCCAGTGGGCAGGAGGAGGAGCAGAGTGAGGAAGAGGAGGTGGATGACGAAATGACCGACCCCACTTGGCCAGGGGTGATGTCCAGCGGGGAAAGCAGTGGAGAGGTGGTGGTCTGCGCAGCACCGAAAAAGGCAGCAAGAGGCAGAGGGATGTCCAGAGGCAGAGGGATGTCCAGAGGCAGAGGGATGTCCAGAGGCAGAGGGATGTCCACAGGCAGAGGACAGTCCAGACAGAGTAGTGAGGCCACAGCCAGCACGGCCGAAGCTGTTCCCGGCAGCGGGCAGTCGCGTGAAGCTCCCCCATCGAGGCCTCGTACTTCTGTGGTGTGGAGATTTTTTAATGTTTGTGCGGATGACAAACTGAGCGCGGTTTGCACACTCTGCCACTCAAAACTGAGTAGGGGCTCTGAGAAGAGCAATCTGACCACCTCAGGCATGCGGCGTCACTTGGAAGTCAAGCACTGGGCTGAGTGGGAGAGAGCAAACGCAATACAACCTGCGCCCGGTCTTGCTGCCACTGCCTCTTCCCCTTTGTTGTGTGCTGCCACTGCGGTCCAGACCTCCAGCCAGGACACCTCCACATCTGCCTCGGCTACTTTGGGGCCTTCTCCTTCAGCCTCCCCTTCCCCCGCCTCTTCGCCTGCACCTTCACACTCCTCGTCCCAACAACTGTCCATCTCGCAGGCGTTCGACCGCAGGCGGAAGTACGCCTCGAGTCACCCCCAAGCCCAAGCCTTAAACTGCCACATCTCCAAACTGCTGGCCCTGGAGATGTTGCCGTTTAGGCTTGTGGAGACGCAGGCCTTCCGCGACCTGATGGCGGCTGCCGCACCTCGCTATTCCGTCCCTAGCCGCCACTACTTTTCCCGGAGTGCCGTCCCCGCCCTGCACCAGCACGTGTCGCGTAACATCAGGCGGGCCCTGAGGTACGCAGTCAGCGCAAAGGTCCACTTGACCACCGACTCGTGGACAAGCGCTTGCGGCCAGGGACGCTACATCTCTTTGACGGCACACTGGGTGAATGTAGTGGAAGCGGGGACGGGGTCGCAAACAGAGACGGCCTACCTACCACCCCCGCCCAAGATTGCCAGCATGGGTTCTGATAAACCCCCCTCCTCCTCCTCCTCCTCCTCCTCCTGTGCCTTAACATCTCCCTCAGCCGCTAGCTGGAAGCGTTGCAGCACTGGCGCGGGGAGACGTCAGCAGGCGGTGCTAAAGCTCATCAGCTTGGGCGACAGGAAGCACAGCGCCCCAGAGGTGAGGGACGCCATATTGCAGCAGACGGAGATGTGGCTGTCGCCGCTGCAGCTAGGACCAGGCATGGTCGTGTGCGATAACGGCCGTAACCTGGTGGCGGCTCTGGAGCTTGCCGAACTCAATCACGTACCATGCCTGGCCCACGTTTTTAATCTGGTAGTCCAAAAATTTCTGAAGACTTACCCCAACCTGGCAGAGCTACTGGTGAAAGTGCGGCGCTTGTGCGCTCACTTTCGTAAGTCAACTGTAGCTGCTGCTAGCTTAAAAAAACTCCAGCAACGCCTCCATTTGCCTGAACATCGGCTGTTGTGCGACCTGCCCACTCGCTGGAATTCCACCTATTCCATGTTGGCCAGGGTGTGTGAGCAGCAGAGAGCATTGATGGAGTACCAGATAATGAATCCACGCGTGCCTCCAACTCAGCTCCCTCAGTTTGCCAACCATGAGTGGCCATGGATGGCAGACATATGCGATGTACTGCGTATCTTTGAGGAGTCCACCAAGAAGGTCAGCAGCGAGGACGCTATAGTGAGCGTAACCATCCCGCTCCTAGGCGTCCTTAAAGAATCGCTCATCGCAATAAGGGAGAACGCATTGCACGCAGAGGAGACGGGGGTAGGAGGAGACGCAACGGAGCTACACAGTCAGACCACACTTTTGTCTGCTTCACGGTGGCAGTTGCAGGAGGAGGAGGATGAGGAGGAGGACGACGTGGAGGTGGCTGTGGAAGAGGAGGAGGATGCTGGCGGCGAGGGTAGCAGTCAGGCTGTGTGCGTCCCATTGGTTCAGCGCGGATGGGGCGGAGAGGAGGCGGAAGAGGAAGAGGAGGAAATGGCAAGTGATCCTTCTGGTGGGGGCAGTGAGGTCATGCCTATTCAGAGTCTGGCACACATGGCTGACTTCATGCTGGGCTGCTTTTCCCGGGACACACGTGTTGTCCGGATAGTGGAGAACAAACTGTACTGGGTCTTCGCACTCCTGGACCCCCGGTATAAAGATAACGTCTCCTCTTTTATTCCGGTAGAGGAGAGGACGAATCGATTGCTGGAATACCAGAGGGAACTCGTGCAGAACATGATGGAGATTTTCCCACCCACCATCGCTGGCGGCAGAGAGGAGAGGGTCTCCCAGAGTCCCACAACATCAATCAGGCCCACAGCCACCAGGGGAACACTCTCCAAGGTGTGGGACACGTTCATGGCACCCCCTCGTGCAACTTCCATCACTGCGGGGCCCGCTATCAGCAGGAGGGACAAGTATCGGCGGATGTTGCGGGAGTACCTGGCAGACCGTAACCCTGTCCTCCCCGATCCCTCGGCGTCCTACACTTACTGGGTCTCCAAGTTGGACACGTGGCTGGAACTGTCCCTGTACGCCTTGGAGGTGCTTGCCTGCCCTGCCGCCAGCGTGCTATCAGAAAGGGTGTTCAGCGCAGCCGGGGGCATTATAACCGATAAGCGCAGCCGCCTGTCAACCGACAGTGCGGACAGGCTGACGCTAATCAAAATGAACAGCAAGTGGATTGACCCGGACTTTGCTTCTCCAACCGTGGAAAGCAGCCAAAAGTGAAGTGCCATCTGTATGAAGTGCCATTTCCTCCTCCACCTCCTCCTCCTCCTCCTTAACCGCCATAGAATTGCTCCGTAAATAAGAAAAATGTATATGTTTATGGCTCACATCTTGGGCCTCCACAAAATGTTTAAGAGGTCTCACCTATTGGGCCTCCACATAATTTTTAAGAGGTCTCACCTCTTGGGCCTCCACAAAATGTTTAAGAGGTCTCACCTCTTGGGCCTCCACATAATTTTTAAGAGGTCTCACCTCTTGGGCCTCCACATAATTTTTAAGAGGTCTCACCTCTTGGGCCTGCACAAAATGTTTAAGAGGTCTCACCTCTTGGGCCTCCACATAATTTTTAAGAGGTCTCACCTCTTGGGCCTGCACAAAATGTTTAAGAGGTCTCACCTCTTGGGCCTCCACATAATTTTTAAGAGGTCTCACCTCTTGGGCCTCCACAAAATCTTTAAGAGGTCTCACCTCTTGGGCCTCCACAAAATCTTTAAGAGGTCTCACCTCTTGGGCCTCCACAAAATCTTTAAGAGGTCTCACCTTGCCCAATTAGGGCCCCTGCCACAAAATCTTTAAGAGGTCTCACCTCTTGGGCCTCCACAAAATCTTTAAGAGGTCTCACCTCTTGGGCCTCCACAAAATCTTTAAGAGGTCTCACCTCTTGGGCCTCCACAAAATCTTTAAGAGGTCTCACCTCTTGGGCCTCCACAAAATTTTCCATGAGCCTCTGGCCAGCCCACGGCCTCTTCCTGCCTTTTGCGGTCCTACGCATCCCTCCACATCCCCACTGCTTTACCTGCTAGACATGACACTGGGCCAGGTCGGGTCACTGATATCTCTAGCGCCAACAATTTGGGCATTTTAAGGCTTCTGCATGTGTTTGAGTTGTTTTTACATTTTAAAGAAGACATGTCTGACCACATTTCACACACACACACAATGACAATTAGGGGTGGGGTCTATTTGCTTTCCCCCTTGCCTATGCCATCTGTGGTTGTCATAGGCAACGTGATTTTAAGGGGTGCAGAATTTCATCTTTTTTGTCTAGTTTGGCTTGGGGTCCATGGCAATGTAGAGGAAAGAAGGTTTCCTTGTATGGTCTCACTTTACAGAGAGATTAGATTGTCTTTGGAGTGTATTGTTGAGAGGCTGTGATAGTGGCGTAATAGTGCGACTTGGGCGCGTTATATGCACCCAGACATGCTTCCCCTGCTGTCCCAGTTGCATTCCAGCAGTGTTGGCATCCTTTTCTGAGGTTCCAGGGTGGACTTGGTGACCTCCAAGTGGTCGAATTGAGATTTCCAAGTGGCGAGCATTTTTTTCCCATAGACTTTAATGGGATTCGATATTCGGTCGAATAGTCGAATTTCGCGGTCTATTCGAATCGAATTTCGAACTTTCGAATATTTCACTACTCGCTCATCTCTAATTATTAAAATCAATATGATCCAAATTATAAAGGAAATGTAACATTTTGTATAATAATTCATTATGTTTTAATAATATTTTATGCTTTTCAATTCTCTGAGCATTCTAATACAGTACAATAGTGTCAAATTTTTCTACTAAAGCTTAAAGATAGTGTTGAATGAATCGAGCTTCAGATAATAGAAGCCTATCGCCTCCATAGAGGCAAGGGCTCTTGTTTACAATAACAGACTGCCGGGCGGAGACTTCAGTGACGTCACATACTCTGATAGACCGGCTTTAGCACTGCCCTAGCCCTTTAATGGGCCCGCCCATCAGTGCCAGTGACGTCACTGGGCTCACTGTTGGGCGGAAGCCTCCGCCTGGCAGAGTCCGGTTTGTCACTGGAACTAGGCAAGATGTCTTTGCCCTGCGCGATTTAGCACAGGGCAAAGGAGAGCATCGGAGCATAAAATGCTCCGATGCTCTTGTCAGGCAGGCTGCCTGGGTGAATTTAAGGGTATGTCCAGGTTCAGCTCTGAACCCGGACAACCCCTTTAATATAAGGCACTTACTAAGGTATGTGATTATCCATATTGCCTCCTTTGCATTATACACTACTTATATCCAGGGTTTACAATCACTCTGCAAATCAACAGCAGTGGCCATGCTTGCACACAATAGGAAAAGACCTCTTGTGGCAAGGCCATGGGAGTGAACATTGGCAAGCGTTTTTTCCTGCAGTATGCATGCAGGCCACGGCTGCTTGATTTCAGGGTGGTCATCACCCCTGGTTACGAGCAGTATATATTGTGATGGAAAAATGAATGAATCCAACAAAGGAAACAATATAGACAATTGCAATACACTAGTAACTCTTTGTCTACATGATAAATGTCATTTGTTGAAGTGAAACAATTCCTTTAAAGGCCGTGTCCCATATAGAACCTTTTCAAATGCAGTTTACTACTTTGATTTCTTTTCAAAGTAGCACAAATAGTTCGCCACCTTAAGAAAAATGAGGAAAAACTGTGCCATCATTTTTAGCTTGTTTAGGGAGGACTTACAATTCTAACTAAGATCACTAAGGGGTTGTTCACATATCAGTTATTTGATCAGTTATTTCCATCAGTTATTGTGAGCCAAAACCAGATGTGGGTCAAAAACAGCACACAGGTGTAGATCTTTTCATTATAACTGATCTCTGTTTAGTGTCCACTCCTGGTTTTGGCTGACAATAACTGATGGAAATCACTTATCAAATAACTAATATGTGAATAACCCCTTAGATGGATACCTCTTTGCAGATCAAAGGTATCACTTATATTAATGATATACTATATCACTTTCATACTAAGCTCTCTCTCTTCAAAAGTTGTCTTTAGTGATTACATAGTGATAATACATTATTTATCCAGTTTGCACCACTGGTGTTGCATTACAGTGTATCTGTAATTCACCTGGTGTGGACCCAGTTTGTTATTGAATGGATTTGGCATAGTGCTACTCATGAGTTCATTAACTAAGTAGTCCCCATGTTTTTCAACCCTATACAGGGATATGGTATTTGCTGCAGGAGAACCACCAGCTAGCTACTTTTTGGAGTAGTCTCCCTTCAGTTACAGATGACTCAGATGGGTCAAGAGACACCACTGCCTAGTACCAAAAGGGACAGGCAGAATCATAATAAGTGGACAAGCCGAGGTCAGGGCAAGCAGAGTCTGTTCAGCAAACAGGACAAAGGTTAGAGCAGGTGGCACAAGATCATTACAATAAACAGGTAGAGGTCAGGGCAGGCAGAACAGGTTCAACATGGTCAACAAGCAGAGGTCAGGTACGAAAGAGGTCATACAACACACTTTCACAGGGATTAGGTGACTTAGGAACCTTTTTGCTCAGGCAAACTCATATAGAAGTATTTTCCCTAAAATGCCCATGGAAGGCTTTCCATAGGCTGAAGACTGACTAGGAAGTATACACACGTTAAAAGTCAGAAAAAGCAAACATCCAACAGGCAGGAAGAACTGTAGTCAGGAAACAAACAGGCCACAGAGGCCTAGTGTGGAGTAGGCAGAGCTAAGAATACCTTGCCATCTGTGCAAGGTAAGGAGAAGGGAGATGGCAGCAGCAACAGACCTCTGTTGCAACAGGGCAGCAGGACAGGTGAGAAATGCAGCTCCATGTGTGCCCAGATCAAGGAGATACTGGCAGGCAAAGACTGTGGATGTTACAGTAACAATATTAAGGGTAAAGGGGGTACCATCTCTTCTTGGGGAGACAGTGCTTTAATCAGCATGAGGAGACTTACAGGCCATTCATGCTCCTCTGGAATTCTGGGAAGAAAAGGGATGCAAATGAACTCTTAACAAGCTCGGCCTCTAAATGCCACCAGATGTAAGGCAGCTATCTTGTAAGTCACTGTTCAGCTCTTTAAATAAGCCTTGAGACATGACTTGGATATTAAATAAGCCAGCACCTCATTTGCAGACAGAGATAGTACCCCCTTTAACCCTGACTTGGCCTCTCACCCAGTTAAGCCAGTAGTCTCTGTGGGGCACTGATGAGGGGCAATCACCCCAAAACAGCTGGCTGCAGATGAGGTGCTGGCTTATTTAATATCCAAGTCATGTCTCAAGGCTTATTTAAAGAGCTGAACAGTGACTTACAGGTAAGCTGCCTTACATCTGGTGGCATTTAGAGGCAGAGTTTGTTAAATGCTCATTTGCATCCCTTTTCTTCCCAGTAACAATATTAACACCCTGGATGCTATGACCAAGTGGCCAGATGGTGGTAATTGGAGAGTTCTTAAATGCTGACTATATAGATTCTGATATGAAAACGGCTCAGCAAACTCAAACTGCTACTAGCCCTTTTTAAACACGTTGGTTGGTTGGTAGGAAGCTAAGGTTACTCCTAGATGTTCACTAGAACCCACTGCAAGGCAGGATGGATTTATCTGCTAGGGTCTGCAGAGTATGATAGTGGATACTGGTGCACGTTCACTAGAAGCACACCTGCCAGAAAATCCAAGAGAAGCAGATTGAACAAAATAAAAAGTTGAGGGCTTAAGCCAAAAGGATACAGCAAAGATTCCAGGAATAATCAGAAGAATCCAAAGAAAGCAGGCGGTAGGTAAATCTAGTAAACAAGCCATAGAGAAAAAACAGGAGTTCAAATGAAGTAGTAGTGAACTAGAAATTCAATGAAGAAAGTCACAGGCAAGTTAATTTAGGATTTGCAGTCTTAAATTCCCCACCTAGCTCTGGTATTGGACACCGAGTCAGAAACCTAATTTGCTTGGCTTCCAGTCATGCTGACAGGTTGGCCAGCCGGGAACTCCTAACACTATCATTTGGCAAAATCTGGATTAATGTAATGCAGAATGTGAGGCATAAGGCCTGATATTTATTTTGGTACACTAGAGATGTTGAATGCATAAAGGATAATGGAAATCTTTCGATAAGTGAAATGGCAATATTTCTGGGCTGTACTCTACAAATAGGGGTTCTTGTTTGCAATGCGTTGAATTGCTATACAAGAATACAATGACTGTATTAGGTTCCAAAAAAGTAGCTTTACTCATGTAGGTTCTGTGCAGGAGCACTATGCACAGGATATGCCTTAGCTTATATGAGCCCCTGTGTGGAAATGTATTCTAAAGGTCTAAGGTAGTAATCTGCCTCAAAACCATAGAGATGAATTTTATTTTCCTGGAGTTGAAATTATGCAACCAGGGATGCAAAGGGGTTATCCCATGACTAATGTAAAAAATGAATATTAGATAACATATAGTACATGATAATCTCCTTCTCAGAAAGCTAGAACCAGCCCTGTACGTCACATGGATCCAGAGATCTCACCATTCATTGTTCTGCTAGATTTATATCAAGCTGACAGCTCAAGGGGAGTGTCTTCTCTGCTGCAGCTCAGGGGGCGTGTCTCAGCTCTTGCTATCACAGCTCAGGAGGCAGTTGAAGGATGAAACATGATGAGCATGTGCGGCCATCTCATGAGCCAGAGAAATAAGAAAAAAAACAAATTGCCGGTGGCGCTATACAGATACATTTTATTGAATAACTACATGCAAAAATTTTTATTACATGCAATTACAAAAGTATCCAGATGGTTTGAAAACTGTAGAATATTTTTCGTGGGAACAACCCTTAAGGATGTCTATATAAAAATGTCTGCTGCAACAGCATTTTGGTTTGTGACACTTGAACAGCATTTTGCGGTCAGTAGTGTTTTTATGAAATACAGCACGCTGTCCGATGTTGCTATATACAGTATAGGAAACCATGTTACCATAAAGACGCAGTCCAATTTGTGGGTGCAATCTTATACAGCAGGAAGTTCTGAGAATATTGATAGTTTTTTCATTTAAATCTTTGTTAACCCCTTCGCGACCAGCGCCGTACATGTACGGCGCTGGGGCGCTGCGGGCGTCATGGCCGGCAAGTCTCTGCTGTTTCTAACAGCAGAGACTTGCCGCTACCTACTCCATCGGCGGCGTCTTCCGGGTTGACTAGATGCCGTGATCACACGTGATCACGGCATCTAGTTGCGTCTAAACCCGGAAGCGTTCGCTTCCGGGTGGTGTACAGACACCCCGTGTGGCCAATCGGGGTGTCTGTACACCATATGAAAACTGTAATCCTCGCTGGTGAGGATTACAGTTTTCAAACTGCAATTCTTATTCTGGCCACTAGATGGCAGGCCAGGATAAGAAATGAGCAATTCATGGCTTTCTGAGTCTATAAAACCCAGAATTGCTCATAAAGAAAAAAAAAAAAGCCACAATATATAAGCCCATATTTGAGCTTTCTAATAGTACAAAAAAAATTAAAAAAAAATGTTAAAAAATATATAAAAAATAAAAAAGATGTAAGTTCAAATCACCCCCCTTTCCGTATAAGTAAAAAATAAATACCTAAATAACAATAAATATAGACATCATGGGTATCACCGTGACCGAAAACGCCCGTACTTTTAAAATATAAAAAAAAATTTCCAATATGGCGAATTGTGTGGCGGAAAAAAGCGTCCAAATGGCGATTTGCCGTTTTTTGTCGCTTTTTTTTTCTAAAAAAAATTAAATAAAAAGTGATCAAAAAGTCATACACACCCCAGAATGGTATCAATAAAAACTTCAGATCGTCCCGCAAAAAATGAGCCCCCATACAGCTCTGTACACATAAATACCAAAAAGTTATAGGGGTCAAGATTTGACAAGGAAAAAAAAAAAAAAAAAAAAGGGCAACTTTCTAATTAGTTTATCACTATGAAAACGCAGGAAAAACTATACATATTAGGTATTGCCGGATTCGTACTGATCAGTAGAATGAAAGTAATGGATCAGTTTTAATGCACATCGAACGCTGTAAATAAGAAACCCGTAGAACTGTAGCGGAATAGCGTTTTCTTTGCAATTTCACCCGGTTTGGAATTTTTTTCCCGCTTCCCACTGCACCGTATGCAATATTAAATGGTGGCATTGGAAAGTACAACTTGTCCCGCAAAAAACAAGCCCTCATACAGCTATGTGAACAGAAAAATAAAAGAGTTATGGCTGTTTGAAGGCAGGGAGCGCAAAACGAAAATGCAGAACCGAAAAAAGCTCCGGTCGCGAAGGGGTTAAAGGAAATCTGTCACCAGGACAATCGCTATTGAAGTAAAGCCATATCCTAATAACATTTAGCGCCTTGTTTCGAGATGTGCCTTTGTTTCAGCAATATATGTTTTCTATCTTCTGAAAATCCAGTTTATCTGGTATGCAAATGATCCAGTAAGGTGCCGAGAGGGGGGGGGGTCACTCTTGCAGGAAGGAGCCCAGGGATTCCTCCTGCTAGTGCCCAAGCCCACCCTCATGCTGGGAGCAGGGAAAAGGGCTTGAATGTGATGTAGGAGACGTGCCTGGGCTCCTTCCTGCCCCTCTGGGCACCTTACTGGCTCATTTGAATACCAAATAAAGTGGATTTTCAGAAGATATAAAACATCTATTGCTGGAACAAAGGCACAACTGGAAATAAGGTACTAGGTGCTATTAGGCTATGGCTTTACTTCAATAGTGATTATTCTGGTGACAGATTTCCTTTAATTCTTGGATTAGGAGTCCAGTTGACGATCCTACTCTGTGATTGACACTTGACAGCTTTCTCTATATGCCCAGTAATGCAGGAACAGCTGTCAGGGACAAAAGTATATATTCATTTGCTTAGCTTCTCCTGCTCTGTAACATGCCGCCTGCAGATTGGGCTGCATTTTGTTGCTTTTCTTATAAATCACTACAAAACAAAGAAAAAAAATAAAAAATACTTGGTACAATGATTCCTGGCACTAATGTAGAAGGACTTGTTCAGATAAGGTCACATGACCATATGTGTAGAGCTGCAATTACTGCTGCGTGACCGTCACAGATATGGTTACATGACCACATCTGTTCAGGTTTATAAGGTGTACTTTACAGAGCTAACTTAAAATGTATAATCCTGAAGTGTATTCACATAGTACATTTGCCTATATCACAAAATGGAAGCATATCACTTGGACCCACACCTATCTCTAGAACAGAGCCTGTAAAGTCATGGAGTGTGGACCTCACACGTGGCGAGCTTGGTTATTTTCAGAAGTCCTATAGAAATTAATGGGAAGCTTTTATACAAAATTGCTAAACAAGGTTATAAGTGGACAAAAGAATCAGTTGTCAATGTATCTTATTGCTGTACCTTTTCTCTCACTTTGGTGCTGCCATGACTCTGGAGTCCTCGCCTGGAAGCTGCCAAAGGATCCCTTTGCTGCTGTTTGGGATGGGGATATGCAATAGGAATCGTCTGTCTTCTATGTTCTCCCAAGAGAGGAACAGAGAGAAGTGGTTCCTGCAAATATTTTCTAAACAGGTGGACTTTGAGTCCTGGGTGACCAACTTCAGTGCAGCACAATGAGAGGATAAAGTAGGAGAGTGATGTAGGTATAAAAGTAATTAGGAGCTGTAGGGACGACAACACCATTGTTAATATAAGAATAATACATCCTATGCCTCTGCACAGGTCACACACTACTAAGGTGCAAGATTACTAACAGCAAGGATTCACCTCCTTCTTCCTTGATCTTTGCTTTGGCTATTATGGCTCTTTTAAGACTAGTCAATAATGATCCAAGCATACAGATGTAGTAACGTTTACCATGACAATTATCCAACCAGGAAAAGGTTTGTTAAAAGGCAGTTAAAAAAAATATAATCACATGTAGTTTAAATAAATCTTTTTTTTTCCACTTTAAAGAGCACTAGGTGAGCTGATCTACACTCCTTTTTGCTGATCTATGTATAAATAATTTCAAAACTTTATGCTCAGCACTAGGTTAGGTAAGGTGTTTAATAGGGAGCCACTTCTACTTCCACTGTCTGTCAGCCTATGAGCCAATCAGGGCAATCTTCCCTTCCAAGGATAGGGAATCAATGTCAGATAGGTGTGGGTCCCACCTCACAGACGCACACCTGTCTCTAGAACAGGGCCCCAAAGGGAGCAAGAGCGCACCGCCAATGCAAGGCATGCTCTCCATTCTCTTGTATGGGAGTTCTGAAAATAGCCAAGCACAATTGGATATTTTCAGAAGTCCCACAGAAATAAATGAAAAGTATCACACAAGCGTGCCCGATGCTCCATAGACTCTTATGAAAATATCAGAGCCAGAGTACCATGCTAGAAATAGATGCAGGTTTAAAATTGGTGGCATATCCTTGTGATATGTCACCAATGTCTGAGGTAAGACAACCACTTTAAGTGTGAAGACTCAGCGCTCCATTTTAGCCATAAAGCAAATCCAGTTGAAACCCCTGGATCCACTATCATATCCATAAGGTATATAATATTGATTTTCTGTTTCCCCTACCGTGGTACTATGGAACAAATGTGTATAATATCTAGTCTCAGAACATATTGTTCTGCAAAATATCAAACTTAAGGTGGGCATACACTGTCAGCCAAGCATCTACTGTATTTGTGGTAAATGGGGAAAGAGCAAATGTGTCAGACACCTCTGGTGGTGGTTTATCTCTTGAGAGAACAAAATGATTGGGTGAGAAAGTTCTATTTGTCTGGTACTTCTCTACCCTGAAATCATCTGTATGTTGAGAATCTAGTGCCCCCACACATAATAGACTTTTGACCACCATACTTCTGTTCTTCATCTGACAATACACTAATGTGGATGAGATATTTTATTACCTTGAATGGAAGTCAGTTTTCTTGCCTCTGTTGATAATTACCATTGAAAGGCAAAAATATATGTGCACTGAAAAAAGAACACAACAAACCAGTGGATAATGTACAGTGTGATAGCACATGTCAGAAGACTGTAGCTTCAAACCAACTGTGTATACTAAAGGTAGTATTCTACCTAGGCAGAATACTGTACTTCAATATAACAGCTGGACTATGCTGTCATCTGGTGTTCACTGTGTCATGGTGCATTTTCCTGTGACCTTAGTCCTAGTTGCAGAAATTGTTTTGCAGCTTCTTAAACTGTTCATAAATTAGATGAATGGGGCAACAAAGAAGCAAATTCATCCAGTTGCGTTTAACACAGTGGCCACAAAGGAGACCACAGACATTTCAGACAAATTAAGGTTAGAGTTTATCTTTATGATTTATGGAAATAGTGGACTTTTGGCCATGCCTACATATGTCCTTTTTGGAACCAAAACTGCATTAAATATGCATAAAAAAACAATACAAATGAAGGATCAAGGGATAATAAGGATCACAGGTCAAAGCGTATAAAGCAAGGAATGATTATTGTGCTTAACACAAATACTTCCACATATTACAAATTGCAAACTGGATAATGCACATAGAATTAAAAAAAATAAATAAAAATTGCCTTGAAAACGACAGTGTACACTGACAGCAAGGATCACTGACAGGTTGAGACACAATGTTATGGAACAACATATATATTAATATTTGCAAAATATCAAACATTAAATGTTACATACTTGACATTGGTACTCTAATCCATAGACAACAGTATAAAAAGTTGAAGTAGGGATTGTACTAATCTTTAGTAAAGGAAAGAGTGACAACTAGTTTGATATAGACAAATAATTATATCTAGGACCCACTTATGGAAGGTTTCCTACGACCAGAAGACTCCATATGACCTGTTCAGGTGGAATCATGGACTTTAAATGAGTTATCAGCTGTTTGAATCCATATGAGATGAGCTCCATCTGATGTCAGCTGCAGGCAAGAAAAATGTTATCATTTAATTATGGCATTGCAAAGCTATAAAGAACCTATTTAGATTAAATACCATGAAATTACCTGTACCCTTTCCTGCCCCCCCTAACATTTTTATTATTCTAAGTTACCACAAACATTATATAATATTAAGTTTTAAAGGGGTTATGCAGTGCTACAACCTACCCTCAGAATAGATCATCAATATCAGATTGGCAGGTGTGCAACTCCCGGCAGCCCTGATGATCAGCTTGAGAGTACTGCTTCCAATCCAAAAGTAGCTATACGCCGTCTCCTCTCTAGCACTGGTGCAGTGTAAATACAGCTAACTTGAATGGGACAAGCACTTGTAATTACACTGCACCACCTCTAAAACGGAGACAGTAGGCAGGCAATTTTGAAGCGAAAGCAGTGCCTGCATGAGTACTGCTTTTAAAGCAGTTTAATAGTAGGGGTTCAAAGAGTCGGACCCCCACCTATCTGATATAGGTGACCTATCAATATTGTAGCACTGGACAATCCTTTTAAACCCTAAACCTCAAGGGTTCTTACATGATAGCCTATAATCACCCTAGAACACCACATGAACTACTGTTAATCTCTTCATTAACCTAGATCTACATGAATAATGTATATTATCATTTACCCTTTCATCACCAAAGACGATAAATAGTACCCTGTATTACTATAAACCACATGGATTTTTAGAGCAAAGGCAACACTAACTTCTAAACTGTCTTGTATAAAGTGAATGATGTAGTAAAACATTTATAGACCATACTTTAGATAAAATAGGCCACATTTTTACAAGAATAGGATGCTCAATTATATGAAATTAACTTGACTAGCAAAGGAGGAATATAGTAGCAAGGTTTTTTAAAAAGTTCTGCATCCAGTGATTCTAATTTTTATGTTGGCATATATATGCATAGTCACCACTGCAGTCTACATAGAAGGTCAAAATGTTCATACTCAGGATGTTTCAAACTTTATAAATATTATATCTATCTATATATCTATCTATAAAGTCCAAAGTGATAAGAACAGCACTGCAGTCAAATAGTAGTGGTGTGCCAGCGGCGAGGCGATCCACAGTCCAAATTATATGGCACTCCCAAAAAGTAAAATAAAAATAGTGTAATCTATCTATCAAAAATGAACGAGAACAGCAGCACAGTCGCAAAGATATGATGGGTGCAAGATCTATTTGTCTGTCATCTTTATGCTTTATGCTATCTACTTTACAATCCTAATATCAGCTTTACATACACTCACCGGCCACTTTATTAGGTACACCATGCTAGTAACGGGTTGGACCCCCTTTTGCCTTCAGAACTGCCTCAATTCTTCGTGGCATAGATTCAACAAGGTGCTGGAAGCATTCCTCAGAGATTTTGGTCCATATTGACATGATGGCATCACACAGTTGCCGCAGATTTGTCGGCTGCACATCCATGATGCGAATCTCCCGTTCCACCACATCCCAAAGATGCTCTATTGGATTGAGATCTGGTGACTGTGGAGGCCATTTGAGTACAGTGAACTCATTGTCATGTTCAAGAAACCAGTCTGAGATGATTCCAGCTTTATGACATGGCGCATTATCCTGCTGAAAGTAGCCATCAGATGTTGGGTACATTGTGGTCATAAAGGGATGGACATGGTCAGCAACAATACTCAGGTAGGCTGTGGCGTTGCAACGATGCTCAATTGGTACCAAGGGGCCCAAAGAGTGCCAAGAAAATATTCCCCACACCATGACACCACCACCACCAGCTTGAACCGTTGATACATGGCAGGATGGATCCATGCTTTCATGTTGTTGACGCCAAATTCTGACCCTACCATCCGAATGTCGCAGCAGAAATCGAGACTCATCAGACCAGGCAACGTTTTTCCAATCTTCTACTGTCCAATTTCGATGAGCTTGTGCAAATTGTAGCCTCAGTTTCCTGTTCTTAGCTGAAAGGAGTGGCACCCGGTGTGGTCTTCTGCTGCTGTAGCCCATCTGCCTCAAAGTTCGACGTACTGTGCGTTCAGAGATGCTCTTCTGCCTACCTTGGTTGTAACGGGTGGCAATTTGAGTCACTGTTGCCTTTCTATCAGCTCGAACCAGTCTGCCCATTCTCCTCTGACCTCTGGCATCAACAAGGCATTTCCGCCCACAGAACTGCCGCTCACTGGATGTTTTTTCTTTTTCGGACCATTCTCTGTAAACCCTAGAGATGGTTGTGCGTGAAAATCCCAGTAGATCAGCAGTTTCTGAAATACTCAGACCAGCCCTTCTGGCACCAACAACCATGCCACGTTCAAAGGCACTCAAATCACCTTTCTTCCCCATACTGATGCTCGGTTTGAACTGCAGGAGATTGTCTTGACCATGTCTACATGCCTAAATGCACTGAGTTGCCGCCATGTGATTGGCTGATTAGAAATTAAGTGTTAACGAGCAGTTGGACAGGTGTACCTAATAAAGTGGCCGGTGAGTGTATATATGCTCTTGTAATAGGAAAAAAAAACAAAATTATAATATTTGATAGAAAAGTGTAATGACTCACTGCTTAACAGGATTGCACTTTACTTTTTTGAAAAGTGATTTTATCTGATAGATAAGCATTGCTTTAATACTTGCCTTCTGTATTCAACATGATTAGAACTCTAATTAAAAAGCATTTAATTTACCTTACATCTTAAAATTAAGAATGCCATGGACCCAAACTTAGAAAACAGTGTTCACCAATTTACCACAGCACATACGATTTGACTTTGAAGTGCAAATCATGTAAAACTAATGCAACTTCAAGAAAAGAAAAATAAACCAAATTCCTACAGCAGGGTAGAGACAAAATGATATATAAATATTTGTAATTTTACTAAAATGTTGGATATTATTTTAGTTCATAAATTTACCATTCTACAGTAAATACATATCATGTACAGTAGAGGTCTATCAAAGTTTTGGGGGAACTAATACTAACACACGTAGTACAGGACCCTGACAGAATATATTGAGAAATTATATGTACCCATTAGCAATTTCTATAAATCCAGTGCAGTAGACTGTGGGACATAAAGTGTAAATAAATACTGTAGATAAAGCTGCTTCTTTGTGTCTTCAGTTACAGTACTAAACAACATTGTGTTTCCATGGTAGAGGGCTATAAAAATATACTACATGCTGGTAATCTAGAACTTTAAAAATCTTGGATGTTACCATCCAAGCCAGCAAAACACATTGATATAGAAACTGATTTGGATCCACACATTACCACAGAACCAGCAAGACAGATGTAATAACCCAGAGTGTATTACCATTTCTACACCCTGCTACTGCTTTTAATTGCTACCAATAATGTAATCTATTTGTTCCAGGCCATTCACATTGTACATTGATAATATTGCTCTGAAACTGTTATATTCATGTAATGTTCCTGGTTGTCCAGCGATGGCGGTGTGTATCTGGCAAGGAGAGAGATCCTTAGATAGAATGGAACTTACTATTCCATTCTCTCCCTTATGGGCAGAAGTGGGCCAGTCCTGTTTCCTACAAAGGGAGTTGTTGCAGTTCTAGTTTATTCCAGTCTAGTCTAGACAGTGGAACTAAAAAGACATGAAAGATATAGCAGCAAGGTGAAAGTTCTCCCTCCTGCAGCAGGAGTCTCTCCAGAGGGAAGCAGCTCATAGAGCACTGACTCCTGATCGATTTAGGGCTCGTTCACATCACCGTTAGGGATTCCGTTCTAACATCGTTAGAAAAGGAAAATAACTGAATCCCTAGGACAGAAATCAAAACGGACACCTTTAAGAGGCATTCCGTTTTGATCCGTCATAATAGAAGCCTATGGGAAAGCATAACGGTCATTGTACAAGTAAAAAATAGATAAGCTTTGACAATCACTTCTTGATCCTGGATCCTGTCTTATCTATACACAGAGGTGATATAAATACAGGCAGGATTAGAATGGCAGATAAGCAGGTAACTGCCATATAATAATCCGTACAGACCAAGAAGTGTGTGCCTATTATTAGGCCTAGTGGCCAGTGAAAAAACTGCAGGATTTTATTTTTTTTTGTTGTTTAAATATAGATTTTGACATAAAAAAATGAAAAATCATAAAAAATTATTTTAAAATATGCTAAACATAAACAAGTGATTTAAACAATAGGTAATTATCTGATGTCACATTCCTTTTCACTGGTAACTAGGGATGAGCGAACTCGTGGATGTTCCGATTCAATGGGTTCAGCCAAACTTGTTTTCAAAGTTTGGTTCGGGTACTTGAACTTGACGTCAATGGGGACCCAAACTTTGGGGCTGAAAAATAGCTATAAAATAGTCATAAAAAGGGCTAGAGGGCTGCAAAAGGAACCAAAATGGGGGTAAGAGTAGGACAATTGCCCAGTAAACACATGTGGATAGGGAAATGACCTAAAATAACTTAAAATACATAAAAATAAAAAATCATCTAGAACCGTAAGGTGGAGGTCCAAGTGGAGTAGGAAGTTGCGGAGGCTGTCCATGTGGCGGTGTAGGTGAAAGTGGTGAAAGAGGCAGAGGAGGAAGCCAACGCTGTATTTGTGTATTTTTTTTCTTTAATTTAAAAAAAAAAAATTTTTGTCTGTAAATTCTGTGTGTGACCTATAGCCATTTTTTTGAGGTGTGGACACTATACTTTACTACTCTGCCATTATAAAAAAAAAAATAATGTTAAACCAGGAGGTGGAGGTCCAAGTGGCTGAGGAGGTGGACATGACGGTATAAGTAGAAGAGGCGGAGGAGGAAGCCAACACTGTTCTACTATGCCAATATAACAAATAATCTTGAACAGAGGTGGAGTTCCCAGGTGGATTAGAGGAATGCGGCATTGGCATTATATGGTGGAATGAGGAAGTCCAACATCTGTTTGTACTCTGCCAATATAACAAATTAATTAGAGATGAGTATACGTGATGGTAACGAGACTGTACTGCTTGGTCCCCTGCACTCACATGGGCGCAGGCAGCCGCTTCCGTCCGTCCTGAGGAGACGGAAGCGGCTGCTGCGCCCATGCGAGCGCAGGGGAGCCGAGCGGTACAGTGCGCGTTACGAGCACATTCGCTCATCTCTAATAATAATCTTGAAGCAGGAGGTGGAAGAGGAGGTGGATGTGACGGTGTAGGTGGAAGAAGCGAGGCGGTAGCCAACTTTTTTTTTTAATTTAGATTTATTTTATTTTTCTTTTTTTTTTCTTTTTGGGTTGTGGAGACCCCAAAACATTCAATGGCAAAAAGAACGCACAAACTGCTCTAGAATATAACAATGACTGGTTGTAGCCTGTATACTTCTGTACACTGCCAATATAAGAAATCATAATCTTGATCCAGGAAGTGGGAGGTCCAATTGAAGAGGGACGTGGAAGAGGCAGAGGAGTAGCTAACATTTTTTTAACTATTTTTTTTGTTTGTGGAGGCCCCAAAACATTGAATGGCAAACAGAATTCACAAATTGCTCTGGAATATAACAATGGCTGATTGCGGCCTGTATAGTTCTATAATCTGCCAATATTTAAATTAATAATACTGAGCCAAGAGGTTGAGGTCCAAGTGCAGGAGTAGGTGGTCATGGCTTTGTAGGTGGAAGAGGCAGAGGAGGTGGGCAAGATATATTTTTTTTATTTTTGGTTTTATTTTATTTTGGTTTGTGGAGGCCCCAAAACATTCAATGCAAACAGAATGCACAAACTTTGCTAGAATACAACAATAGCTGGTTGCAGCCTGTATACTTCTCTAATATTCCAATATATGAAATAATAATCTTGATCCAGGAAGTGGAGGTCCAAGTGGAGGAGGTGGACGTGGCTGTGTAGGTGGAAGAGGCAATGGCGACTAGGGAGGTAGCCAAAATGTTTTTTTTTCCCCCAATTGTGTCTTTTTATTTTGTTTTATTATTTTTTGATTTATTTATTTTCTTTGGTTTGGGGACATCCCCAAAACATTTGATAACGTCAAACAAAATGCACAAACTGCTCTGGATTGCGGTCTGTATGCTTCTGTACTCTGCCCAAGGTACAGACAAGTCCTGTGGGTTCCATGCCTGGTTCACTTTAATGAATGTGAGTTTGTCCACATTGGCTGTTAACATGCAGATCTGCCTGTCTGTGATTACACCCCCTGCTGTGATAAACACACATTTGGACAAGCACCTCCAAGGGCAAGCTCATGTCATGTGTCCAATTTGGAAAACTAGAAGTTAAATGGGGCAGACTTGAGACGAGCGAATATAGTCGTAAAGATTCGTTATCTGCACGGATATTTGCGTACTCGTAAGTATTCGTTACTCGGCCGAGTAGTGTGTGAAATTCGTGTTTTTGTTTTTTTTTTAACTCCTCCCTGCATGTTTAGCGCCTATTTCTTAGACAATAAACATGCAGAGAAGCCTGGGGGACCTCCTGCCATGACCTACTACCTTTTCTACGTGTCTAGGAGTGATTGGCTGCCTGCATCAGGTGACGTGCTATTATATATATGCATACGCCTGGGGCTTGGATCACACACCTTGTGGTTCTAGGAGAGGGAAAGAGTGTGCGTGTGATAGGGATAGCGAAAGCGTACAAAATATCTGATATATAAGCATACAAAATATCTGATATATAAGCGTAATGTAAGGAATCATACTCACTTGCCAAGTGAAAAGAGGCAGGGACACCACGAACTTCACCAAAGTCCTTGTTTATTTGTCTCTCACAGCCAGTACTCCGGATCGCAGCCGGGTCAAAAAAATGCAGCACACAGACTGCCAACTTCCCAGACTGAGACACACCCAAGTCCAGCAGCAGGATTAAATAGAAATGCTGGACATGAGCATGCCTAAATCCCTGAACTGGAGCATGGGGAACAGGCACCCACCCAGCACATTGCCTGTTCCCAGTAAAAGCCAGACCCGGATTAGCTGGAACCAGCTACTCTAACTATTAGGCCCCTTTCACACGAGCGAGTTTTCTGCGCGGTTGCAATGCGTGACGTAAACGCATAGCACCCACAGTGAATCCTGACCTATTCATTTCTATGGGTCTATGTACATGAGCGTTTTTTTTAACGCATCAGTTCAACGTTGCGTGGAAAACGCAGCATGTCCTAGCGATTTTTAAACACCGAGCCATGGCTCCATAGAAGTGAATGGGGCTTCAGTGAAAAACGCATTGCATCCTGAAGCAAGTGCAGGTGCAATGCGTTTTTCCCTGATAGTTGCTAAGAGAAGTTTTTTGTAAACCTTTAGTTTTTCACGCACGTGAAAAACGCATCAAAACGCATCGCACCTGCGCGGAAAAAACTGAACAACTGAACGCAATCACAGACAAAACTGACTGAAGTTGCTTGCAAAATGGTGCGAGTTTTCCTGAACGCACCCTGCGAGTTTTCCTGAACGCACCCTGAACGCATCCGGACCTAATCCATGACGCTCGTGTGAAAGAGGCCTTAGGCCTCTTTCACACGGACGTCATGGATTCAGTCCAGATGCGTTACGGAAAATCCACACGCATCCGCACGCAATTGCGTATGTTCGTTCAGTTTTTTCCGTGCGGGTGCGAAGTGTTTTAATGCATTTTTTCATGCGCGTGATAAAAAACTGATTGTTTACAAACAACATCTCTTAGCAACCATCAGTGAATCACTCATTCCATCCGCACTTGCGTGCGGATGCAATGTGTTATTCACGCAGTCCCATTCCCTTCAATGGGGCCAGGGCTGCGTGAAAAACGCATAATATAGAACATGCTGCGATTTTCACGCAACGGCGAACTGATGTGTGAAAAAATTCGTGTGAAAAGCCCCATTGAAATGAATGGGTCAGGATTCAGTGCAGGTGTAATGCGTTCGCATCACGCATTGCACCCACACGGAAATATCGCTTGTGTGAAAGGGGCCTTAAGGTGTTCACTGACTACCTCAGTGAACACAGAGTTGCTGGCCTTTACCCCACCAAGGCTGGGCACCTTGGTGGCACGCTCCCGATGAACCGAAACTCCTACTCAGAATGCTTCCTGCAGCATTCTGGGTGACAGGTATCTTCCCTCAAATACGGCACCTGTCACTGCCTCACATACCCCCCCCCCTGTTCAAACCTGTGGGGGTGAACATATGCAGTGGACTCTGGACAGAGCATCTGCATTCCCCTGCAGCGTCCCTGCCCTGTGTTCCACTGTAAATTTGAAATTTTGCATGGAGAGGAACCATCTGGTAACCCGAGCATTTCTCTCCTTCACCTGGCTCATCCACGTGAGAGGTGAATGATCGGTCACCAGACGGAACGTCCTCCCCAGAAGATAATAGCGGAGAGACTCAAGTGCCCACTTGATGGAGAGGCACTCCCTCTCCACTATGCTGTAGCTAGTTTCGGCTGGCGTTAGCTTACGGCTCAGGAAACCAACGGGATGCTCCTCCCCGTTAACCTCCTTAGACAGCACTGCACCTAGACCTACCTCAGAGGCATCTGTCTGTACAATAAACTCTTTATTGAAGTCGGGTGTAACCAGGACAGATGTCCCACACAACATCGACTTCAATACCCTGAAGGCCTCCTCTGCCTGAACACCCCAGCGAACCATTACAGACTTCCGTCCTTTTAGGAGATTTGTTAATGGAGCTGACAAAGTGGCAAAATTGGGAATAAACCTCTGGTAATATCCCATTAATCCTAGGAAAGCTTTTTCCTGCTTTGTCGTAAGGGGCCGGGGCCAGTTCTGTATTGCTTCTATTTTATTTACCTGGGGTTTGATGACTCCCTGTCCGATTACATACCGCAGGTACCTAGCCTCTTCCAACCCTATCATACATTTCTTTCGGTTTGGCGGTCAATCCGGCTTTCCAGAGAGAATCTAATACCGCCTGTACCTTCGGTAGGTGACTCTCCCAGTCCGTGCTAAACATGACTATATCATCGAGGTATGCTAAAGCATACTGATAATGGGGCCGGAGGATGATATCCATTAACAGCTGGAACGTGGCTGGTGCACCATGTAAGCCAAAGGGCAAGACCTTGTATTGATACTGCCCCTCAGGGGTGACAAAAACAGTTTTTTTCCTTTGCAGCCTCCGTTAAGGGCACCTGCCAATACCCTTTTGTAAGGTCTAAAACCGAAAAGTACCGGGCTTGTCCTAACCTCTCCATTAACTCATCAACCCGGGGCATTGGGTATGCGTCAAATTTTGAGACCTCATTGAGCTTCCGGAAATCATTACAGAATCTTAATTTTCTATCTGGTTTTGGTATAAGGACTATTGGACTAGCCCTCTCACTCTGAGACTCTTCAATGACCTCTAGTTGCAGCATCGACTTCACTTCCTCAGAAATGGCTTGTCGCCAAGCCTCAGGTACCCGTATATAGCTTTAAGCGAACTTTGACCTGGGGCTCAGTGACAATGTCATGTTGGATTATGGATGTACGTCCAGGAAGTTTGGAGAATACTTCCCTATTCCCACTCACGAACTCCCTGACCTCTTGAACTTTTTTAGTAGACAGGCCATCCGCTATTTTCATGGCAGCTTTCTCTGAGACCGCCGGAGATGAGGGAGTCTTCCCCACAGATAAAACAGAGAGTGGGCTGTCCACAAGCAGACTTTCTCTATCTTTCCAGGGCTTTAACAAATTGACATTGTACACCTGCTCCGGCTTTCGCCGACCTGGCTGGCATACCCTGTAATTTACTGTCCCCACTTTTTCTATAACCTCGTAGGGTCCTTGCCATCTTGCAAGGAACTTACTGTCAACTGTGGGTACAAGTACCAGTACCCTGTCACCTGGGTTAAAGGTCCTTACCCGGGCCGACCGGTTGTACACCCGGCTCTGAGCCAGTTGTGCCGCTTCCATATGTTCCCGGACAAACGGCAGAACTGTCTCCATCCTTTCCTGCATTTTTTCTATATGTTCGATGACACTCTTATGTGGGGTGGGCTGTTGCTCCCATGCCTCTTTAGCAATGTCGAGGGTGTCTGCCGTACAACAATTCGAAGGGCGAGAACCCAGTGGACGCCTGGGGCACTTCTTGCACCGCAAATAATACATAAGGCAGCAAGAGATCCTAGTCCTTCCCATCTTTAGACACGACTCTCTTGAGCATGTTCTTTAAAGTTTTGTTAAACCTTTCCACCAGTCCGTCTATTTGAGGATGGTAAATGGACGTGTGTAAGTGTTTAACATTTAACAACTGGCAGAGTTCCTTCATGACCTTAGACATGAAGGGAGTCCCCTGGTCTGTCAAGATCTCCTTGGTTATCCCTACACGAGAAAATATGCCCATTAATTCTTTGGCTATAAGCTTAGCCGACGTATGGCGGAGTGGAATCGCCTCAAGATATCTGGTAGCATAATCTAGGACCACCAAAATATGCTGGTGTCCTCGGGCTGACTTATTTATTGGACCCACGAGATCCATTGCTATTCTTTCAAATGGCACCTCTACAATTGGCATAGGTACTAATGGACTACGGTACTGTGGCTGGGGACTAGTTACCTGACACACAGGACAGAACCTATTAACTTCCTCATATATCCCAGGCCAAAAGAACCTCTGTAATATTCGCTCTTGGGTCTTTTTCACCCAAGATGTCCTCCCAGTACATGCATGTGAGCCAAGTCTAACACCATCCGGCGGTAGGGCTGTGGTACCACCAACTGCTCTATTACCTCTTGTTGTACCTTGTCTACCCTGTACAATAACTCTTGGTTTATGGCCATGCAGGGATACTCAGTTTCTGCACCTGGGTGCTGTGCTACCCCATTAATTACTGTTACCCTTTCTCTTGCCTGTAGCAACGTAGGGTCCTGGAGCTGGGCTGTCCCAAACGCGTCTCGGGACACCTCCAGGTCTGGGATGGATGGAGTTTTGACAGTCTCGCCAGCCAATACCTCTAGGGGAAACCTATTGGGTTTACACTCTAGATCTATGGTGGTGACCCCTACGACTGGTACCCCAGAATCGAGGTCTTCGGGTTCAGGTCCCGGACAATTTTCCTCCCCAAGAGAACGCATTCTGCCCTTCCACAAAGTCCAGAATATAGGCAAGTCTCTACCCAAAATGGCGTCATAGGGGAGATGTCGCACTACTGACACAATGTGTTGTACTTCCCCGCTTGACGTGGACAGGGTAACCTTTGTTGTGGGGTACTCACGGAGGTCACCATGGATACAGGCTATAGCTAATTTTTCTTTCTCTGGGATTTTTTCTGACACCAACGACTCATGCACGAGGGTCACCAGGCTCCCAGAATCCAGCAGTGCCTTGACCTGGTACCTGTTATTAGAGACCTGACACAAGGGGGGCGTATCCACAGCCATCAGGGGGTCAGCGGTACACACAGGCCAGGCATAGAAGGAGTACCAGAGAGCGAACCCGCAGTCCATGGGTTCAGAAGTTAACGGGCAGTTTGCAGCAATATGCCCCGGACCGTAGCATCGCCAGCATCGAATTTCAGGTGACTCGCGGGTCTCCGGTGACCTTTTCCCAGGCTCCTTAGGCTGGGTGGAGGGCTGGCGCGACTCCCTTACATGAGAAGAACCCCACACCAAGTCCTGGGTCGCCATATACCGCTCAACCAGGCTAACCAACTGGTCAAGGTTGCCTGGGTCTCCTTGACCCACCCAGCGCTGAATAGCGACTGGCAGAGTGCGTACAAACCGGTCAACTACCACCCTCTCAATCATTTGGGCGGGGCTTAAAGTCTCAGGTTGGAGCCACTTCTTCACCAGGTGCAACAAGTCATATGCCTGAGACCTGGCGGGTTGGGACTCTGAAAACACCCACTGGTACACCCCTTGTGCCCTCACATAAGTGTTGACCCCCATCCAAGCCAAAACCTCACCTTTGAGTTTCTTATAGTTCTGGCCGTCCTGACGGCTGAGGTCAAAATAGGCTTTCTGGGCATCCCCTACGAGGAACGGTGCCACCACTTCAGCCCACTGGTCGGACTGCAGGTTCTCCTGCTCAGCCATTCTTTCAAATACCGTAAGGAAGGCCTCCCCATCGTCCTCTGGACTCATTTTCCTCAGCACTGACCGGACTTTATCCCGGGCTACAGACGGAAACAGGGTCACTGCTGGTGGGATCACTTGCTGGGGTGCTTGCAAGGTCTCTTGCAGAGCTGCAACTTGTTGAATCAACAGGCTATTAGTCTGGACCAGCTGTTGTAATACTGCCTCCATCTTGTCTGTTGGCTTAGGGTAAAACTTGGCTGACTTTATCCAGGACATGCACAATTGTGTTTGCCTCACTGGTCTATTGCCCGCATCCTCCACCAAATGTAAGGACCAGTGAAAAGAGGCAGGGGCACCACAAACTTCACCAAAGTCCTTGTTTATTTGGCTTTCTCAACAATACAGCCAGTACTCCAGATCGCAGCCGGGTCAAGAAAATGCTGCACACACACAGTCAGTTTTACCTCACACAGACTACCAACTTCCCAGACTGAGACACACCCAAGTCCAGCAGCAAGATTAAATAGAAATGCTGGACATGAGCATGCCTGAAACTCTGAACTGGAGCATGGGGAACAGGCACCCACCTAGCACATTGCCTGTTCCCAGTAAAAGCCAGACCCGGATTAGCTGGAACCAGCTACTCTAACTATTAAGGTGTTCACTGACTACCCCAGTGAACACAGAGTTGCTGGCCTTTACCCCAACAAGGCTGGGTACCTTGGTGGCATGCTCCCAATGAACCGAAACTCCTACTCAGAATGCTTCCTGCAGCATTCTGGGTGACATGTATCTTCCCTCAAATACGGCACCTATCACTGCCTCACAGTACGAAATATCTAAATCTGAGTTGATCTAAACATAAGTAGAGATGAGCGAATATGCTCGTCCGAGCTTGGTGCTCGTTCGAGCATTAGTGTATTCGCATATGCTCGCTACTCAGACGAGCATATCGCGATCCTCGAGGAAATGGCAACTTGCTCTTCCTGCATGTTAGCCGCCTTTTTTAAGCCAATCAACATGCAGGAGAGTCTTTGGTACCTCCTAGCATCACGTGGGGCCCCTACAAGTCGATAGCAGGAATTGGCTGGCCAGATCAGATGACCTGGGAATATAAGAATCTGGTCCCGCGCTGCTCGTGTCATACGCCGTCTGCATGAGATTAGGGATAGAGCTGCTGTCTGTCAGGGAGAGTGTTAGGGCCTGAATTTAGATGTTGGTTAGGCAGGAATCACCCAAAAAGAACCCAACAGCCCTTCTAAGGGCTACAAGCACCTTTTTTTTTGGTCTCCTCCAGGCTGCTGGCTGGGACTTGTAGTGCAGCTAACGCCATCTTGGCTGCACACTGTTAGGGTGTGAAATTAGAATGTGGTTAGGCAGGAATCATCCACAAAGAACCCAACACTCCTTCTAAGGGCTACAACGACTTTTTTTTTGCCTCCTCTCGGCTGCTGCACACTGTGCACAGCGACTGGTGGCAGAAAGGGGACAGCACATGGTCCACACAGACCCCAATGAAATTGCTCAA
>ONZH01027650.1:0-159650 GCA_900303285.1 Rhinella marina
AAAAATGCCCTCTCACCTACTAATTTCAGTATGGAGAAGGAAATAAGAGGCTGCTACACCCCTCTAAAAGAGGTTTATACAATGCTGGAACAAAGCTTTGTTGAGGGCAAACATGACCTCTTTCCCTTGACATCTGCCATCAGAAGATGAGTCAGGAAACCCCCATATCAATTAGATCATCTGCTGATTTTGCTGCAATTGCCATCTTTGGTTTGGATAACTTTCATTTTAATTCATGTGTATGACTAGATTTGGGAGCGAATGTTATCCAGAACCTATCTTAGAACCTTTTATTCAGACCCTACCTAAGATACCTATAATATCATATACAACAATGCTTGTATACACAATTTCTGGGGGAAGGCTGCTTTCACATCTCCGGTTAGAATTCCGGTAGGCTGTTCCGGCTGTTCAGGCAGTTGGTTTGTAGGATGGGGAGAAGTGTGAAGCACTAGGCGCGCCACCTAATTTTTTCAGGTGTGAACACACTCCCTTTTCATGAGACTCCACGACCTTTCATGATATGTCCTCCATGCCCCATGCAGGGGATTTACTCCAACAAATGATTAAAATTATGATAAGAATAAAAAACAGTTTCAAATAATGTCATTCTCCGATGATATATTCCCTTCAAAAAACCAAACTGATGTCCTCACTTATGTATCTATGGAAGAACCCCCCTCCACCGACTGCTTTGTATCTACATTTAGCAATAGCAGAGAATGGCGCAGCATTGTTTTTCCACAGGTCACTGAAGTGTGACATCCTGATAAGTATCATTTGTGATCTGTAACTGTGATACTCTCGCAGCAGTAAAATGGAGCGGCGAAGTGAGCTATTAGAGAGAAAACATTCTCCCTGTAAAAACAGTATGCCCACCATGGAGACTACACTACGGTAATGGAAATAAGCTATTGACTGGAAATTAAAAGGGTTTTAATAATAACATGGAAGTAATTTAATTGAAAGCCAACAGAACTCTCCAAGCAAATGTATTTTGTGAGTAGTGATTAAATGTCTCAAGGAATCTGAGATCCGTATAGCTAAGAAAGACAACAGGGCCAAATATTACATGATTAAAATGGAAATATTTTCAGCCAAAATATTTTTTCTAGAGTTCAAAAGTTTTGACAGTGAAAATGCTGCAATCGAAATATAAAGTGGCAAAAGATTTTGTGTGGACAATCAGCTCATGCTCATCTATAGGAGGACTACTTTAGCTAAAGAGGTTGTCTGGGTCCAGAGCTGAACCCGGACATACCCAGGATTTCACCCAGGCAGCCTGCCTGACAGGACCATTGAAGCATTTTATGCTCCGATGCTCTCCTTTGCCCTGCTCTGAATTGCACAGGGCAAAGGCATTTTGTGGGGTTCCGGTGACGAACCAGGCTCTGCCAGGCGGAGGCTTCCACCTAGCAACGAGCCCGGTGACGTCACTGGCACTGATGGGTGGGAGTTAGAGCTGCCCTAGCCTGTAAAATGGCTAGGGCAGCGCCAAAGCCAGCCCATTAGAGCCGGTAACGTCACCGAACACACTGCTGGGCGGAAGTCTCCAACCAGCAGTGTATTATTGTAAATAAAAGAGCCCTGCACAGGATCGCGCAGGGCAAGGGACGGCATCGCAGCATGAAATGCTCCGATGCTCTTGTCAGGCAGGCTGCCTGGGTGAAAATGTGGGTATGTATGTGGGTTGTATATGGTCTCAGAGCTTTAAGTACAGAGTTAAGGAAATACTCTAAACAGAACTGATACACTATATTTTGCCTTATGTAGACCCTTAGAGGGAACTGCATGACTCAGGTATTCAAAGAACACTAAAAGTAGAATATCAGTGTCATGCTCCACTCCCTCAGACCCTGCACGGGTCATAACACAGTGCATCATTTTTTCTGGTTTATTCCTTAAATCTACAATAACATGACATTTATAATTCATGATAAATAGAACTGAAGGGTTATACCCATCTCAGACAGTGATTGCCTAGACTATAACTCCAATGTTAGATAGGTGCAAGTACCAACTCTCCTATTTCCAGAATAGGGCTCTTGAAGTGAAGGAGGCCGCATGATGCCCATTTTTGTAACAGCCGTCATATGGCCGTTTTCAAAACCAACAGAAGTCTATAGGACTATTCACTTGGTGCTGCTTCATTACACTGCTCGTTGTCTCCCCTATAGCAGTTGCATGGGGTAATTACAAGTACTAAGTGCTCCTGAATGGCATGAATGGAGTGAGTACTTCATGCAGATGGGCAGTGTAATAAAGAGGAAGTAGCACTTGCATGGAGCTCCGCCTCCTCTTTAAAAAACCGATAGGCGGAGGTGGGGGGGCTGGAGGCACTATTGGGTGTTTTCATTTTTATATACATCGTATACATATATATCATTTTTCTCAGCAATGTAGACACATGTGAACATAGGACCAACCCAGATGCCAACTGCACATGTAACAGGTCAGCCAGTTTCATAGGTACAAATCTGCAGACAGATGCCCTTTAATAAATTTGTTTACAGTCTTACAAAACTGACTTTTAATATTCCCCTCATTATAAATCTTCCCCAACAAACAAAATCTGTGCCATTTTTTCTCTCAATCAGATTCAAACGCAGAACCCCAGTGCTGCAAAGCAACAGAGTTAAACACAAAACCAGACAGAAAGCACTGAGACATGACAGTGTAACAAGGCCCTCAATATACCACCCCAATCAAATTACCTTTACAACATGAGGACAATATGAAAAACAGTACTTTACTTATGATTTTAAAAGAGTTAAACAAAACATAGAAAACCAGTTACTATAATACCAAAATTTATGAATCTATTACTGATCTTCATATTGAATAGATGTTGAACACTAGGATTGAACACTTAATAACATACTGTAGTTTATAAGGCTGAAAAAAGACATCTGTCCATCCCGTTCAGCCTGTTATCCTACAAGTTGATCCAGAGGAAGGCAAAAAAAAACCCTGTGAGGTAAAACCCAATTTTCCCCACTTTAGGGGAAAAAAGTTTCTTCCCGACTCCAATCAGGCAATCAGAATAAATCTCTGGATCAGCGATCCTTCTCTAGTAACTATAACCTGTAATATTACTACCCTCCAGAATTACATCCAGGCCCCTCTTGAACTCTTTTAGTGAACTCACCATCACCACCTCCTCAGGGAGAGAGTTCCATAGTCTCACTGCTCTTACCGTAAAGAATCCTCTTCTATGTTTGTGTACAAACCTTCTTTCCTCCAGACGCAGAGGATGTCCCCTCGTCACAGTCCTGTGGATAAATAGATGATGGGAGAGTACTGTACTGTTCCCAATATAGTAAAACATCTAGAACTGATCAACACCGTGTAATGTCTGCTACAGCCGATAAAAAGAGTCCATCAACCCTAAGTTCAAACATCATATTGAGTCAAATAGCATGTAAAGTATCACTAGCTCTGAAGATATTACTACAGGTTCAACTCAACCAAGTACCGTATGATGATGTGGAAACCACAATATGGGATTTGTGCATTTTATCAGCAGTGGAACCAAATTCTGAGCACCAGGTTTCATGTCTCCTCATAGAAGGTAGCGCTGTACCTTAAAGCATGTTTTACTATGCTTTTCTTTTCTTAATAATTTTCCTTCATTTGCTGACATTGTAAGTTCTGTGATATTGAACCAAATGAGCCTCATGTGTCATGTGCCCATAATTAACCAATAAATATGAAGCAGAATGCTAATGAACACGCATTGCAGAACTGTACAGAACAGCATTAAGTCTGAAATAATTCCACAGTGAGGCAATTACATTCACATTTAGTATATTTCTTATTTCTTTTCTGGCGCGGGTGGAAAAAAAAATCACTATTCAGCAATCCTAGGCATTTCTGTGTAAAAGCATATTGACTGTGTCCCATTGTGCTGTGGACTCTTGCCTCATGTTCGTGATACTTCTGTATTATTTACGGCAGCGCTGAAGTAAACAGCCCCTTAAACAAGAGTATTTGCCTTTGAATACATTTGCAGCCAACGGGGTCAACATTGCGATAGGATTCATTTTGTGAATTCGTTAACGGTTGAAACTATAATTTCCATGAATAAATGATGAGAAATACAGAAGAGTTGAGAAAGCTGCATGTGGGGCAATGGCTTGATGTGCCCCTGGCCCTAATGAGTGTTCTGAGATAGACCACTTTGTATTTTACAGAAAGACAATCTGAATCTTTAGCATCGAAGGGAGTGCAGTCCTCAGTGTCCACAGGCTCTGTATAACAGTAGGAATATTCAAGATTTTTATACAGTAGATATACAGATGTGTTTCTTGCCTAAAAAAAAAAAAAATTAGAGTTACTCCACTGGCCATCGTTTATTCTATATGTGTCTGAGTGTGGCAAATGTATAGAATTTGTAGTGCAACCAAGGTCAGTGGTATTTCTCAAAAATATGTCCTAAGTGAAGATGGGTCATCTGCTTCTTGAAATGTGCTGCAGACAAGCTAAATCCCTATCATTTCCCTCCTAGAAAGCATGACCAGTGTATCCTCCTACAGAATACAGCTACTAATCAGGAGCGTGAGGTAACAAGGCCGAAAAAAGTATGGCACATGCATAGCTTCTCATGACCCCGTCTATCCAGACCTTCAACCATTACTCTGGATTCCAACCGATTACGCATTTGCCAGATTGATTTTGATAGAGATCAAGGTAAAAACAAGGGCTGTAAGTGATCCACCTAAAGGGAAATGCTAACGGTTAAAGGGGTTATCCCATGAATAATGTAAAAAATGAAAATCAGACATCATATAGGACATGACAATATATTTCTAAGAAAGCTGGAACCAGCCCTGTACCTCACATGGATCCAGAAATCTCTCTATTCATTCGTTACTCTTCTATATTTATATCAAGCTAATAGCACGGGGAGTGTCTTTTCTGCTAAAGCTAAGGGCCGTGTCTCAGCTCCTATCACAGCTCAGGAGGCAGTTGAAGAATGAAACTGAGCATGTGCGGCTATATCAATAAGCAGGTCAAAGGAATAAGAAAAAGAACAAGAGCAGGTAGCGCTATACATTTTATTGAATAACTCAGTGGCTATGCTAAATTTCTAATTACATGCAATTACAAACATATTTAGACCAAGGAGCTGGTTTTAAAGCTGTAGAATATTTTTTGTGGGACAACCCCTTTAAGAAGACATATAACACATGATACTGGTGCACCAAACACTGGGGACTGGGCCACTAAACCAACAGATAGTAGGGATGAGATAGAAAATTCAAGAGGCCTGTTGGATTCTGTAATACCTGAGATACTGGCAAAGCTTTGGAGTGGACAAAAGATGTTGGCTGAAAGAGTGGTTGACACACTATTAACAGATATACAGTCCTAAACATATATACTGCTATAGTCTGCTACTGCATAACGGAAAAACCACAGTGCAATAAGGTTTCTACTAGAGGTACCATCAATCTTTTCTGTAAATTGAGGAAGACACTTCTTCATGGAAGATGTTTTCCATTAATCTGATTGATGGCTAAAATTATACCACACTTTTCTGCAAAAGGAATTTTTTTTTTAAACCATGAACTTTTCAGGTTTAGAGAGCTTGTTGTAAACCTACAGTCCTGATGAGGTATATTAACCCAACTCATGCTGCATTCTTCACAAGGTTTATGGTCTAAGATTACAAAATTGTCTAGCAGTGTTCAGGCATGTCTCCAGACTAAGCAAACACTTGCACTAATCCATTTAATACACTGCTACATGCAGAATAATATCACTTGCATACCTTTCACCATTCCAAGAGGAAATTTTGGAGCAAAAAGTATAGTCTTTCGTAACCAAGCTTATCAACTCTAGTGTCAGTAGAATGCCTTACAATAATATTCTTCATTTTATTCCGTCCTCATGTGTAAAGGGTGTAATAGACTGGATTGTCTGCCACATCATCGCTAACGTGCATTCGTATGATCTGGCAGTGTAATACTGCCACTGATTACTCGATGAACGAGCAATTGGAATCTTTCAACATGTTTAAAAATCATTGTTTACCGGCGGCAGATCATGCTAACTAATCACGATCCGCTGATGGCAAACTACTAGTCAGTATGAGGACGAGCGATGGCATTAGCGATTGCTCCTCCCCATACTCTAGAGGAGATCACTGCATGTAATAGCAGCGATCTCCTCTGCTAGTGAGCCTGCGAATGTCAGGAAGGAACGCTTCCTTCCCGACAATAGCATACATGATCGCTGTTTGTAATACAGACTTAATTGACCAGATCTGTGCAATACATTTGCAAGTAGACATGAAACTGCCTTAACTAAAGGGATTTTCCAAGGATAGAAATCTCCTGCATGATGAAGTGCCATGTGAGTGGGTTGACCGATCACAAATTGTTAGTCACTGTTTGGCAATGCATCAGGCTGTGACTGGTTTGGTAAAAAATAAGAAATTAAAGATGAGCAAATCTATTCTAAACAAATCAAATTTGTTGTGAATTTCCCAAAAATTCCAGTTCCAGACAAAATCAGATCTTTTGACATTCGATTTAGAAGAACTTCTTTTTCAGGTTTTTAAAAAATCCATTAGTGCAATGTGTTATCAGACAGGCTGATTGTTACCATCTGCTGCTATGCGTTTTCCCATAGCCATATACATATTTGTCAACATGGGCGGATTGGGCATAGACCCTACAGGGAAATTTCCCATTGGGCCAATACCCAGGGGCCATTTAATCTTTCCTCTTGGCTGTCAGCAAGGTACATAAAGATCTGATCTTCTCAGCATTAATTAATGTAGGAGCATCAGGCACAGCTTCATACTGTGGAGCAGGTGAAAATATATTATCCTGGACTGTGGTATTTGGTTCTGCTGGGGCCGTATTTTGTCCTGCACTGCTCCTGTTTTCCCACCTTCTGTAAATTTGGACCCGCCTACAACATGGGGTCACGTTTAGTTTTTTTTTCCTTGGGCCACTTTAGGTCCCAGTCCGCCCTTGGCTGTCATTTTGAGATTACTAATGCTATCATGGCGTTAAAGATCTTGAAAAGGTCATTGGATACAGTTCTCGGAGACCTCAGAGTGTCATACACAACTTTTCAGAGCATTCTGAGCACCTACGATTTAGGTTGGATTCATTCAATCTGCTGACCTATCCAAATTCAATCTGCTGACCTATTTCTTAGAATCAGACCTGAAAATAAGTTCCAAAAAGTGGAACCAAAAATCAATCTAATAAGCTATCTTCATGGTCAGCGTCTGTGGTTATATTCCATATCTCACCATGTCATGTTATTCTTTTTTTCCTCATTTCTGTATAACTTAACTTCTAATTACCCCTCTAACTTTTTTATCATTTTGAATAGCATAAATTACATTTTACATCTTCATTGTCATATTCTGTATGTCCTGTGCTTGGGGTTTGCTATGAAAACTTTGAGAAACATAGTGAGCCCTCTATGGAGGAATACATTTTTACTACTTCTCCGATTTTTTTACTCACTAGGAAGAGGTAACTATTATAGGAATTGCAAGCACATGGAAAGAGAATGAAAGAGTAACAGTTGCCGACAATCCATTGTAAACATGGAAGCCAACAATGGGTAGGAATGCACTTAATGCCGTCTTGTAACCATATGGGCTGGAGAAATTCAATACACACTTGAGTTTATGAAAGTTAAAGTGGAAGCCAAGATGGATGTAGTGTCATGATGAGGTCAAAATTGATTCAGTGGAGAACGTGGATGAAAAGATGCTGTGGCCATAAGTACAGTGATGAAAGGGTCACTTACTTAAAATGTTGGAAAGTCTATTACCTTTTCAAACATCATTCCTAAATTATACTTAATCTACTTCAGTTGTAAGCACATGAATGAGAGTGCTTTTTTAAAAAAAAATGTGCTAAAATGTTCTATTATCTGAAAAAGAGTATTTAGTTTGAAAGTGGAGTTACTCCATTTTTTTTTGTGCAATGGTTTACAATTTAAATTATAACTGGATTGAACACATAGCAAAAAAACATGATTCCTACTTAGCAATGGTGGCTGAACAATTGTTTCCATTGATCACATTAGCATAAGAGTGACCCAAGGTAGTTTTATTACATCTTTAATATCACTACATCCAACATGCTACAGCTCTGCCAGCTATAGAATTAGAATATCAAATTCTGTCTGCCTGATCTCACCTTTAGGTGGCGCCTAGGAGACTACTGCCTACCACTACATTGAACTCAAAGGGGTTGCCTATTTAATAGGATTCTTTTAAGCTGTGTATGATGCCTGGACAGCATTCCCCTATTATACCCATGCCTTTAGCCACCAGAACCAATCATAAAATCTTGAGAAAAGCATATTTCAATCCATGTGCAAATTGGCTCTGAAGTGCACTGAAGATGATAACATAGATTCAGCCCATTCCCTTCCTAATGTTTTGTTCTATTGCTTGATTGACAGGGCCGGTCTTCCTTCACATAATTGGGCCAATCAAACAAAAGAGAGAAGTGCTGGGAGGGGAAAGGGCCAGAGTTATGGTGCACTGAGTGGTTTGGGTCCGACCTTGGTGCACTTGATAGTTCATTGGCATAAGGATTAAATGATAATTTTCTCAAAATTGTATGATCAGTTCTGGAAATTAAAGATATGGATATAATATGGGGAGGTGTCCCTACCAGGCACCAAAGTACAAAGTACTTGTTAACGTACAGTATTCAACAAAATAATCATGTAAAGGGTATGCACATATTCACAACCTTTTTTGTAATTGCCCAAATGCATTTAAAATTAAATGAACCAACACTGAAACACATTTTAATTGTAAATTTCCAGTCTTTTTGTGTCTACAGCTCCAATGCAGACCTATACATCATAAATAAACTCTTTGTACTCTGACCCTGAGATTATGCTTCTTCCATTTGTCCCCTAGTGCTTAGTAGCATACAAACAGGAAGTTGGGACAGATGGCAGGGAGTATGACTGCAGGACTGTTACCATGGAGGCACATAGGTGTGCATAGGAGCTTTAGACACGTCTATAGACAAGGGGGAGATTTATCAAACTGGTGTAAAGTAGAACTGGCTTAGTTGCCCATAGCAACCAATCAGATTCCACCTTTAATTTTCCAAAGGAGCTGTGAAAAATGAAAGGTGGAAACTGATTGGTTGTTATGGCAACTAAGCCAGTTCTACTTTACACCAGTTTGATAAATCCCCCTTAAAATTCTAGTTGATTTTTAAGACTGTTTGGAAAGTTGAAATCTGCTTCATTTTTCATTGTAGATTTTAAAGTGGAGTAACAGAATAACATCACAAGAAGAAAACATATATCAGTCTTTATTAAAGATAGGCAGCATCGGCCATTACAAAGGATGTCGATATATAGGACATAACAGTAAAGACACAGGTTGTAAATGTATGCTTTATACCTTTGAATAGAACTTAAAGGGAACCTGTCATGTTGAACATGTGCAGATTGATATATAGTTTTATGGAAAAAGATTCAGTACAACTTATAATGTACTAGCTGAAGGACCCGGCTTCGCCCGGGTATATTTAATTTATTTCTTTTACTGTTTGTGTGTGTGTGTGTCGTTAAAAGATATCGAGAGTGCCCTCTACAGTGCCTGCCCATTTAACAGTGACCTCTACACCGGCCCACCCCTTTAACAGTGACCTCTACAGCGGCCAGCCCCTTTAACAGTGACCTCTACAGCGACCCGCCCCTTTAACAGAGACCTCTACAGCGGCCCGCCCCTTTAACAGTGACCTCTACAGCGGCCCGCCCCTTTAACAGTGACCTCTACAGCTGCCCGCCCCTTTAAAAGTGACCTCTACAGCAGCCCGCCCCTTTAACAGTGATCTCTACAGCAGCCTGCCCCTTCAACAGTGACTTCTACAGCTGCCCACCCCTTTAACAGTGACCTCTACAGCTGCTCGCCCCTTTAACAGTGACCTCTACAGCAGCCTGCCCCTTCAACAGTGACCACTACAGCAGCCTGCCCCTTTAACTGTGACCTCTACAGCTGCCCACCCCTTTAACAGTGACCTCTACAGAAGCCCGCCCCTTTAACTGTGACCTCCACAGCAGCTAGAGTGGCCACTGTCTTCACCCCAGAAAGCCAGACCTCACCGGCCATTCCCCCAGACGTGAAACAGCGCCCCCAGTTCCCATGAAGACACATCACTAAACATGAGGCCACGCCCCCCTGGCTCCGTGAAGACATGGAGGAGAAGCTGTCTGAGTGTGAGCTACTGTGGACATCCCTGTGTCTGTCCAGGCACTGCGTTGGACGGAGAACAGGTAGCCAGAAAACTGGACTGTCCAGCCTAAAGCCGGACATCTGGCCACCCTAACATCAGTCTGCCCCTAGGGTGGCCAGAGGTCTTGTTTTAGGCTGGACGGTCTGGCTTTCAGACTCCCTGTCCTCTGTCATGCGCAGGGCCTGGATGGACACAGCAGCAGCACTCTCAGCAGCAGCACTGTGCAGTCTGAGCAATGAGCTGCAGGGAGAAAGTCACCCTCCCCCCACCCCTGCAGCTGACAGAAGGTGATTTTTACCAATATTTTTGATCCCGGTCAAATGCAGCATGGAAGGGGCTGCATTTGACCGGGATCAAAAATATTGGTAAAAATCACTGAGTCAGGGGCATGACTTAGTGGGATCTGGGGGGTGGTGCTTTTAAGTCCTTCTTTTGACGGTGGCTGGAATTACAGGTCAATGCCTGATTTAGGAGGAAGGTGGGTAGCAGTGGAAGAAAACATCTTTTATTACTACTGAACAGTAAATATGTAAAATTTACATTATATGAGGTAATGATTGATGATGAGTTAGTCTAAAACATAAGTTATAGTTATGGTAACCGGGAATACCCATTTACCATTGTCATCCACAGTGCTCTGCCTCTTTAATGCAGACCTAAAGCAGTGAACTGGCTAGGTTGTCATAGAAACCTGATGTGTGCCTGTGAGCTTCTATTGGCTAATAAGGGTCATGTGACCAGGCTACTATTGGCTAATGCATTTTTTGGGAATATCTCAGGAACGGTACGTCCTGGAGAGTTGAAAACTGTTCTAAAACCTTCCCGGACACCAGATGTACATGTGTGCCAAATTTTGTGATTGTAGCTGCAGCGGTGCGGATTCCTTTAGTGGACATACACACACACACACACACACACACACACACACACACACACACAATATATATTAGATTTATTTATATCTGTGCATGCTGTAGGCTTTAAAGTCAAGGAGGCGGTCCTAGCAGTGATTGACAGCCTTTCCTCTATGACTGTGTGAACACAGATAGCTATCAATTAGTGTTGAACGAAGCTAAGCATTCGAAGCAGAATTTGGTCCGAAGTTTAGGAAAACTTTGATTCACAACGAATATGAATCTCCTTGCGCTTCCTGGTAACAAATCAGTTTTTTCTAAAATGATGGCTTCCTGTGTTACAAAGTTAAAGTGAGAAGCCCGGGAACATGAGATCACCCATAATGCTGTGCAGCCAGCCAATCCACAGATAGCCATCCCCTGTGATGTTACAGCCCTATAAATCCCTCATCCCAGGCGGTCTCTGCTATTGTCCTGTGAGCTTAGCATAGGGAGACACGGCAAGCTCTCATGCACCAGGGACAGTGTTGCTGAATTGATTAATTGAAGAATCTTGGAGAGGGAGACTGCAGGGACAGTGCAGGGAGAGTGCGGTGAGACTGCAGGGAGACTGCAGGGAGACTTATTCTGCATAAGTTTTATTAATTTATTCCTACATTTACTTACAGTATTCCTACATCAGCAGTAAATGTAATTCAATAGCAATAAGATGGACACCTTTATTATTCCAGTGCGAGCGTGCCAACCAATATCATCCAGTCTGCACCACTTAGGGGGGCCAGGTCTTAATAATGACCATCCTCATCTTTTGCTGGCTTTACTTCTTCCAAATCATCCATCAAAACAGTTTACACCAGACAGTCTGAGACGCAGTGCAGCCATCTTATGTGGCAGAAGAGGAGCCGGGAATTGTCAGATCTGCAGATGATAGGTCACCATCTAAGTGACCTGTTCATTCCCCAGTTAATGTGAATTCTATTTTCTTAAACCATAGTGTCGCTTTAAGCTCAGCACATCACTTCCATGAAGTGGCCCATCTGGTGCAGACAGGCAATATTTCACCAGGCAAGAGCAACTATCTGCTATAGGGGACATGAATGCTCATACTGTTGAAAACTGTGGTAGAGCAGAGAACCATAGGTCCAGGTACAGTTTTTTTCTCCTGTGGCCCAGGGGAGGGGAGACAAGGTGGGTCGGGTATCTGTTATTGGTAAAAAAAAAATGAAAAGCGGTTATCCCATGATTAATTTAAACAAAAATTAAATCAGACATCATATAGTACATGACACTCTTTTCTAACAAAGATAAAAACCAGCCCTGTACCTCACATGGGTCCAAGGGGTCATGTTCTTTCTGCTGCAGAATTTATTTAGAGGGACAACCCCTTAAGTGATAATATGGAATGTAAACTGTTAATTTATTCTTGCATATCGCATAAAATAAAATAAAAAGAATGAGCAGCTTTAACTTGTGTCATTAGTGAACTTTTAACAACAGTTAAATAAAATCTATCGATTTTTCCACATTAAATACATTTTGGACCGCGTCACAGAGGGAAGGAACTTACTGATTTGTTCAACAGAACTTTAAGCGTTAATCACAATGGGACTATAAGTGAGATATATTGAGGTGGCTGGAACCTTGTGTAGTCCTAAAAGTGCCAACATTTCCACAACTTCATTTCCATTCTTCTTATTAGCTATATGTGAATAGTCAGAAAATTATAAAAAATAATTGTGTCTTGAAGGACCTCTAAATAAGAGATTGCTATATCAGTCTATCTACATGAGAAACAAAATAAAACGATTTTTCAGACAGGACCCCTTGGGAAAATTTGTCTCATTCTTCTGATCACTTCCAGCTTCATCAGTAGTTATGTCTATGAATCTGTTAGCCTATGAGAGAGAGCACTGCCTGGAAAATAAGTCTCCATCTGCAAATGTGTCCTTCAATGAGAAACAGTACCCCCTAAACTTGATCTAAGGCATTCAATCCAACAGCAAGAAACCAAACTTTTTTCCCAAGGAACACTGCCGCAGTAAAAAATACAGCCACAAAATTGGATATTTTTAAAAGCATCCTAATATCTAATTGTGAGAGGTACATACCTTATGGGAATAAAAGGTTAAAGGGGTTGTCCGGGTTCAGAGCTGAACCCGGACATACCTTTAAATTCACCCAGGCAGCCCACCTGAACAGGGCAACGGAGCATCCTATGCTCCGATGCCCTCCTTTGCCCTGCATTTAGCCTGGTTCCGGTGATGTACCGGGCTCTGCCTGGCGGAGGCTTCCGCCCGGCAGTGAGCCCGGTGACGTCGCAGACGCTGATGGGCGGGCTTTAGCTCTGCCCTAGCCAGAAAAACGGCTAGGGCAGCGCTAAAGCCGGCCCATTACAGCCGGTGACGTCACCAAACCCACTGCCGGGCGGAAGCCTCCGCCTGGCAGAGCCCGGTGTTATGTAAATAAAAAAGCCCTTGACCTGCGCGATCCAGCGCAGGGCAAGGGAGGGCATCGGAGCATGAGATGCTCCGATGCCCTGTTCAGGCGGGCTGCCTGGGTGAATATAAGGGTATGTCCGGGTTCAGCTCTGAACCCGGACAACCCCTTTAAGGAACAAGAAAAAACACTGACAAATGTAAGGTGCTTATGCACATAGGAAGGAATAATGCAAGTCACCAGTACATACTAAATGGTAAAACACTGGGTAACACTGACATGGAAAAGGACCTAGGAATTTTAGTGAACAGCAAACTAAGCTGTAGACACCAGTGTCAGACAGCTGCTCCCAAGGTCAATAAGATAATGGGTTGCATTAAAAGAGGCATAGATGCCTGTGATGAGAACATAATCCTGACATTCTACAAATCACTAGTCAGACCACACATGGAGTACTGTGTACAGTTCTGGGCTCCTGTGAACAAGGCAGACATAGCAGAGCTAGAGAGGGTTCAGAGGAGGGCAACTAAAGTCATAACTGGAATAGGTGGACTACAGTACCCAGAAAGATTATCAAAATTAGGGTTATTCACTTTAGAAAAAAGACGACTGAGGGGAGATCTAATAACTATGTATAAATATATCAGAGGTCAGTACAGAGATCTCTCCCATGATCTTTTTATCCCAAGGACTGTGACCGTGACGAGGGGACACCCCCTGCGCCTGGAGGAAAGAAGGTTTGTTCACAAACATAGAAGAGGATTGGATGGAACTCTCTGCCTGAGGATGTGGTGATGGTAAGTTCACTAAAAGAGTTTAAGAGAGGTCTGGGTGTATTTCTGGAGTATAATAATATTACAGGTTATAGTTACTAGAGATGGGTTGTTGATCCAGGGAGTAATTCTGATTGCCTGATTGGAGTCGGGAAGGAATTTTTTCCCCTAAAGTTAGGAAATTTCGCTTCTACCTCACAGGGGCTTTTTGCCTTCCTCTGGATCAACTTGCAGGATAACAGCTGTTATAGATGGACAGATGTCTTTTTTCGGCCTTATAAACTATGTTACTATGTTATGCCGTTTTTTGGTCACTTCACCTCCCACAAAAAAAGTTAATAAAAAGTGATCAAAAGTCATACACACCCCAAAAAGATATAAATGAAAAGTAGAGATTGCCCTGCAAAACATGAACCCTCATACAGTTCTATACACATAGCTACAAAAATGTTATAGGGGTCAAAATATGGTGACGGAAAGAAAAAAAAATTCCATGGTTTTACTTTTTTTCAATAATAAAACGTTGGAAAAACTTCACATATATGGTATTGCCATAATATTACTGACCTGGAGAATGATAGTAACCACTCAATTTTACCGTATAAAGAATGCTGTATAAACAACACCCATAAAAACAAAAACAAAAAACAAGCCCTCATACTGATATATGCATGGAAAACTAAAAAAGTTATGGCCCCAGAAAGGCAGGGAGTAGTGATGATCGAGCACCCCGATGTTCGGGTGCTCGGGTGCTCTGGCCGAACACTAGGTGGTGCTCGAGTGCTCGGCCGAGCACCCGAGTATAATGGAAGTCAATGGGAGAAGACCAGGCACCCCCTGCTCAGATGAGGGGAGGGTGTCTGGTCCATAGGGAAACGTCAGAAAATGGTGGAAACACCTCAGAAATGGTTAGGGAACAGCATGGGGAGGATGTCTGGATGGATCTTGGACACCGAAGTCGCTGCTATTAACGATGATAGCCGACTATTACGCCACTTTTACGGAATGACAAAAATACCTCCCCAAAACCCAAGATAACATCAATTTTACTGGAAATATTGTTAGGAAACATAGATTTACTTGTACGTTAAGCTTAAGTGCTGCCAAAAATTACACGGATGAGGAACTCCCATACAACTGGTATATCATATAAAGGAGGGCCTCATTCACATTGTGGTATAATTGTGGGACTCCGACACTCATAAAGCTTATGCACTAAGGGAAAGGGCTGCCAAAAATTACAAGGAACAGGCACTCCAATACCCCCTTTATTACACATAAAGTAGTGCATCAGACACACCCTTGAAAAATTATGATTGATGGCCTGCTGCTGACACGCAAAAACAATAGTGGTGACGTGCTGCTGCTGAGCTGACCGTGTAAAAAATTATGGGTGACATGCTGCTTCTGAGTTGACTGTCTAAAAAATTAAGGGTGACACGCTGATGCCAATCAAACTGTCCCAAATTTAAGGTTGACGCGCTGCTGCCGAGCAGAACATCAAAAAAATGTACGTGAGACACGCTGCTGCCGAGTAGAACGTTAAAAAAATTTATGGGTGACATGCTGCTGCTGAGTTGACCGTCTAAAAAATTAAGGGTGACACGCTGATGCCGATCAAACTGTCCCAAATTTAAGGTTGATGCGCTGCTGCCGAGCAGAACATCAAAAAAATGTACGTGTGACACGCTGCTGCCGAGTAGAACGTTAAAAAAATTTACGGGTGACACGCTGCTGCCGATCAAACTGTCCCAAATTTAAAGTTGACATGCTGCTGCTGAGCAGAACGTCAAGTAAAATTTATGGGTGACACGCTGCTGCCCATCAAACTGTCCCAAATTTAAGTTTGACATGCTGCTGCCGAGCTAATGGTAAAACAAATTTAAGGGTGACATGCTGCTGCCCATCAAACTGTCCCAAATTTAAGGTTGACACGCTGCTGCCCATCAAACTGTCCCAAATTTAAGGGTGACACGCTGCTGCTCATCAAACTGTTCCAAATTTAAGGTTGACACGCTGCTGCCCATCAAACTGGCCCAAATTTAAGGGTGACACGCTGCTGCTCATTAAATTGTCTCAAATTTAATATTGACACGCTGCTGCCGAGCTGACCGTAAATTTTTTTTTACGGTGACATGCCGCTTAGCTGAATGTCTGAAACATTATAAGTGACATGTAGCAGAGCTGAGCGTGTTAAAAATTATTTTTGACATGCCGCTTAGCTGAACGTCTGAAACATTATAATTGACATGTAGCAGGCTGAGCCTGTTAAAAATAATTTTTGACATGCCGCTTAGCTGACCGTCTGAAACATTATGTGTGACATGTAGCAGAGCTGAGCGTGTAAAACATTATGGTTGAGGGTCTGCTGGTGAGCTGACAGGCAAAATTATTATGGTGCTGGCCCAGCTGGTGAGCTGCCCGGCTAAAAAATTATGGTGCAGGCCCAGCTGGTGAGCTGACCGGCTATAAAATTAGGGTGCAGGTCCAGCTGGTGAGCTGACTGGCTAAAAAATTATGGTGCAGGCCCAGCTGGTGAGCTGACCGGCTAAAAAATTAGGGTGCAGGCCCAGCTGGTGAGCTGACCAGCTAAAAAATTATGGTGCTGGCCCAGCTGGTGAGCTGCCCGGCTAAAAAATTATGGTGCACGCCCAGCTATAATTGTGGGACTCCGACACTCATAAAGCTTATGCACTAAGGGAAAGGGCTGCCAAAAATTACAAGGAACAGGCACTCCAATACCCCCTTTATTACACATAAAGTAGTGCATCAGACACACCCTTGAAAAATTATGATTGATGGCCTGCTGCTGACACGCAAAAACAATAGTGGTGACGTGCTGCTGCTGAGCTGACCGTGTAAAAAATTATGGGTGACATGCTGCTTCTGAGTTGACTGTCTAAAAAATTAAGGGTGACACGCTGATGCCAATCAAACTGTCCCAAATTTAAGGTTGACGCGCTGCTGCCGAGCAGAACATCAAAAAAATGTACGTGAGACACGCTGCTGCCGAGTAGAACGTTAAAAAAATTTATGGGTGACATGCTGCTGCTGAGTTGACCGTCTAAAAAATTAAGGGTGACACGCTGATGCCGATCAAACTGTCCCAAATTTAAGGTTGATGCGCTGCTGCCGAGCAGAACATCAAAAAAATGTACGTGTGACACGCTGCTGCCGAGTAGAACGTTAAAAAAATTTACGGGTGACACGCTGCTGCCGATCAAACTGTCCCAAATTTAAAGTTGACATGCTGCTGCTGAGCAGAACGTCAAGTAAAATTTATGGGTGACACGCTGCTGCCCATCAAACTGTCCCAAATTTAAGTTTGACATGCTGCTGCCGAGCTAATGGTAAAACAAATTTAAGGGTGACATGCTGCTGCCCATCAAACTGTCCCAAATTTAAGGTTGACACGCTGCTGCCCATCAAACTGTCCCAAATTTAAGGGTGACACGCTGCTGCTCATCAAACTGTTCCAAATTTAAGGTTGACACGCTGCTGCCCATCAAACTGGCCCAAATTTAAGGGTGACACGCTGCTGCTCATTAAATTGTCTCAAATTTAATATTGACACGCTGCTGCCGAGCTGACCGTAAATTTTTTTTTACGGTGACATGCCGCTTAGCTGAATGTCTGAAACATTATAAGTGACATGTAGCAGAGCTGAGCGTGTTTAAAATTATTTTTGACATGCCGCTTAGCTGAACGTCTGAAACATTATAATTGACATGTAGCAGGCTGAGCCTGTTAAAAATAATTTTTGACATGCCGCTTAGCTGACCGTCTGAAACATTATGTGTGACATGTAGCAGAGCTGAGCGTGTAAAACATTATGGTTGAGGGTCTGCTGGTGAGCTGACAGGCAAAATTATTATGGTGCTGGCCCAGCTGGTGAGCTGCCCGGCTAAAAAATTATGGTGCAGGCCCAGCTGGTGAGCTGACCGGCTATAAAATTAGGGTGCAGGTCCAGCTGGTGAGCTGACTGGCTAAAAAATTATGGTGCAGGCCCAGCTGGTGAGCTGACCGGCTAAAAAATTAGGGTGCAGGCCCAGCTGGTGAGCTGACCAGCTAAAAAATTATGGTGCTGGCCCAGCTGGTGAGCTGCCCGGCTAAAAAATTATGGTGCACGCCCAGCTGGTGAGCTGACCGGCTATAAAATTAGGGTGCAGGCCCAGCTGGTGAGCTGACCGGCTAAAAAATTAGGGTGCAGGCCCAGCTGGTGAGCTGACCGGCTAAAAAATTAGGGTGCAGGCCCAGCTGGTGGACTTCGAGGGCAGCCTAATAAGCTGTTTCATATGATGGAAGAAGAGGAGGAAGAGGACGAGAAGAGGAAGGGGTACATGATAATACAGTGTATTCAATACACCCTAAAAGCCAGATTTAAGGTTCCTTCATGCTAAGCCGCTTTCCTCTGGTGGGGTAGAGAAGTCAGGGGAAATCCAGGCCTTGTTCATTTTGATAAGCGTCAACCTGTCAGCATTGTCAGTTGACAGGCGGATGTGCTTATCAGTAATTATGCCCCCAGCGGCACTAAATACCCGCTCAGACAAAACGCTGGCGGCAGGGCAGGCCAGCACCTCCAAGGCGTAGAGCTCCAGTTCGTGCAACGTGTCCAGCTTAGACACCCAATAATTATACGGCACAGAGGATTCACTGAGGACGTTGAAACGGTCAGCTACGTACTCCTTTACCATCTTTCAAAACTTTTTCCTCCTTGTCATACTAGGCTATTCATCAGGGTGAGGGTGCTGGCGGGGTGTCATAAAACTGTCCCAGGCCTTGGAGAGTGTTGCCCTGCCTTTGTTGGAACTGCTGTGTGTTCCCCTCATCTCCCCTCCTCGGGTGGCCAAGGAACTACGTACTCTGCCGCCAGCGTTGTCAGATGGAAATTTGTGGAACAATTTTTCGACAAGGGGCTTCTGGTATTGCAACATTTTACTTGTCCTCTCCACCACAGGAATGAGAGATGACTCTAAATATCCTCCTCGTCCTCTTCCTCCTCTTCAGCCCCTCCACGCCGAAGAGATGGTGTAAACGTGGTATGGCCACCCTGTGTAGCGGTGGCAACTGTCTCCTGCTCCTCCTCCTCCAATTGGCGCTGAGAAGACAAATTGAGGGTGGTCTGGCTATAACCCTGTGTAGGGTCTTCCCCCATTTCCACCTCTTCCACATGCAGAGCATCGGCCTTTATTGTGAGCAGCTAGCTTTTTAGTAGACACAGAAGTGGGATGGTTACGGTGATAATTGCATTATCGCTGCTCACCATCTGTGTAGATTCATCAAAGTTGCGTAACACCTCACAGAGGTCAGACATCAATGCCCAGTCGTCGCTTGTGAAGAGCGGAAACTGACTAGAAAGGCACCAACCGTGTTGCAGCTGGTATTCTACTACTGCTCTCTGCTGCTCACAAAGCCTGCTCAACATGTGGAAGGTGGAATTCCATCGCGTGCTCAGGTCGCACAGCAGTCAGTGATCTGGCAACCGCAAGCGCTGCTGCAGCGTTGCCAGGCCGGCTGAAGCTGTCGGTGACTTGCGGAAATGGGCACACAGGCGACGCACCTTCACCAGTAGCTGAGGCAAATTGGGGTAGGTTTTCAGAAACCGCTGAACCACTAAGTTGAATACATGGGCCAGAAATGGTATGTGTGGGAGGTTGGCCAGCTCCAAAGCCGCTACCAAGTTGCGGCTGTTATCGGGTACAACCATGCCTGGCTGTAGGTTGACTGGTGAGAGCCACAGCTCAGCCTGTTCCCTTATGCCCTGCCACAGCTTTGCGGCGATGTGCTGTTTGTCACCGAGGCAAATAAGCTTCAACACGGCCTGTTGTCGCTTACCGACTGCTGTGCTACACTGCTTCCAGCTACTAGACAGAAGTCTGAGTGGTGCTGCAAGATGGCAATTCTGCATGGGAAGAAGTGGAGGAGGAGGTGGAGGAAGAGAAGGAGGGGTTGCAGCCGCTACTGTAGGTGGCAGCGGAAATCCGGATGGAAGTAGGGCCCGCAATCCTCGGTGTGGGTAGCACCTGTGCCATCCCAGGGTACGACTCGCTCCCAGCCTCCACAACGTTCACCCAGTGTGCTGTCAGGGAAATGTAGCGTCCCTGGCCACAAGCGCTTGTCCATGTGTCAGTTGTTAAGTGGACCTTGCCAGTAACTGCGTTGGTCAGGGCACGGGTTATGTTTCTGGACACATGCTGGTGTAAGGCAGGGCACACCGGGAAAAATAGTGGCGGCTGGGGACTGCGTAACGAGGGACAGCCTCCGCCGTCAGGCTGCGAAAGGCTTCGGTGTCCACCAGCTTAAACGGCAACATTTCCAGTGCCAGCAACTTGGAAAGTTGCGTGTTTAGAGCTATGGCCTGTGGGTGGGTGGCAGGGTATTTGCGCTTGCGTTCAAATGCCTAGGGTAAGGACATTTGAACGCTGCGCTGAGACATTAAAGTGGACGTGCTGGCTGATTGTTCCTGCGAAGGTCCAGGTGCAGGGCGGGAAACTGGACTTTGTGGAAGAGAGGGTGGTGCTTAACCGACTGGAAGCATTATCAGCTGAAATCCAACCCACTACCTGCTCACACTCAGAGTTGTGTCTTGCGCCGCCCTGCAAACTGTGACATGAAGCTAGGAATTGTGGATGACTTTGTCTCTTGGGCTCTGCCAGCAGGCACAGTTTCACCGCGCCCTGAGCCTTCACCTCTGCGTTCACCATTAGCAGCACGCCCACGTCCCTTTCTGCTCGCCTTGCGCATATTGTATAGTATATATGCAACTTGATCACAACTACAGTAGTGCAGATTTTTATTAACTGTATGATCAGAAAAATTTAAACGAATGTCCAATATTCTGAATGCGCAAACGTTATAGAGCAGCCGCAAATGAGGAACTGCAGCCTAAATTAATGGTATTAAATGTAACAACGGATGTCAGCTATATAGACTTTTGAACGGTTGTAATACGCTGTGCACCTAGCGTTACTGACAGGGCACACTTTTTGCCACCAAAAAAAAAAATGCAGATGTATTTCACAATGTACTTTGGTCTTTTTGGAACAGAAACAATCTTTCTACCTACCCAAATCCTATCCCTATAGTTTAATTCCCTACTTGCTTAAATTAAACTGCAAACGCAAATGAGAAACTGCGGCCTAAATTAACGGTATTAACTGTAACAACGGATGTCAGCTATATAGACTTTTGAATGGTAATACGCTGTGCACCTAGTGTTACTGACAGAGCACACTTGGGTTCTTTTTGCCACCAAAAAAAAAAAAATGCAGAAGGATTTAACAATGGACTTTTGTGTCTTTTGAACAATGATACTAACTCTGCCTATAGAAATTCTATCCCTACACAAGTCCCTCCTTGCGCAAATGTTATACAGCAAGACGCAAAAGAAGTACTGCAGGCTTAACAGAAGAAATTATAGCAAAGTATGTCAGGTATATAGTATACAGAGAGTATCCTACAGCATGCAGCAGCAGCAGCACATGTGGCATTAATGGCAGGCCACCTAGTGCTATTTTCACCACCTTTAAACACCCCAAAAATAATAAAATATTGCTTTGTGCCAGATATAATAGCCCTTAAATGGGCTTTTGGGTCTTTGTTGAGCGATTTCTATCCCTGCCTAGCATGCTTCTATTCCTACACTGTCTGTCCCTTCTTGCAGCAGCTGTCCCTGGCTCGGTATGTGCCGGTCACATGTCACTGGGGGCTTTATAGCACTCGATGACGCGTTCTCGGCCATCCAATCAGTGTAATGCCAGTAGCCAACATGGCTACTGGCATTACAGTGAATGCCAGTACCTCCCCACACGCTAATTGGCTAATTAGCATGCGGGGAGGTGACTCGAGCATGGCGCTCGAGCACACGCGGTATTCGGCCGAATACCGCGTGGTCCCGAGCACCGCCATGTTCGGCTGAATAGTGTCTGGGAGCTGTTTTCCAGCAGAATAAAAGTGCTTTTCCTGGACATGTAATACAGACACACAGTGCACACAGGTATGTCTGGGATGTGTCTGCAATCTTCTGTGGGGCAGTGCTCTTAGTTATGTTGGTGAAAAACAGGTGAAAGACTTCCTTTAAAAGGTTAAAGTTACATTGTAATTAGAGATGAGCGAATCTATTCGCCGCTTCGTAGATTCGTATCGAATCTTGGGATTTTTCAGCTGCGAAACGAATCAGAATATTAAGTGATTCGATTCTGTACGTATTCGCTACGTAGTGTGTCCTATAAATTATATGCTATTCTACGTATAATTTAGTTACTCTATACGCTGTCGAGTACGGATTCAATTCAGCGATGCAGACTTTTTCCTGCTAGTTACTCTATACGCTGTTGCATACGAATTCAATTCAGCAATGCAGACTCCTCCCTGGTAGTTCCGCCCCTTTCTCCAGCGCGGGAGGATGACGAGGCAACTCAGGAAATTAAGTTGCGCATTCGTGCGCCTCATCCCTTTTTCCCCCTTTTCAGGTTATTTGGGGAGCCCCTTGAAAGAGGGTTTTTTAAGGAACCTTTGCTGCTTTTTTTTTTTTACCTATGTGGATTACAAATTGCGACTGAGTTTGGGACTCTGCTCCAGTTCTATGACAAGCATCAGAAGAAAAGAGACTTAAACGTGTCCATGAGCATACTAGGTAGGTGATATTTAAAATTTTTATATTATACCTATAATAATGTATTTGCACTTTACCATATATATGTCTCGAATATTCGCTCTGCCTCTGAGGAGTGCACGCAGCGGCCTCTCCTCGTACATGCCTGCGTATTACGTAATTGCTTAGACAATAGTACCCTGAGATTCGTAAGCTATTTGTACGCTCATGTGTACGTCTTCTAAGAAGTTGCGTACATTTTGTAAATGAACGTTCGTTATTAGTGAGCGAATGTTAGCTAATAGCACATATTAACGTATATGTTGTACGCAAATACAACAAATCTATTTGTCGAATATACGAATTTTAGGAAAAGTTCGGCGAATGTTCGGCGAATAATTTTTTGAATGATTCGCTCATCTCTAATTGTAAACCCTGATTACATTGGATATATTGGATATGCAGGTCATGTAAAGTAATTAGCAAAAACAATACAAAAAATGTGAAATGAAGAAAAAATGTGATAAACTATGACTGCTTGGCCTCTATGCTGTGTCCTGAAATCAAGACATAGGTAGGAGGTATTACTGTACACAATGTCACCTGCACTCTGAATATTAGGTGGTGCCAGGTGGAGGGCTTGTAAGGCCTGTAAGGAGGTAGTAACAATAAGAACTGATCAGTATCTCAGTAGGGGTTCCATGTGTTGGAAATGATACTCACTTCTCATGAATTTCAGGAAAGATCTATGAGATAACATTTGAGGACAGGTACTGTAAATGTTTTGTTTTCTTTCTGTCATTGAGATATCTATGGACATCATATTACTAATGGGAAAAATAATTGACATTCATAATTGAATTTACTAATCGAGTTTTCAATACATGATCATTAGAGATGAGCGAATCATTCAAAAAATTATTCGCCGAACATTCGCCGAACTTTTCCTAAAATTCGTATATTCAACGAATAGATTCGCTGTATTTGCGTACAAAATATACGTTAATATGTGCTATTAGCGAACATTCGCTCACTAATAACGAACGTTCATTTACAAAATGTACGCAACTTCTTAGAAGACGTACGCATGAGTGTACAAACAGCTTACGAATCTCAGCGTACTATTGTCTAAGCGATTACGTAATACGCAGGCACGTACGAGGAGAGGCCGCGGCGTGCACTCCTCAGAGGCAGAGCGAATATTCGAGACATATATATATGGTAAAGTGCAAATACATTATTATTGGTATAATATAAACATTTTAAATATCACCTACCTAGTATGCTCACGGACACGTTTAAGTCTCTTTTCTTCTGACGCTTGTCATAGAACTGGAGCAGAGTCCCAAACTCAGTCGCAATTTGTAATCCACATAGGTAAAATTGTAATCCAAATGGGTAAAAAAAAAGCAGCAAAGGTTCCTTAAAAAACCCTCTTTCAAGAGGCTCCCCAAATAACCTGAAAAGGGGAAAAAGGGATGAGGCGCACGAATGCGCAACTTAATTTCCTGAGTTGCCTCGTCATCCTCCCGCGCTGGAGAAAGGGGCAGAACTACCAGGGAGGAGTCTGCATAGCTGAATTGAATTCGTACGCAACAGCGTATAGAGTAACTACCAGGGAAAAGTCTGCATCGCTGAATTGAATTCATACGCGACAGCGTATAGAGTAAGTAAATTATATGTAGAATAGCGTATAATTTAAAGGACACACTACGTAGCGAATGCGTACAAAAGCGAAGCGAATCACCTAATATTCGGATTCGCTTTGCAGCTGAAAAATCCCAAGATTCGATACGAATCTACGAAGCGGCGAATAGATTCGCTCATCTCTAATGATCATGGAGAGTAATGAGAAGAAAACACATCTTAGTAAGACAGTTCTGTTTTTCCTTCATTGACACATATTGCCCCAAGTTTCTCAACAATTGTCCAATCTGTATTACTGGTTAAGCTTAAGAGAGTGCTCCCTCCAGACACAGGTGTTAAAGGGTTATTCTCATAACATAAATTTATGGCATTTACACAGGATATGCCTTAAATGTTTTATAAATGTAGTTCCCACTTGTGAGACTTTCAGCTATATCTTAAACAGGGCAGGATTTCCCCCCGACCCAAAGTGGAGAACGAACAGATGGCTATGCATGTGCTTGGTGCTCTCCATTCTTTTTTATGAGAACTACAAAAACAGATGAGTACTATGTAGATGTCTATAATGCAAATCCTACCCTGCATTGGTCTACATAGAGTTTTTTCATATTGTGATGGCTATGGTAAAAGTAATCTTTGAAAAGTTTTCTCTTTTCCTCCAGAAACCTCAGTTGCATTGCCAAATGTAAATGTTACCTTAATTAAACTCCATGTGGCCTGCAACACAAAAAAAGATAATATAGAATAAAAGAAATGAGCATTGGCCTAAGAGAATTCAAATATTATGAATAAATTACAGCTCGCCAAGTTGTGAAAGTGAGAGTTAGATAACAGGATAATCAAAGTGTCAGCAGGGAGCCAGCAATACTGTTTCCTGCAAATACAATAATATGTGTTCCTAATTATATTGTAGATTGTCAGAGATGGAACACAAAATCCCTCAAATGTTACTGAGCCAGAAATGAAGAGAATTCTGCATTACATACGAATTAAGATTTGCCCTCAGAAACTAAAAAAGCCTTCAGTTTATGGGAAGGGATATTGCTTGTTTATAATCCTAGTCATTTTGTAGCTTTTCTTTGTACACAATTCTAATCTGTTTTTATTTTCTGATGAAACTTTTTTACTCTGTTTTCTTGATATGATGGAGATAATCATCTTGCCTGAGCAGTAGCACTTACATAAGGACAAATAAGTAAATCACAATCAGTAGATCACACATTTCCAGAAGCCAGAATATATCTTATGGGATTTTGGGAGAGTTCAAGGAAGGTTTCCTGTATGTAAATAATCTCAAGCTGATTTTTCTCATATCATTTCATCATATAAAGATATTAGCGTACATAGCAAGGCTCAAACCAGGCACCCACACAGGACAGAAGGGTTTCTGACCAAGTTTTCACCTCCACTAGAAGAGGAAATAATCCCAACTAAGACTGGGCCCCCTCTTGCCCTGGACCCCATAGCAGTCGCATGGTCTGCCGCTATGGTAGTTACACCCCTGATTGGGGAAAATTAATCTATTTGAAGTCACTAACCTGAAAACCAAAGATATGTATTCTGGAGCAACTAACATTTATGATCACCATGAAGGAACATGTGGAGTGGTGTTTCCTATACCAGTCTTGGTCTGCTTTTCGATGAAGTGAGATGCCTCAAATTTAATAAGAGATGCAAGTCTTATAATATCATGCCCATTTTTTTCAGAAAAGTGGTAAGCCTATGAAAAAAGAGCAAGAAGGTGCAAACTTTTATAGGAAAAACTGTGACTTTTTTGCTTCAACTTTTAGACCAGTTGTGATAAATTCCCCCTAATGTGTGTTACTAAAATACTACTGCAAATATTTTGTTTGTAGACAGATTAATCATTGCAGAAATGTTGATGAATGTAAAGCCTCCATTGGTTAATGGGGTTGACCGGCCTCGAAGAATTTTTTAGTCCTGCGATTCTGCCTCCCTGGGTTCCTAGCTCCCTTCAGCGTCCTCTGATTCATGTCCTGTAAACTTCCAGATCGAAAGAGTCACTTGTACCAGAGCTGGCCTCACAGGTAATGTGTTTCTAAGCAAGATGTCTCTGTTGAGTCACTGCTTACTGCTTGGGGACAGGTCACTGTGAAGGCCAGTTACGGGGCATATGTGACCCCATCTATCTGGTTGAGTATATAATGGGAACTGGAGGACCGCTGATGGGAGCCAGGAAGCCAGAATGGAGTGGCGAGAAGAAGGTGAGCACAGAAGCTTACAGACACTTCAGGTGTCTGTAAAAAAAGTCCCTGAACAACCCATTTAAAGACTGGGGAAGAGGAGTAAATGCAGTTATCAATTATGAATACAGAACATACATACATTAAAAATAAGCATTCATTTTTTTGGAAAATATGGGAAACTGAATAAGGTTTGTCCCACCAGAAGAGGGAGATATATTTAACCAGAAAACAGGGAAGAGTAGAAGGATCAGCATTGGAGGCAGCAGGAAGAGTAAATAAAAAAAAAGGAACTTTTAAGTGTTTGCAATGTATTTTTTTAATCATTTGTCAGACATTTTTATTTTTGAAGCATTGTATAAATGAGTAGTAACAAGAATGAAATGACCATAGATAAAATGATTTTGTCAATTGTTTGACCATAAAGACAGTTGATGATAATTGTCAAGGCTGTACTAAGATAATGAGGAATATCTCAAATACATTTTATTGGAAATATTGTCAGGTTGTAATAATTATCCTTAAAGGGGTTGTCCGAGTTATGAAAAAAAAAAATATAGCACTGTAAATCTGATGGGCAGCAATATATAACTAAGTTAAGCAAGTTTTAGGCAAAAAAAAGTCCATATTTCCTAATTTCCCTGGTTCTCTTCTGGTCTTTGTTTAAATGCAATAACAACAATCTCAGCCCCTCCCCCTTCTCCCCCCCTCTCTGCAAGGGGAATGAATACAAGTGCTGAGTGACATGTCTGCCTGCTGGAATACTCAGCAGCATGTTGTATGTGTAGGACTACAAGTCCCAGCTGTACAATGACACTGCTAATACATACAGGAAATTCTCCCTACCTGTTCTTGTACAATACAATTCCTCTACAGCTCTTGTGCCCAGCATTTGTCTCCTCTCACTGCTGCAGCTACTGTTTGTTCTAAAGCCTTGAGCCCTCAGTGTGTTCTGGCTGAAGGGGTTAATGTTTTATCTGAAGGAAACCAGGGAGAGCAGATAGCAGCCGGCAAAGAAAGGGGGCGTGGCCAGTGACCTCTCGTGTACAGACTGTTATCTGAACTCTGAGGCTTGTGAACGAAACATCACAGAGCAGAGAGATAAGGTGACATCACAGGTCATGTGACCCTGAGTCAACTCTGAGAAACCAGCAGCTTTAGAAACACAAAGTATATGGGAAAGTTGTTATACCTGACAAGTTAGAAACATATAAAGAACAAAAAATAACTCGGACAACCCCTTTAATTATTGTATCTTTGGGGGATTGTTAAAAATTCTTTTCTGTGAACCACGTGTAATGTTCATTGATTCTGAGGTAATGATAAATCTTGTACAGTATCATTTATGCTATAGTGTTATATTGTATAGTTTATGTGGCAGTCATTGTTAAAAGACCCTGCAATGATCTCAGAAATATGGATTCTTACATAGTTAATACGGTTTAAAAAAGACATAAGTCCATGGTTTAGCTAAAAAAATGCCTCTTGCCATCTCTACACAGCACCACTGATTTCAGGATCATCAAAGGACTAAAGCCTCTTCTAAAGGCTTTCAAACAAAAAGAAAAGCTTCTCATGACCACCAGGCTAAGTTCACTCTTGGAAAGGACGGTAAGCTATTTGAAAGCCAGCTTCATTTATCGGTCACTAAGTTTCACTACCTCATCTACAAAAATTCTGCTCCTTCCATTTTGGTGTGAGCTAATTGTGTCATAAATTCACACAAATGTAAGGTCAACGTGAGCATGACCAAGCATTAGATCTTTTGTTGTTTCACCCTTATTATAGCGGTGTCAAGATTTCTTCTAAATTTCACACTTCATAAAACTTTTGTTTTACAACAGAGGGATCATCCTTCCATGTGAATCCAGCTTCTGCCGTATAACTTTCTTTTTCGGTTCATTTTAAGTGGTCTACCGCCCTGCATCTCTATACACTTTCTATATGGATGAACATTTTGAATAATTGAAATTTTATGCAGAAATAAACAATTGTGAGTATCTGTTAACTAGGGTTGCCTCGGGTATCAATAATTCAATACTGAATCGATACTTTTATACCAGTATCGATTCGGTACCAGAATTTCCTATTTTGCGATACTAAAATAAAAAAATCTCTTACCTGTCCTGTGCCACGGCTCCGCTCCGGGTCCCGCACTCCTCTTCTTCTCCGGTCCCGTGCTGCACTGTCCTGACCGCGTACACGCAGTCAGGTGACAGTGCAGCGCCGGGAAGAGAAGAAGAGGAGCGTCGGACGCGGAGCCGCGGCGCAGGACAGGTAAGAGATTTTTTTATTTTATTTTGATGGGGGCACAGTGGGCTGATCTGAGGTTGATGGGGGCACGGTTGGCTGATGTTAGGTCTGATGGGGGCACAGTGGGCTGATCTGAGGTCTTATGGGGCACAGTGGGCTGATCTGAGGTTGATGGGGGCACAGTGGGCTGATGTTAGGTCTGATGGGGGCACAGTGGGCTGTTGTTAGGTCTGATGGGGGCACAGTGGGCTGATCTGAGGTCTTATGGGGCACAGTGGGCTAATCTGAGGTTGATGGGGGCACAGTGGGCTGATGTTAGGTCTGATGGGGGCACAGTGGGCTGATGTGAGGTCTGATGGGGGCACAGTGGGCTGATGTGAGGTCTGATGGGGGCACAGTGGGCTGATCTGAGGTCTGATGGGGGCACGGTGGGCTGATGTGAGGTCTGATGGGGGCACAGTGGGCTGATCTGAGGTCTGATGGGTGCACGGTGGGCTGATCTGAGGTCTGATGGGGGCACGGTGGGCTGATCTGAGGTCTGATGGGGGCATGGTGGAATGATCTGAGGTCTGATAGGGGCACAGCGGGCTGATCTGAGGTTGATGGGGGCACAGTGGGCTGATGTTAGTTCTGATGGGGGCACAGTGGGCTGATCTGAGGTCTGATGGGGGCACGGTGGGCTGATCTGAGATCTGATGGGGGCATGGTGGGCTGGTCTGATGGGGGCACGGTGGGCTGATCTGAGGTCTGATGGGGGCACGGTGGGATTATGTGAGGTCTGATGGGGGCACGGTGGGCTGATGTGAGGTCTGATGGGGGCACGGTGGGCTGATGTGAGGTCTGATGGGGGCACGGCGGGCTGATCTGAGGTTGATGGGGGCACGGCGGGCTGATCTGAGGTTGATGGGGGCACGGCGGGCTGATCTGAGGTTGATGGGGGCACAGTGGGCTGATGTTAGGTCTGATGGGGGCACAGTGGGCTGATGTTAGGTCTGATGGGGGCACAATGGGCTGATGTTAGGTCTGATGGGGGCACAGTGGGCTGATCTGAGGTCTGATGGGGGCACGGTGGGCTGATCTGAGGTCTGATGGGGGCACGGTGGGCTGATCTGAGGTCTGATGGGGGCACAGTGGGCTGATCTGAGGTCTGATGGGGGCACGGTGGGCTGATCTGAGGTCTGATGGGGGCACGGTGGGCTGATCTGAGGTCTGATGGGGGCACGGTGGGCTGATCTGAGGTCTGATGGGGGCACGGTGGGCTGATCTGAGGTCTGATGTTGGCACAGTGGGCTGATGTGAGGTCTGATGGGGCACACAGATTTTTTGTGTTTTATTTTTTCGGCGTGGTATCGAATGGTATTGAGTATCGAATACTTTTTCTTGGTATTGAAATCGAATCAAAATTTTGGTATCGTGACAACTCTACTGTTAACATTACCTTCTAAAATGAGTATATCTGAATTAAAGGGAACCTGTCATCAACTTTATGCTGCCGTTACTAACGGCAGAATAAAGTAGAGACAGCTGAGTTGATTTCATCGATCTGTCATTTATAAGTTAAAAGTAAGTGGTTGCCGAGAACCAACATCACAATCATTGTATACTAGGCCTGGAGAAGAGTCCCGGCCACCTGAAAAGACTCATGATTATTCATGAATTCCTGATCTCCCTTCCCATCTGCTGATGAGTGACAGTCTTCTACCTAGTTTATCTCTAGGAGAGAACTGCCAATGATCAGCATATGGGCGGGAAAGCAGGAGATGATGATGAAATCAGCATTTCTGTCACTATTTTATGCTGCCCGCAGTGAGATCAGCATAAAGTTGATGACAGATTCCCTTTAAACACTGCTCAAAGATAATCCATTAAACAAAAACCTATCACATTGAAAACATAGTGCAATCTGCAGTCAGCATCTTATAGGGTAGGAGGAGCCAAGCAGATTGAATCTATAATAAAACTTGTAATTTATCTGATTAAATCTCTGCTAAGTTTGCACTTAGGAGTCCAGTGGTAGGTCCCGTCAGTAATTCACATCTATCTCCCTATGCACAGTCATAGAGGAAAGGCTGTCAATCACAAATTAGGACCGCCCACTGGACTCCCAAACCCAGAATGAACATAGGTTTTAAGTGAATAAAACATGTTACTACATTCAGCCTGTTCTATAACATCCTGCCTATAGACTGGATTAAATTTTCAATGTGACAAGTTCACTTTAATATGAAATCCTCTTTCTTCCTATACACCCAGCAAAATAGCTCATTTACCCTGTATTGGCCACTACAAAGTAAATTTTCTTTTACATATGTGGGCCGCATTGGAAGCATATGGTGGAGAGGATGGGAATGTTAGTCTTGTCAGAGGTGATAGCACTCATGGTGGTGGTTGTCATGCTCTGTAACAAATGTTAAGCAGCACTCCAAGCCCGACTTGGGTAAACTTCATTATATTCCTATGGATACCTGATGGGGGTCCATAGAACAAGTGGTGCACACGGAGGAGGACCCAGGCTTGGGGGTCCTGGGCAATAGATCAATAGAAGGGATCCACAGCACCCTTCAATTCCAAAAATCTCTTGGTTTATTAAAGGGTTATTCCCATCTTAGACAATGGGGGCATATCGCACCTATATCGAGAACAAAGCCGGGAAATGAATGGTGGGCGCACTGCGCATGCGCAGCCACCCTCCACTCATTTCTTTGGGGCTGCCAAAAATAGCCAAGCGTTGGCTCGGCTATTTTCGTCGGCTCCATAGAAATGAATGGGAGCGGTGGCCACGCACCTATTAAACAATGAGGGCATATCCTAGCAATATGCCCTCATTGTCTAAGATGGGAATATCCCTTTAAGAAGGCAACAAACATAGTGACGTTTCAATGTGAAGTCTTGATAAATATCAAAACGTCACTATGTTTGTTGCCTTCTAAATAACCCACATAATTTTGGGAACTGACGAGTGTTGTCGATCCCTTCTATTGATCTGTTGTCAAGCTCCAGCACAGTGCACAGTGAGGTACAGGTGCACCTTTGCTCTCCCAGAGCACAGACTGATTGTGGTGTACATTGTGAGGTGCAAGGCAGAAAATGTAGGAATGATGCATAATGATAAGGTTGTAGTCTGGTGCAGTTAATCAAATAAACAACTTTTATTGAAGTATCAGCAGTTTCCAAGTGCAAAGGAAATATAGGCTCAGTTCTTGAACGTTAACAACAATTCTGAGGAAGATTTATGGAGTACACTCCAGGAGCTCCCTGGTGCGTTACCTCTACGGACTTATTTCCATGCATTGTCCCTCTGGTTTGGCTATTCTACCTTCTAAATAGTATTGTGTTCCTCTTTTTTTCAGTAGGATGCTGCCTGGTCTGTTTTCCTTGTATCTTCTTAGTTGTCTATCCCTGTCTACACAGAGTTGCTTACTGTTCAACCAGCTAATGCCAACTACCTAACAAAACAGGAAAGTGTCAAGACCAGAAGACCAGAGGGATGGACCCCTTCCTAGCATCCATATTTAGGAAAAGGGAACTAACTCCATAAACACAGCCTTCAGGTGCAAAAGTAGCAGCACGACAGCTTGCAATAAAACAGCCATAAAATAGTAGAAATATAGCATATTACATCTTCAACCCTTTTAAGCAGTGATCCACTGGGTCACTGCACATGTAGCTAAATGAATGTCCATCCATGTAATATGTGGATGATCTAATTCTGCCAAAGCAAGAGACATTGCCTGAGCCATTGTGTGTGTGTATCGGGAAGGGGGACGTGGTTGCATTTTTTGAACACTTATATGGCCATTTGTATAATTTGTATTTATAGGGACAATTTAACATAAAAATGCAAAGTAAAGTATAGATTTATAAGGCAGTAATCATAAGGATAGCAAACATAGCAGCTGAAGAAGCCCACCCATGGTTGGACTGACTATTTAGACAACCAGGCAAAATCTGAGTGCCCAGAACATTAGAGAATCATGTATCTTTATAGGGATTTAAGCTCTATTTTTGTTACATAGAGTGACAAATGTCCTGCTTACTGTGAGAGAGTTATATTCACATCAATACCTATAGTTTTCTGTGGGCTAAGCATCATGTGTCCTTCTTTAAGACTGGAAAAAAGGCAATTTTTGATGCAGTTTTTGAGCCAAAGCCAGTTGATTCAAATGGAATGGGAAAAATAAAGGCTTTATACTTCTCCTTCCTGTTGTATCCTGGATTTGGCTCAAAAAACTGCATTATAAACTACTTGTGCGATTCCGGTCTAAGGCTGATATGTTTTTGACGTGGTAGACAAGGATACCTCAATTAGAAAGACAAATATAGACTTGACATACATGTCTCTTGATATCCTTTGTAGTTCAGTTATAGTTGTAGAGATGAAAATTTCCTGCCCCTGGATTGCTGAATTGTTTCAACTATATATATATATATATATATATATATATATATATATATAAGGTCTATTGGGACTTTTTTGCTTTCGCTATAAATATGAAAACATCTCACCGGTTACCATAGAAGTAGTAGCTGATTAGGCCTTACTTATCAGGCATTCAGTGGTTGGCTCAGATTCACAACTAAGCAATGGCTGCTTCCCAGTACAACACACAATAATATGATTTCATCGTCAAGCTCTGCCAACAAGCTACATCTATCAGAGCCAAAATGCCCCAAAACACTAATATGACATGATTCACTTATTTTCTCAGATCATTCTGTAGTTACATTGAGGTAGGTATGCTAATTGCCCAGAGATATGTTACTGAATGCCAACATTTGTTCTGTCCTTCCAAGCTTATATATTGTGTTATACAATGAGTTAGCAGAAAACCTTTTTCAGATGTTGATGAATGTTTAATAAAAAAATAAATAAATATATATATATATATATATATATATATATATATATATATATAAGAAGAGACCATTCAGTCTCTTTACCCAGGGTTTATTGGGCCTAAACGGCAATACGGTACAGGCTTGCTTCCGCAAACAAAATAACAGTTCATGAAAATGCGATGATATAGGCTTCTCACCAGCCAGAGGTGTAGCTATAGGGGGTGCAGAGGTAGCAGTCGCTACCGCGCCCAGTAGCCTGAGGGGGCCCAAAGACCCTTGTGCCACATAGGAAGACACACAAAGCACTGAGGGAAGGGGGCCCCAGCTGAACTCTTGCACCTGAGCCCATGAGGCTATAGCTACACCCCTGTCACCAGCTGGTAGGTTTTTACCTAGAGATTCCACTTTGCATAGTGGTCTTCTACATGGGTCATCCTCTCAGATCAGCACACACACCCTGCTCTCTGGCAGCATGCCTTTTTATTACTTTTTCACCTGTTTGAGGTAGGAACACCCAGAAGTTAATACCCTGTTGATACTAGGGGGCTGTGTCCGGTGCATGCCCAGAATGTAAAGCTCCAGTATGTGCCATCAGATATAATACAGTGTCATGCACTGTTATGTGTCATCCTTAGGCAGCGCTGGCTGCAGTGGCCTATACAGTTGACCACTGCAAAAAGGGTATAACGATGTATATCTGCTTTCCAAAAGCCACTCTTTTGATATTTGTCAAGTCTATTAGGCTCTGTAGACCGAATCAGCCCATACCTTGGCAATATCTTTTGGCACATATGCTGAATAAACACATCAAGTATCATGTTAATGGGTAATGCAATCACTTGCTTTAAATAGGTGATAAGCGCCTGATCATTGGAGGTCCAACCACAGGGATCCCCACTGAACATAAGAATTGGGTATACCATGTCCCCCACTTGAATGGAGTGGTGGTTGAGTAAGCATGCTGTCACTCCATTCAAGTCTATGGGATGTCCATCACTCCGTTCAAATGGGGATATGGATTTCCCTCTGTTTTTGACTAGAATGTAGATCAGGACCTTCCACTCTTTTGTTTTAAATATGGAGCATCACATTTGGCCACTCACATACAGTACTAAGACTCCCTATAGCTTTTATCACCACCATTGTTATTCCACGTCTGATAGTTAGACTTCTAAAAATAAGGTAAAAAAGTTAGTGTCTTTAATAGCAACTTTTATGATTAGATTTTTAATGACACAGTAGTGATGTTGAAGTAGAGTGATAGAATTCTCAGAACCGCTTGGCAAGGGACTGAATTGGAGAGAAAGACGTAAGCGCTTGATGAGAATTTAGCTACATCCCTGCATCCAACTTATATTTCTGATTGTAGAAACCATAGGTTAATGTTTTTAATTCCCTGAAATCAGCCTTACATTAATGAAATCCTCTATCTTCTCTATCACTTAAAATGCATTCTAATCTTTGAAATAAAACCAGAGAAACTCAACTTTCCCCTTCCGATAATTGGTCTATAAAGATACAAGCCGGATCTATAAATAACTACCCTTTAACGACATGGAGTTAAAACTGAAAATCTTTAATGATGGATGAGGGGACATTAAGTGATTTAAAATATTATTGGCAATTCAATGTACTTTCACTCTAACTCTGGATATAATTCAATGACCTCAAGAAAATTAAAATGTAAAGCCTTTACTGGCCGTCCAAAAAGTTTGATACATTACTTCTTAAGCTGTAATATTCACACTTTCTCAGTCCTGCAAAAACGGAACACATGAACAAAAAGTCAACTATTTAGTCTAACTGCATTCATGAGTACACTAATGTAAAAACTAAAGTTGGACACACACGTCAGATAGTTGAATGTTCAGCCAACAGCTATTCCTCTTGACTAACCGCCATACACATACCATCTTAGCATAGCCAAGCTTGCCTGTGTTCTGAATTGGGAGAGTCAAGCAAGTTACTGCCAGACACCTCAGACAGTGGCTTATCTGTCCTGACAACAAAAAGATCAGGCAAAATCCAGCAGCCTAATCCTTCTTTCCCCCTAAACATCTAACGTTGAGGGACAGGTAGGACACCCCCATATACATTTGATGGTCAACATGCTCAAGCGAAATCAACGGCTTTGGACTTCATTAATCTAATGTGTATGGCAACCTTAATTTTATGCTTTTGTGATAGATATATGGAAGTCTTTGCCAGCCATAGAAATGGTTTGGTTGCATGCAGCTTCCTACATAGAGAACAAAAGAACAATCTGGATACAGAAAATTCTACATGGGTGCTGCATACATTGATCAGTCTAGTTGATCAGACATACAGGGCATATAGAAAAGAGTTGTCTTATTCTTACAAGGTTATATTGTTTATGAATAAGACAACTCTTTTCTATATGCCCTGTTTAGCACAGATGCCCCTACTTGGGAACTTCTTCTATTAGCCAGCATGAAATTGTATTAACTGTTAGTGTAAGCATTGTGCACCTGGCTCTTCCAACATAACATAGATTTCCCTTCATTTTAGTGGCAACCATGTTATACTACATTTCCCCTGAAGCATGTATTGCGGGGAAAATATATGACTGGATTCTACTTCCTCCATTTTAGCTGATTGCTTGGGGTTTCAGAAGCTGAATATGCGGTGATTAGCTTATTGGCAGACTGGTTCCATTTTAAGAAACGGTTACCATGGCAAAACAACCTCTTTAATGTTCGACCTACCCTAATGAGCCAACTATGATACACATACAGTATTGATATAAGAGAAGCCATAGCACAAGTATAATAACATAACCCTCAGGGCACATCCTCACTAAAGATACTGATCCAGAAAGAAGTACATACAGATGCCTGCCCCTGATTACACACATAAATGATAATGCCAGAAGAAACAGAGGCTTGTTGGGAAAAAGCTTCAAAATTTACCGTTAACAGGGGTGTAATGCCTACCTATATTTATACACAAGTGTTACTTATCATAAGAAACATTGGTTTGTTATGTACAAGTGCTTTGCAGTGTTGAGGTCCTAGGTCTAAATCCGACCAAGGACAATATCTGCATGGAGTTTGTATGTTTTCCTTGTGTTTGCATAGGATCCTCTGTAATCTGGTTTCCTCCCATGACGCAAAGACATACTGATAGGTAAGTAGATTGTGAGCCCCATTGGGGACAGCAAGTGATCATAATGTCGCTGGTGCGGTGTGGGGACATGACGCCCGCTCGCGGGTGCGGCGGGCGTCATGGCCGGCAAGTCTCTGCTGTTTCTAACAGCAGAGACTTGCCGCTACTTACCGCCATCGGCGGCGTCTTCCTGCGCGTTTAGATGCCGTGATCACACGTGATCACGGCATCTAGTTGCCTCTGAACCCGGAAGCGAATGCGTGTGGCCAATCGGGGTGTCTGTACACCATATGAAAACTGTAATCCTCGCTGGTGAGGATTACAGTTTTCAAAGTGCAATTCTTATTCTGGCCACTAGATGGCAGGCCAGGATAAGAAATGAGCAATTCTTGGATTTCTGAGTCTAGAAAATCCCTGATTGCTCATAAAGAAAAAAAAAGCCACAATATATAAGCCCATATTTGAGCTTTCAAATAGTAAAAAAAAAATAAAAAAAAATGTCAAAAAATATATAAAAAATAAAAAAGATATAGAAGTTCTTCAAATCACCCCCCTTTCCGTATAATTAAAAAATAAATACCTAAATAACAATAAATATAGACATCATGGGTATCACCATGACCGAAAACGCCCGTACTTTTAAAATATAAAAAAAAAATTCCAATACAGCGAATTGTGTGGCGGAAAAAAGCGTCCAAATGGCGATTTGCCGTTTTTTGTCGCTTTTTTTTTTCTAAAAAAAATTAAATAAAAAGTGATCAAAAAGTCATACACACCCCAGAATGGTATCAATAAAAACTTCAGATCGTCCCGCAAAAAATGAGCCCCCATACAGCTCTGTACACATAAATACCAAAAAGTTATAGGGGTCAAGATGTGACAAGGAAAAAAAAAAAAGGGCCACTTTCTAATTATTTTATCACTATGAAAACGCAGGAAAAACTATACATATTAGGTATTACCGGATTCATACTGACCAGTAGAATGAAAGTAATGGATCAGTTTTAATGCACATCGAACGCTGTAAATAAGAAACCCGTAGAACTGTAGCGGAATAGCGTTTTTTTGCAATTTCACCCGGTTTGGAATTTTTTTCCCGCTTCCCACTACACCATATGCAATATTAAATGGTGGCGTTGGAAAGTACAACTTGTCCCGCAAAAAACAAGCCCTCATACAGCTATGTGAACAGAAAAATAAAAGAGTTATGGCTGTTTGAAGGCAGGGAGCGCAAAACGAAAATGCATGACCAAAAAAACCTCCAGGAGTGAAAGGGTTAAAGTGCTGCAGAATATGTAAGCACCATATAAATACATTCTTATCAAACTTATTTTGGGGGTATCAGCAGTATAGTGTAGTATCATCAGAAGAAACAGTGTCTTGTTATGAAAACAGCTTGAAAACATTATCCCTTACTTTTATGAGCAGTGGCAGTACAGTTTGTAAATGGAAAAGGTAAAGTAAGATCTAAGGTGAGTAGCAGTAATAGTCGCATGTGGCTGCAATAGTAGTGGCAGCAGTAGCAGCACAAAAAGGAACAGACAAGGCAGTAGATATGTGTGTGACTGTGTAGGGGTGATAACAGAAGTAGTGGGGGCAGCTGGGTAGGGCTAATGCTAGTTGCAGTAGAAAGAGTAGCAGCTGTCGCAGTGGAGTCAGCAGCAGCTGTACAGTACAGAACATGATGGTAGGCATGTAGACAGTGGCATGATGGGGTAGGAAACAAATAACCACCTATAACAATGACAGTACACTAATAGAGGAGAAGTTTGTCCATTTGGTTTTGATGACGCCACTTGCCATGCTGAAAACTCTCTCTGAGATGACACTGGAGACTGAATAAGACAGTACAGAGAGAGCAAACGGAGCCAGTTCCAGCCACTGTTCCTATCTGCCTGACCAGAAGTCCATGGTGTCAGGGAAAGGGGTATATGCCAGTGAAGGCCCACAGTCATTTAAAAAACTAGGCAATTTTACTATAAAAAAAAATATGTATGGCTGGTGATGATAGTGACTACGTAATACAATGTGTTAACTGAAAATGATATATAAATGCAGTCATTGTAGCACAACACGTTCACTAAACCTGAATATTATTGCATGTATTGATGCTGGTGATGGAGAAACTGGCAATAAGCTTATAAACACTTACGAACGAACTTTACAAGCTTGTGGTTTTTTTTTGTTTTTGTTTTTACAAAAAAAAGCTGGCTGCTCATTTACAGAAAATAATAAGGTTTTAGCAGGATTTTGATTGCATAATTTTCAGTGCATTGTGAACTTTTCAATTGCCAACAGGTGTATGAAAACTGTATGAAACACAAAGAACTGTGAGTGAACAGTCCCTCCATCCTTATACTTTTTATGATAAAACCCTGATCTACCTAGTTAAAGCCACTTGGTCAGTAAGGCCCAAAACAGACTGGTCACTAAAGGCTTAAAGGGAACCTGTCATCAACTTTATCTTGACCTTAATGAGGGCAGCATAAGTTAGTGACAGAAATGCTGTTTTCAGCGGTGTGTCACTCATGAGCTAAAAGTCAGTGGTTGCCGAGAACCAGCATCATAATCATTGCAGCACAGGCCTTGAAAAGAGTCAAATCTACTTGAGAAGAGTCATGGTTATTCATAATCTCCTGCTCTCCTCGCCCATCTGCTGATGATTGGCAGTTCTCTCCTAGAGAGAAAAGGAGAAAACTAGGTAGAAAACTGTCAATCATCAGTAGGTGGGCAGGGAGAGCAGGAATTCATTAATAACCAGGACTCTTCTCAGGTGGCCGGGACTCTTTTCCAGGCCCAGTCTGCAATGATTGTGATGTTGGTTCTCGGCAACCACTCATTTTTAAATTATAAATGACAGACCGCTGGAATGAACTCACCTGTCTCTGCTTTATTCTGCCGTTAGTATGGGCAGCATAAAGTTGATGACAGGTTCCCTTTAATAGAATAGTTTGATTTTGCATTTCCATGTTCTGCCTTCAAAAATGACACTCACTTCCTTACCTAGACCCTTCATGGTTAGAGAGCTTTACATTGCTCCCAGCCCCTACTCCAAAACTTCTGTCTAAAATACAATCTGCCTTCAACTTGATAAAAATACTGCTAAACCCAGTATTGTAATGGAGTGGGAGCCTAAGCTTAATACCACATTTTCTGAGGACAAGGTGAAAACCATACTGAAATATTATCATGGCATATTTAGCTGCATTAGTGTGCAGAATCCCTACAAAACTGTCACTAGATGGTATAAAACCCCTGATGTCCTTTACAGATGGCATTTCTCACCATCTGACACATTCTGGAAATGTGGCAGAGACACAGGGATTATATCACCCATCTGGTGGACGTGTCCTGATATATGTAACTTTTGATCTGAGGTGAATGATTTGATTAACATAATTAGTTCTACCACCATCTCGCTAAACCCGGTAATGATCCTACTATGGTTTCCTCATCCTTATGTTACACCATCTCTACATAACTTACTTTCCCATCTGAGTTCGGCAACAAAGCTGCTAATTCCTCTAATTCCCCTCCACTGGAGGAATTTTTCTCCACCCATTGTAGACATGTGGATTTCTAAAATTCATCAGTTGTGTCTTTTGAGGTAACCGGCAGGCTGGGAGAACAAAATTAGACCCCATTTTTTAAAACTTTGGCAGTCATGGTTGGACTTCATGGCTCAGAAAACCTAATTTTGAAGACCTTGTTATCTTTCCATCACCCAAGGTCTCTTTATAGCTGCAATAGTATATTGTTTCATTAGTATATGCTCTACATTGCTTAGTATTGGAGAACCTCATTGTCATATTTTATTCTCTGTTTCAGTGTACTATGACACCTATGCTGTTTATACTCAGGTTACTGTTAATCCTTATCATGCAAGTGGCTGACTCACAAAAACAAGTTACCGTAACTAACTATGAGACACTATCCTACGTTAAATATATATTGTGATGTGATGTGTGCTGGGGGTGTATATCTCAGTCCACATTCCTAGTCCACTGCAGGTTCCCATAGCCCCAGGTGAGGCCAGCTGTAAATAATCACTGATGGATAAATAAATCCTCAATGTGTGGAAAAGAGGAATTGAGAAGGAAGCCTGCAGAGGCTCTGTGTAGTCCCAGCCAGGAGGGTTCGGGAGCCACAAGGCTGAGGAAGCCTGAGTTTTGGGGGGCCCAGTGACACCTGAAGAAAGAGGTGTCACACAGCAGAGTCGGGAGTGAAGCCGAATACCGCAGCGTGAACACTGAGTTAAAGGTGAGTTAGGGAAAACCTCTATATAGTGAATGCCTGACCAGGCAAGGATTTATTGTCTTGTGTTGATGTAACACATTGTGATGTGAAGCTGTGACTTCAATGTGCCAAGTGATGCCAAACTTGGAAATGTGATATGCTGTGTGACAAATAAGCACTGTTTGATAGTGTTGAGCGAGCTCCTCTGTGCTCGTATGCTCGGGTGCTCTGGCTGAGCACTAGAGGGTGCTCGAGTGCTCGGCCGAGCACCCGATCATAATGTCAGTCAATGGGACTAAACCAGGCACCCCCCGCTCGGAAGAGGGGAGGGTGTCTGGTTAATAGAAAAAGGTCAGAATCGCGACTTCTCTTTTACTCCTTTCACTCGTAAAAGTATGCTAATTAACTGAATTTGTACGCATTAGCGTACAATATGTAGCATTAGCATACAAATTCGTACACATTAGCGTACAATGCGTAGCATTAGCATACAAATTTGTACGCATTAGCGTACAATGACTAGCATTAGCATACAAATTCGTACGCATTAGCATGCAATGCGTAGCATTAGCGTACAAATCAACATTACAGTGAATGCCAGTACTTCCCCGCACATTTATTCGCCGAGTAGCAGCGAACAAACGTGCGTGGAAGAGACTCGAGCATTGCGCTCGAGTACACTCGGTGTTCGGCCGAACACCAAGTGGACCCGAGAATAGGCATGCTCGCTCAACACTACTGTTTGAGCTTGAAAACTGTTTGTTGAGAAGACTGTCATTGCCGACCTCCCGTGAGAGAGCATTCCCTTACTCTATATATATAGCTTATTTGTCTGGATGAAAGGCCTTCAGGCCTTACACCATAAAACTCTCATATTTTCACTATAGCCAACTTTATTCTAGGGTATTTTATTGTTTTCAGTAAAAACAGAATATACAAAAAATAGTATTATTGCACTGCCACCATCTGGCTGTTTTCCAGTTTGGCCCTACAGTAGTTCCTGGGAGTGTCTGAGGACCAGGAGACACATTTTAGTCCCCAGTAGAGGTAACTAGGAGAAGTCCAGTTCTGCAGTCTTGAGAACAACCTACATCATTACAGCTAGTTTTTGTATTAGCATTTTTTAATTAATGATGGTTAGTAAATTTACACAACCCATACTATGTGCACATTAGGTGCAATGATTTTTATATAATAAAATACACATATATGTGCACAATATCATAAAAGACTATATGTGGACACATGAGTCTATTTATCTGTTAAGGTGTTTGACACATTTTGGTAGAAGCGAAAACGAGCCTTACTCATTTATACAGAAGAGTATTCCCAGGTATTTCATTAGCACCTTGAACTGCTGGCTTCCGCTATAGGACTTATGTCATCTCTTTCCTGTGAAATATACGCACTGCCCTTGCCTTTCTTTTTGCAGACCCTTCTTTTCTACCTACCTGAAACACTAGAAAATGTGTGCGAGTTAATTAGTATTTTTATGGCAAGTACCATATAAATTTATTCAAAATTGACCAAAAACCTGTTCTCCAATATATAAATTGTCTGATTTTTATTACAAATCATCACTCAGTGCAGTGAAAAGAAGTAATTTACTTAGGATTTATAACACCACAATGTAGGCTGCTGAGAAGTGGATGCAAATTAAATACAGAACCACAGCGTGCTTCTATATGTGAAATTATAAATAGAATATAATATGGCCATGGGGGATCTAATTCTGTAATTTATGAGGTAATGATTGGACTGGGTAATATATTATGCCATTAGCAGCTGTGAGTTACTAGTGACCTTGGGGTAGACTAATGATTTATGCCAATGTTTGTATATACTATTGGGACCTTCTCTACCAGTATTAGTAGGTGTTGGCTTCTCCTAGGCATTGAACCTAGTGGTAACCAGTTGTCATCAGGATTCCACTACCATTGGAATCTGGTGAAATTACAGACTGACCAGAGATGTCTCTGGATGGCAGGATCTAGTTGTGTACTAGAGAGGAATCAGGACAAGCCAGGGAGAACTTTAAGAAGCAGTGCACCCTTGATACAGTACTTTTTTATTTGCTGAAACTAATAACCCCCTTTAAATATGTAAAATATGTAACATTTATTTAATCTTAGCTGTGTCAAGAAAAGTATAAAAAAAGTATAATATAACTATAAAAATTCTAAACAAGGATCAGACACAAAAAACCCATAGCAGCATCGGACTGTCCCACCATCAGAATAGATATAGAAAATCACTATCGGTAATGGTGAGAGTGTCCTCTCGACAGACCAGAAGTTTAGTTCAAGAGAGCCATTCCCTATTTGGCATATTACAGGTTAAAGTATATATATTATAGTGGAATAGTCAAAAATAAGTAAATGGGTAAACAGATATATGTGTATGGGTGCTGATAGTATATGTATACAAGGTACTTTTAGTATAAAACGTGTAGAAGGGTATGATCAGCACTCACTTCACACAGGGGGATTTTTTTGTCCGGATAGGACCGTTACATCTGCAAAAATGTTACCCCCCGGCCAGGATTGTATGTGCAATAATGCTGATTGTAGTCCACGGACCTTTCAGGTACGAATGACGTAAATCATAAAATATATAAATAAATAAAATAACATGCACTCACTTCGCACGGGGGGTTGTATGCAAGATAAGCACATAACACCTGCGGAACTGAAAGCCCCCCGGCCAGGATCGCATATACTGTAAGATGTTAAGGATTGATGGCTGCACACTTCCAGGCTTCTTATCAATTCCTTTTATTCCAGTTAAGACATCACAGGCTTCAGACAAGTGTATCAATAAAAGACAGGCTCAATGCGTTTCGGAGATTTTTTGGATTCCCCCTTCTTCAGGACCATTAAAAAAATATATATGCCCACGCCCACAATTGTAGACCTACCACGAGCGGGGCGTACTCACAGATGGCGCAACTTACCATTGTGACACTATCTGCATCTGATATACACCTAATATAGGTGTATTTTAGTAAAATAAATGACCCGCTAGGTCTTTGAATCAAAACCTGTTAGACTTTATTACTGATGTGGGGGTTGGGCCCCAAGAATAATTTTCTCTGGTGGGTCCAATGAACCTCAGTCCGACCCTGCCCTATAATCAGGATATTATCTGCACTGGCTTTTACTGTTACTGTGATTATATTGGTATTTTTCTGTCCATTTTCTGGTTCTGCTTTCTTTGCATTGTGATATTGTGAAGCCTTCCATTTGCACAGCGTTATCTGGGCCTTTATTCTCCTCCATTCCGCATTAAATTTTGACTTCTGATTCCTGAAAATAGAATCAATAGAGTCCTTAAAAATAACAAGTATTGTGCAGTATTCTTGTCACTAGAGAAGAGGAAATGGCCGTATCGCAGCTTAGTTGTATGGGATCTTAAAGGGGTTGCCACTGCTTTATAAGTATTCTCAGGTAGTGGCGTAAATAGAGAAGGGGCCCAAAGCAAGGATCAAAGCAGGCCCCCCACACAGGACAGAAGGGTTTCCACCTAAAACCCTTTCAATGACCCTTGGGGCATTTTTTCCACTGCCTCATTTGCTAAAAATTGTTCCTTTAGAAGGTAGAGTCCTGACCAAGGTTTCACCCCCAGTAGAAGAGGAGATAATCCCAACTAAGACTGGGCCCGCTCTTGCCCTGGGCCCCATAGCAGTCGCATGGTCTGCCACTATGGTAGTTACGCCCCTGTTCTCAGGATAGACCTCACTATCTGATTGGTGGGAGTTTGAGGATCTGTAAATCAGCCTTTCTAAAATATCTCCAGTGCAGGAACTATCCTTGGTGTGAAGTACACAGAGCAGGTTACTGCAGCACTGCTGCCATTGAAGTGAATGCTAATTGCGCTGCAGTAGATAGCTCCATCCACTAGGCAATGGATGGAGCTGATTTCCGGTGCTAGACCAGTTGATTGGTGGGAGCGCTGGGTGTCAAATCCCCACAGATCAGATAGTGATGGCCTGTCCTGACCTTCACTTTTAAAGGAGTGGACAACACCTTTAATACTGCACCAATAGAAGTTTATGGAGCCATTCTGTACCGCTGTATTTCCTTCAAGAGGCTGTATGCATTAAATATATGGAATTTCACTGCTTCTAACAAAGAACTGTATCAAAGGAAATTTCTAACTTTTTTGTTTCTCCATAATGCTGTATTTTACATAGATGACTGCATACCTTTTTAACTCCTTTTACATGGAAATGCTCTTTAAGCAGTTACTCCATCTGCAAGCCTGTATGCAGCTCAGCTGATTTTCAGTCCTTTATGAAACATTTGGGATTTCTGTATGTAGCTTTTCCAGAAACATCAACCCTCTCTACAACAAATACAGTTATGAAGAAAAACACTTCAGATAAAGCTTTCTGACATTATTGTGGTGAAACCCCAAATGAATAATTTTCAGCAGTTTTGTGTTCTACATTTTGTTGAATGGACGCTGAGCAGAATCTGCCAAGTCTTTAGGATTCTGCTTTCCGAAAGCCGTTTTTCATGCTGTGTCATCAGCTCTCGTTTGATGATCTAAGCACATCTGGTCATTTCTGCTGCACAAGTGCAGAACGCTGCCTTCCTACTACGCGCATAACAACTTGTTAAAAACAAAACTTCTAATGGTTTCATAACATGAAGAAAAATAACTTCCTGTTTGGTAACTAATAAACTCTTTGGTGTGCTAATATAGTGCTAATGATGTCATTGGCCATATGTTCTATAAGTGTGTAATGTATAGCTGTATTCTAACCATGCCAGCCTGCATCTATGGAAGCTTGGGTTTTTTAGATTCCCTTAGACAACTTCATTGTAATGTAGGTCAAACTAGAATATCTATACTGTTACAAGCAACAGGGATATCTTACCTGTATCTCACTAATTTTCTTTCTGAATCTGGTTTTGTTATCAACCTGCTTAGTCATGTTTCCTAGGAGAAGCTTTTAATAGCTGTTATACCTTTAAATACTTTTGTGTTACTTTGCTGTGTATAGCAAATGGTCTGTGCCATTATTTTCAGCATCTTGAATTCTAGTCTATTGGCTTTGTTTGAGTGCACCCAGGGATTTGTGGTTCCACTGTTTTATTGATGTCTGCATTGTAATTGGGTTTTTTATGGGTTCAGCTTTCTGTTTCTGTGCAGTTTGGGTTTTGATTTTCTTACTAAGTTCATGGTCAGTTTCTACAAGGTTTCATTCCTTTTACCTGCATTCATAGCTCTCCAGCTGTATGCCATGGCTGCCATCTCCCTTATTTGTTGCCATCCTCATACAGTTTTCTGTCATCTATTGATGAGTTTGTTTAGTTTCTGTGCCTCTTTGCTGTGTATATCCAATGGTCTGTGCCATTATTTCCATTGGCTTTGTGTGAGTGCACCCAGAGAGTTGTGCTTCCACTGTTTTATTGATGTCTGTGTTGTAGTTGTATTTCTTATGGGTTCAGCTTTCTGTTTCTGTTCAGTTTGGGTTTTGATTTTCTTACTAAGTTCATGGTCAGTTTCTATGAGGTTTCATTCCTTTTACCTTCATTCATCGCTTTTCACCTGTATGCCATTGCTGCCACCTCCCTTATCTGTTGCCATCCTCATACAGTTTTCTGTAAACTATTCTGTATTTATTGTCTGATATATCTTTTCTTTAGCCAGTCCGGTTGTTACATAATTCTGCTCTACTCAAGGGGTATCTGAGTATCAACTAAGGAAAAGTAACTGCTACAGGTGAAGTCCAGTCCTGCAGTCTGTCAAACTATTCATGTTATGTGTATTAATACAGAATAAATACCCCACATATCTTACAAGTGAACCTTTAGTATAGAAACATTATCTTAAACATTTTGGTTTATAATCTGGTCCACATGATGCAGAATTATAGTACTCATTGCTGATGGAGCATTTTAGCTCCTATGTTTTCCTAAGTAAGAATGGGAATCACACTGTCATAGTGAAAGGAAAGTGCAGAAAAAGCTGGCTATACTGCTGTTCTGTAATGAAAATACAACTGTGGATGCACTGTCCAAGAGGCAGCTCCTTTTTCCAAATGGATTTTGGCAAGAGTGGTTCTGCATCTCTGTGATTCTGTGCTACGGCGCTCAAGGCACTCTTTGTGCTGCCATATGGTACCACCATATGGTATCATATTGCAGAGATATTCTTCCCTAGAAGCAAAGCTTTCAAAGTACCATAATAAGATGACCATAATAGAATGTATAATAATATAATGTTTATATAATGTATATAGTGTATACATAAAGTGAAACCTTTCCAAAAATTTCAAAATGCTCCTTCTCTTTCATCATATGCTATATATAGGAAGGACTACCCCTCTAGAAGAACACTTTTCACTGCAATTTTGGGTAGTCGCCTCAAAGATGTTTTCTTAAATTTGAAAATGTTTACTATTGTAATAAGCTGAAAAGTTACAGTTTAAGTGTATTATTGCAAAAACTGTGCTCTACTTTACATGTGAGTTCTGTTGTATAGGACTGCTTGTGGAGCTAGGGATTTTTCTTGATGTAAGAATGATTGTCTTCAGTTGTGAAATTTCCCTGAATTATTTCCTTTTTCTTCTGCTGAGCCTATTATCATGTCAATAAAGGGATTGATCTATTCTTGAAAAGCTTATTTTTGATAGTTATGTTATGAAATTCAGTTATAATAGAATAATGTACTGCTTGGGATCCCCAATTGGTTAGCCTAATTGCAAAGTTCAGCTGCTTTCACTCTAGTGGACCTCTCATACTGGTCCATCCATAGACACCCTATAATGCCTTGTTTTCAAAGTAGGTGAAGCAATAGGGATTATATTTACACGTACAGTTATAGTTTTATAAGTTGTAGAAGAAATCATATTTTCTCAATAATTTTTTAAAAACAAAAAAAGGTATTAAAAAATACCTATGATTGCCGTTTGCAACATAGTAGAAAACTATGAATGTATGCATTTTCTTGATACTATGATGCCTATATGAAATCCCATGGATTACAGCGGTGTGCTGCCATCTTTCTCCTCATTATAGCATTCATTATGCCCCCGTGTTATCCTAGTCTAAAGCTATATTCATATCTGCATCATGGTTACAGTTATCAATGGAAATCACAACATTATGCCACATCCATCATGGAATGGACACCGACAGTGGCCGCCAGACCCCACTAAATAAATGGGCCCTTTGAGTTCTGCTTTGATGCCCACCTTTATGATGGGAAAAATAGTACTGCAAGCATAGTCATAATCTAGTCTTTGCTGCACTGAGAATTACTGTACCTATTTCATTAAGAGGCACAGGATTATTAATGGGGTTGTATCACTTCAGCAAATAGCATTTATCATGTAGAGAAAGTTAATACCAGGCACTTACTAATGTATTGTGACTGTCCATATTTTCTCCTTTACTGGCTGGATTCCTTTTTCCATTACATTATACACTGCTCGTATCTGTGGTTACAACCGCCCTGCAATCCACCAGTGGTGGTCGTGCTTGCACACTATAGAAAAAAGTAGTAGCCTATATGCGCTCCCATGGTCCCGCCCACAGGGAGGCCAGTGCTTTTTATTATAATGTGCAAGCACGACCACCACTGATAGATTGCAGGGTGGTCTGTAACCATAGAAACAAGCAGGGCCGCTTTATCCATAGGGCATATGGTGCATCTGCACCGGGCCCACCAATAGGTCACGTGGAGGTCACGTGGGGGGGGCCCCCCCTTACAACCGGCCGGTCACATAAATTATTATTTTTTTTTTTTATTTCCCGGAGAGGTGGGTGGGGGGGTTCGCTAGCCGGGGCGCACGCTCACCTGTAAACTTAGGTAGCGGTGAGGCGGCGCCATCCGGCTCCAGTGCGGCTCCGCCGGTGGGCGGCGCAATGAAGTGACGCGGGCGGCGCGATGACGTCATCGCGCCGCCTGCGACGTTCCTCAGGAGACCCGCCAGAAGAGGCTGGCTGGGTCTGCATCGTGGGACCGCGGACCGCGCCAGGACAGGCGAGTATAAACTGCCCTCCTACATGCTGCCCTAAACCTAGCCCCTGCCACCCTATTTCAAACCCCCAATACTGGCCCTGCCTTAACCCTGGCCTCTAACCCTAATATTGACCCCAACCATAATACAGGCCCCTGACACCCTAATACTGGCCCTGCGTGACCCCTAACCCTGGCCTCTAACCCTAATTCTGACCCTGCATTGACCCCAACCATAATACAGGCCCCTGACCCCCTAATACTGGCCCTGCCTGACCCCTAACCCTGGCCTCTAACCCTCAATACTGGCCCTGCATTGACCCCAACCGTAAAACAGGCCCCTGACCCCCTAATACTGGCCCTGCCTGACCCCTAACCCTGGCCTCTAACCCTCAATACTGGCCCTGCATTGACCCCAACCGTAATACAGGCCTCTGACCCCCTAATACTGGTCCTGCCTGACCCCCTAACCCTGGCCTTTAACCCTCAATACTGGCCCTGCATTGACCCCAACCGTAATACAGGCCTCCACAAAACACGGATACTGGCACATGCCCAGCCCTATGATAAAAATGCCTGTTCTTGTCTGCAATTGCGGTCAAGAATAGGACATGCTCTATCTTTTTTGCAGGGCTGTGGAGCGGAACTACGGATTTGCAGCCCCATTGAAGTTAATAGAAATACGATCATGTGAATGTACCCTAATGTTGCCTCTAACCCCAATACTGGCCCTAAGGGTGCATTCAGATGACCATATTTCTGGGTCTGCATCCGTTCCACAATTTTGCGGAATGAGTGCAGACCCATTCAATTCAATGGGGCCGCAAAAGATGCTGACATCACACCATGTACTGTCCACATCTGTAGTTCCGTTCCGTGGCCCCACAAAAAATATAAAGCAAATGTCCTATTCTTGCCTGCAATAATATGCATTTCTATGTAGGGCTGGCACTGTGCGGTCTGCAAAATGTGTTCTGCGGATCCACAATTTGTGGGCTGCTAAACATTTTCGGTCGTCTGAATGTAGCTTTATGCTAATACTGGCCCCTAACCCCAATACTGGCCCCTAACCGCCAATACTAGCCCCTGACACCAATAGTAGCCCCTGACACCAATAGTAGCCCCTAACACCAATAGTAGCCCCTAACACCAATACTGCTCCCTAACCCCAATACTGGCCCCAAACCCTAACACTAATGCTAATCCTATCCCTTAAACTGACTGGAACCTTAACTACAGCCCCCAATACCTCACACAGTGACCATAATATATGACCGTCCACATATATCTGTATGCACTGCATCTTTTATACCTCACACCTGACATATAGTATACATACAGAGTACTGATACGTCAGGTACAAGGTATAATAGATGCAGTGGGTAAACGTATATAGTATATACAGCAGTGTACTGGTATGTGAGGTATAATAGATGTAGTGTGTACAGATATATAGTATATACAGCAGTGTACTGATATATGAGGTATAACACATGCAGTGTGTACAGGTATATAGTATACAAAGCAGTATACATCACACCTCCCATGTCAGTACACTGCTGTATATACTATATATCTGTACACACTGCATCTATTATACCTCACACATCAGTACACACTACATCTAATACACACCGTATCTGTGTGTAGCACTAATGCTGCTGTTATATTCAGGGCACAGTATGTGGCACTGAGATGAGTCTGTGTCAGTCTGCAGGATGTGTTGGTAAAGTGTGAAGATAAAGAGATCTTCTCGGCAAAATCTGCAGAGCTGAATTGTGGACGGAAGAAGTCATTATGGTGGTCTGAGCTAGATGGAGAAGAACTCAGGAGAAGACGTCACCTGTAAGTAACTAAATGGAAATGATTATTCTGCTACTGACTGTGTATGATGAGTGTTGTAGTCACCTGGATGATCTACAGCTAAGGGGTTGTTCACACATCAGTTATTTGATCAGTTATTGCCATCAGTTATTGTGAGCCAAAACCAGGTGCGGGTCAAAAACACCAAACAGGTGCAGATCTTTTCATTACACCTGATCTCTGTTTAGTGTCCACTCCTGGTTTTGGCTCACAATAACTGATGGAAATAACTGATCAAAAAACTGATATGTGAACAACCCCTTAGGCTACTTTCACACTGGCGTTTTCAGGATCCGTTTGTGAGATCCGTTCCAGGGTCTCACAAACAGTCCTGAACTGATCAGTTTCCCCTAATGCATTCTGAATGGATAAGGATCCGTTCAGAATGCATCAGTTTGCCTCCGTTCCATCTCCATTCCGCTCTGCAAGCGTTTTGGTGTCCACTTGACCAAGCGGAATGGATGCGGATCCGTCTCCGCTCCAATGCAAGTGAATGGGAGCGGATCCGTTTGCTAATGCACATTAGCAAACGGATCCGTTCCCTATGGGACTTTCAAACATAGGCAAAACATAGGCAATGCTGATCCGTTCTGAACGGAAGCAAACAAATGCATTTTCGGGCGGATCCGTCTGAACGCAAGTGTGAAAGAAGCCTAATGATGGGTGGTAGCATGCTGTTTTGTGCAACAACAACTCCCAGCATCCCTTTGCACATGTTCAGGCCATACTGGGAGCTGTAGTTGCACACCCTACACGGTCATATGGCGAGGGATGACCTGACTACTCAGATGGTTCTGGTGCTGTATTTATGTAGAGAACCTGGTTCTGGTGCTGTATTTATGCAGAGAACTTGGTTCTGGTGATGTATTTATGTAGAGAACTTGGTTCTGGTGCTGTATTTCTGTAGAGAACTTGGTTCTGGTTCTGTATTTCTGTAGAGAACTTGGTTCTAGTGATGTATTTATGTACAGAACATGGTTCTGGTGATGTATTTATGTAGAGAACCTGGTTCTGGTGCTGTATTTATGTAGAGAACTTGGTTCTGGTGATGTATTTATGTAGAGAACTTGGTTCTGGTGCTGTCACGGGGGAGACAAGGGAAGGTGTGCCCTGTACTTGAAACCCCCCTTCTTTCCCTACCTACTTGCCTCAAACGGCCCTAGGTGGCCGCGGACAACCACGAAGACGTTCCCTATACTGGGTAAGTGCAGAGGGAGGGAAAGGGAACACAGGGAGAGACAAAACACAGACGGAACAAACACAATGATAGAGTAGTCAGCAAGCCGGGTCAAACACAGGAGATAGCGTAAATACCAGGGGTCAAGAGAAGAGAGGTCCAAGTCCAAGTCCAAAGTCAGAGTCCAAATAGCAAATCCAAAACACAAGGTCGCACAAGCACTGATCAAAAGTATAAACTAATCACAGGCATCTGAGTGAGGCAGTTGCCATCTTTAAATAGCCTGCCCAGGATCATGTGATGTGGCCAGCATCACATGACCTGAGGCGGAGCAAGCTGTCCAAACAATATGTAAAGTAGCCATGTGGTGTGATCAGCACCACATGGCTAAACCCAAACAGAGAATTAACTCATGAATTGCTGGCTGACAAGACCAGCACTTCAATTACCTATTGCTCGTCGCTAGGGGGGCGGAGAGGTCCGGCGATGTCGTGCAGAGGGAGCACGACGCCGACCTCGCGTGACAGTACCCCCCCCTTCACGAGGGGCCACCGGACCCTTACCAGCGGGAGCAGGCTTATCGGGATGCTGCAGATGGAACTTTCGGATGAGCGAGTCTGCATGCATCCTTGTCAACGGTACCCAAGACCTGTCCTCAGGACCGAACCCCTTCCAATGTACAAGGTACTGGAAGGAATTCCGGACCCTTCTCACATCCACAATTCTGGCAATCTCATGCTCCATTTGTCCTGCTACCTCAACCGGAGGAGGAGACTGTTCCTCAGGACCAGCGGGAGCAACATAACGTTTGAGCAAAGACACATGAAAAACATTATGAACACGAAGGGAGTCGGGTAAACATAACCTAAAAGAAACCGGATTGATCACCTTGGTGATCCTGTAAGGACCAATGAAGCGAGGTGCAAACTTGTAGGATGGTACCCTCATGTTGAGATTTTTAGTCGATAACCATACCTTATCCCCAACCTTAAAATTCACACCCTTAGAACGTTTTCTATCAGCCTTAGCTTTTTGAACTCCTTGGGCCTTTTCCAGGTTCGACTGAACCTGTGCCCAAACTGTGCACAGTTCTTGAGAAAAATCATTGACCTCTGGGACAACCAACACAGATGGGGAACGGGAGCCAAAGCGTGGATGAAAACCCATATTGCAGAAAAACGGCGACATCCCAGAGGATGAATTAACACGATTATTAATTGCAAATTCAGCCAGAGACAGGAATCTGGCCCACACATGCTGGTTATCAGAAACATAAATCTGAGATATTGCTCAACGGATTGGTTAAGACGTTCAGTCTGACCATTGGTCTCCGGATGAAAGGCTGATGAAAAGGACAAAGAGATACCAATCTTATTACAGAACGCCCTCCAGAACCTAGACACAAACTGTACTCCCCTATTAGAAACGATATTCTCAGGAACACCATGCAGTTTGACAATGTTATCAATGAACACGGACGCCAAGACCTTCGCAGAGGGTAATTTACACAAAGGAATAAAATGACACATTTTGCTGAATCTGTCAACCACCACAAATATCACGGTTTTACCCTCAGAGCACGGCAAATCCGTGATAAAGTCCATGGACAGATGTGACCAAGGTCTGCTAGGTATGGGTAAAGGATGTAACTCACCCATAGGTCGTGTCTTGGAATTCTTGGACCTGGCACAAGTGTTACACGCCGTTACAAAAGCCTGAACATCTCTGGAGATTGACGGCCACCAATACTGCCTAGAGACCAACTCCTTGGTGGCATTGATGCCAGGATGTCCACACAAAACAGAATTATGGCACTCACCCAGCAGTCGCAACCGCAAATGAGCCGGCACAAACAATTTGTCATTGGGGGTACCAGTGGGAGCAAGATGTTGTCCTGCCGAGATTTCAGAAGCGAGGTCAGATGAGGTAGCGGCCACGATGATATCAGCTGGCAGGATGGGCTCAGGAGGGACGTCAGGAGGCTGATACGCCTGGAAACTTCGGGATAAGGCATCGGCCTTAACGTTCTTGCTCCCGGGTCTGAAGGTAACACAAAAATCAAAACGAGTAAAGAACAAAGCCCACCTCGCCTGTCTAGGATTCAATCGCTTAGCCGATTCTAAAAACATTAAATTCTTATGATCCGTGAGGACCGTAATGCGGTGAACTGCCCCTTCTAAAAAATGACGCCATTCCTCAAATGCCCACTTGATTGCAAGTAACTCCCTATTACCAATGTCATAATTCCTCTCGGCAGGAGAGAACTTGCGGGAGAAGAAGGCACATGGCATAAGATTAGTTAAGGTGGAAGACCCCTGGGACAGTACTGCCCCCACACCATCTTCAGATGCATCCACCTCAACTACAAAAGGCTTACTTTGATCAGGCTGGACCAACACAGGAGCATTAATAAAACACTGCTTTAACCTTTCAAAGGCCTCAATAGCTGCAGAGGGCCAATTGACCAGATCAGCCCCCTTGCGAGTCAAATCCGTAATGGGTTTGGCTACCACTGAAAAATTTTTGACAAATTTACGATAAAAATTAGCAAACCCCAGAAATCGCTGGAGCGCCTTCAAAGAGGAAGGTCGCACCCAATCCACAATGGCCTGTACTTTAACTGGGTCCATTTTGAAAGAAAAAGGGGTGAGAATGTATCCCAAAAAGGCCACTTCCTGAACACCAAAGGTACACTTCTCCCCTTTAACGAACAACTTGTTTTCACGCAACACCTCCAGCACTTGCCTGGTGTGAGATACGTGACTTTCCCAGTCTGCAGAAAAAATCAGGATGTCATCAATATAGACAATTACAAATTTCCCAATAAATGGTCTAAAAATGTCATTGACAAAGTTTTGGAAAATTGCCGGAGCGTTACTTAACCCAAAAGGCATTACCAAGTACTCATAATGACCTTCCGGGGTATTAAAAGCAGTTTTCCATTCGTCCCCCTCACGAATCCTGATTAGGTTGTATGCCCCCTTCAAATCCAGCTTGGTGAACCAACAGGCCCCCTGGACCTGATTCAGCAAGTCAGGAATAAGGGGCAACGGGTATCTGTTTTTAACAGTGATTTTATTGAGCTCCCTGTAATCGATACAGGGCCTCAATCCTCCATCCTTTTTACCAACAAAGAAAAAACCTGCCCCCATGGGAGAAACTGAAGGCCGGATGTGACCCTTGGCCAGACTCTCTTTGAGATAATCCCTCATGGACTGACGTTCAGGAGTAGAGAGATTATAAATGCCGGTGAGGAGGGAGGAACTCAGTCTCGGACATGGAAAAAACGTCCGAAAAATCGCCGATATACTTGGGCAAGGAAAGAGACTCAGTGGTACCTCCAAACAGCAATACTGATTTACAACATTTGTCACAATTCATTCCCCATTTTTCCAATTCACCTACCGACCAGTTGATCACAGGGTTGTGGTCCTGTAACCATGGCAGACCTAAAACAAGGTCGGCAGGTAAATCCTTTAATACAAGGAAGGAACAAGTCTCGGTATGGGTAATTCCTACAGTTAATACAACCTCAGGAGTACAAAACTCCACTCTCCCATTATTCAATGGAGTGGAATCCAGTGCGATAATTTCAATCACCTCCCTTAAAGGAACTAGCGGAATCCCCACAGATTGTATAAAATCAAAATCAATAAAATTAATGGCAGAACCAGAATCAACAAAAGCCTTACCGGACCCCCTGAGTTGGTTGTACGCAATGGAGATAGGTAATAATACTTTCCTCCTTACCACCGCTGGGGTTACCTTACTTCCGGCAGAAAGCTCTCTAGAGGGCAGAAGTTTCGGGCATTGCTGGAGACAGTGGTTCGTCTCACCGCAGTAGAAACAGGTTCCATTCAAGCATCTCTGATCTCTCAAAGTTCCTCCCCACTGTATGGACTCCTCCGGGACCCTGGTAGAAGGTGGACTCAGAAGAGAGGATTCAGGCAGGACGACACCCTGAGGAATATCTGATCGTTCCCTCCGTCTCTCCCTCACTCGACGATCCAGTTTAATGGCTAGTGTCATGGCCGCCTCTAGGGTGTCAGGAGTAGGGTAACTGACAAGTAAGTCCTTAAGATGGTCAGACAGCCCCACCCTAAACTGGCTTCTCAAAGCAGGGTCATTCCATCCAGAGGAAACACACCACTTTCTAAACTCAGCACAGTAATCCTCTACTGGACGGTTACCCTGCCGAATGTCTCTGAGCTGAGTCTCAGCTACAGAAGTCAAGTCAGGCTCCTCATATAATAGGCCTAAGGCCTGAAAAAATGCTTCCACAGACTGCAAGCTTGGGGCAGTCAGGCGGTAAAGAAAAGGCCCATTCCTGCGGATCACCTTGCAGCAAGGAAATAATTATTCCTACCCGCTGCTGCTCGGCACCCGAGGAGTGAGGACGTAAACGAAAATACAATTTTACGCTCTCCTTAAAGGAACGGAAAGTTTTCCGGTTCCCCAAAAACCGATCCGGCAATTTAACATGAGGTTCCACAATGGGGTTAGATGTGGAGGGAGCCGCTACTAGTGCAGGTTGTAGCTGCTCCTGATGTAGGAGCCTCTCGGCCAGGTCCTGGATCATCTGCGCCATACCCTGAACCTGGTCCGTGAGCACCCGCAATTGCTCCATATGATACGGCCTGTGATTCTGTCACGGGGGAGACAAGGGAAGGTGTGCCCTGTACTTGAAACCCCCCTTCTTTCCCTACCTACTTGCCTCAAACGGCCCTAGGCGGCCGTGGACAACCACGAAGACGTTCCCTATACTGGGTAAGTGCAGAGGGAGGGAAAGGGAACACAGGGAGAGACAAAACACAGACGGAACAAACACAATGATAGAGTAGTCAGCAAGCCGGGTCAAACACAGGAGATAGCGTAAATACCAGGGGTCAAGAGAAGAGAGGTCCAAGTCCAAAGTCAGAGTCCAGATAGCAAATCCAAAACACAAGGTCGCACAAGCACTGATCAAAAGTATAAACTAATCACAGGCATCTGAGTGAGGCAGTTGCCATCTTTAAATAGCCCGCCCAGGATCATGTGATGTGGCCAGCATCACATGACCTGAGGCGGAGCAAGCTGTCCAAACAATATGTAAAGTAGCCATGTGGTGTGATCAGCACCACATGGCTAAACCCAAACAGAGAATTAACTCATGAAGTGCTGGCTGACAAGACCAGCACTTCAATTACCTATTGCTCGTCGCTAGGGGGGCGGAGAGGTCCGGCGATGTCGTGCAGAGGGAGCGCGACGCCGACCTCGCGTGACAGGTGCTGTATGTAAGTAGAGAACTTGGTTCTGGTGCTGTATTTATGTAGAGAACTTGGTTCTGGTGATGTATTTATGTAGAGAACTTGGTTCTGGTGCTGTATTTATGTAGAGACCTTGGTTCTGGTTCTGTATTTATGTAGAGAACTTGGTTCTGGTGCTGTATTTATGTAGAGAACTTGGTTCTGGTGCTGTATTTGACTTATGGGTTTGGTTTGGTGCTGTGTGTATGTAGTGATCTTGGTTCTTGCTCTGTATTTGTGTGTTAAACAGACATCTGATGCTATACGTCTAATACTATCCATTCACATTTGCGTTTGGGTCACAGATTCTGTTAAAAAGACCGGACAGAAAAGTTCTGCATGCATCATTTAAGCAGCATATGATTATATGTTTCCAGCAAGGCCTTATGCTGTGTTTTTACCGTATTGAGGCAGCAAAGGCCTTGCTGGGTAACTTATTTAACCCTATGCTGCATCAATAACTAATATAGCCTAAGGGCTATGTTTAGATACAAGCAGCATAGGGTTAAAAAGGTTACTTACCAAGGCCTTTTGCTGCCTCAATATGGTAAAAACAAATTTATTTATTTTTTTAAGGAGGCAAAATGCATGTGGGGGCGGGACAGGGGTGGAGCGTGTGGGGCGGGACAGGGGTGGAGAGGGGGGGCGGGAGAGGGCCCACTCTTGATCTTTGCACTGGGCCCACCAATGTCTTAAAACGGCCCTGGAACCAAGCAGTGTATAATGTGATGGAAAATGACTCAAGCCAGTAAATGAAGCAATATGGACAATCACAATACATTAGTAAGTGCCTTTATTAACTTTCTCTACAAGATAAAGGCCATTTGCTGAAGTGAGACAACCCCTTTAATAAATCCTCAGGTTCAGTCATCAATATCTGATGTGTGGGGGTCCGACACCCGACACCCTCACCGATCAGCTGGAGGTGGTACTCCATATGAGCGCTGCTTCCTCTTCATGACACTGCGTGTTATCATTCATACCGTGGAAGCGTAGTGTAATTACAGATACTCACTACATGGAGCAAGTACTTAAAATTACACTGCTCTTCTGAGATGACAGGCAGTGTAATGAAGAGGAAGCAGTGCTCGCATCCTGAGGATAGGTCAGCCATATACACCGACTGCAAAACACCTTTATATCTATGCTATATAAGTAGTAAATTAGCTCTGCCCATACCCACTTTTCAGAAAAATGGCAATTAAAAATGGGGTAAAATCTTTTGGCACCACTTTTGTGGCACATGGGGATTAATAAATCCCTCCTATGTGCACTTCGCAAGGTTATGTCTGTTACCGAGATGCAAGTTCCTGAATACTCATTACTGCTGCTGATTACCAGTAATGTGCTGCATTCTGCACAGGCAATGGACAGTTAAGATTTTCAGTAAATTGTTTTGCCAGATGCCTTCCTATAAAAAAAACAAAAAAACTACCGCGGGATATTTTATCTACAAACTGGATTGTACGTTAAATCATACATGACTGTTTATCTACACAGTGAGAAATAACAACCTTCCTGCCAGTTTCATCTTGCCAATAAAAGAATTTTAGGAACTAGATTTTCTTTTGTTGTTATTTTATATTTTTTTTTTGTAAAGACAAAACATTGCTGCAATTTTGTAGCCTTTTCTAGATAAACAGAACCTGGCAACATAAAATGTTCTATTATACTTGACGTTACGGTCCAGACGCATTCATATAAAAACTGCTCTGTAATAAAGATTAGATAATAGTTTTGTTTGAATAAGGAGTTTTGCTTTATTGGCAAGAAGCCAAAACTGAATTCTCTTCTCTCATGTTTTCATCAGTCTTTGTAAGGCTTAATCGTAACCTTGCTTTGTGATAGAATCTGTTACATTCTATGAATAAACTTGAGCTAGATTAGAGGAACACATTTATTATAATATTTTTTAAATGATAACTGCAATTTATTATCACTTTTTACGAATAATTAAGCTTTACAAACATGCAAAGTGTATCATGTAAAATGTTTAACCACAGATGTAACTATTGAGGGTGCAGAGGTAGCACCTGGGCACCAGTGCCTGAGGGAGCCCAAAGCCCCATATACCACCAGAAACTTTAAAGTGGTTGTCTATGGGGGAGTCTGACTGCTGGGACCCTATCAATCACAAGATTGTTTTTCTGATGGTTTCAAATATTGCGGTAGTAGTTAATGGGATCAGGTGTTTTATCAGTGATTTTCATCAGTGATTGTGAGCCAAAACCGGGTGCAGGTCTACACACAGAGCAGGTGCAGATCTTTCCATAATACCTTATCTCTGTGTAGGCTCTACTTCTGTTTTTGGCTCACAATCACTGATGGAAATCACTGATCAAACACTGACTGTGTAAAAATGGCCTAACAGGAATGATACAGCAAAAGTTCTATGAAAAAATACTCCAGAATCGTTACCTCAAATCTTTATTTGGTGGTGTCATGTTGACCAAGAGGATTGCAGTGTGGTTCTATAGAAATGAGACCAAAAGTAGGAATCTGTTCAAGCCGTTTTGCATGGAGTTTGTATATCATCACTGTAGACATTTGGGTTCCTCCTGTTCATTTGCTTTCCTAACCCTTACTGCTTAATACAGCAATAATGGCAGCAGACAGTAAATGGGTTAAACACTAATTATCAAATGGACTGCTATACATAAACTGAAGATTTATAAGATGATCATCAAAATTATCACAAGTAGCAGCATACTAAGAAATTGGGAACCCGGGGCAAGGATTCAGCCACACCTCTAACTCCACCCAATGCATAACTATACTAACCCAATTCCCTAAGGGCTAGGGGGAAATAGCTTAAAATGTAACTTTTAATAATAAAAAAATATTTTATTGCTGTTTTAGGAGTAAAAATATTTGCAAACCCCCTTTTTGTACCTATTTAGTAGTGGCAAGGGTGTGACAGGAGCAACACAGTTTCCATCTTTTATGCCTGAAAACAGGTATAAAAAAGGAATAAAACTACTCCAGGGGCCTGAGTAGTTTTTACTCCAGGCACATGGACTGCCAGAGGTGCACTTACATTATAAATTAGACATCTTCTAGAATTGCAGAGAGAGAACAAAGATTGGCGCAAAAATCTGGCCCTTGTAAATGACCCCCAATATGAACACGTGATAAGATCCATCATAGGGTACATGGCGGTACCAATACACCTGTAATAAATGAAAGAACCAACTGGTCCTACCTTATCCAGAGTATTGCTGGCATGTTGGCGTAATGTCTTTGGATCCAACAGGGGGCGTTGTGCTGGCCCTGTAATACCGAGCTGTCTCAATGGTATAACAGGGTAATCTAGGATATTGCTTTCTCCTTAGTGCTACCACACAGTACTAATGCTCACATTGTGCCTCCTCACAGTAGTAATAACCATATTGGGCCCCCTCACAGTGGTAATTCCAACATTGTGCTACCTCACAGTGGTAATACCCACATTGTGCCCTCTCACAGTAGGTATGCCTACATTGTGCCCCTCAGAGTAGTTATGCACATGTTGTGCCCCTTTCACAGTACCAATGCCCTCACTGTGCCCCCTCACTGTAGTAATGTCCACATTGTGTCCCCCTGACAGTAGTTATGTCCTCCTTGTGCCCCCAACAATATTAATGCACACATTTTGCCCCTACTGCCCGCTCCAGTTCCATTAATAAAGTTAAAAAAAAAACAACCACAAATACTTACCTGTTTCCCTGATGGTTGGTCACATCCAGCATTCCCAGCAGCAGCACGACGCAGTCACACACATATCGCACTGCTTTGTTGTGTATGTATACCTCCCAACTGTCCCGATCTATCAGGACAGTCTCAGATTTCAGTGGCTGTGGCTGTCCCATGGTCCTGGTACGGGAAACAGAGACAGTTGCCTGTAATGATGAAGCAAGAGCCGTCCAACGGTTGGATGGAGCTCTGTATATCCTACTGCTTCTGGGAAACATGGTGAGTATGTGGAGTTTTTTTTTTTACTGCCTGTGAAGAGGGCACTTTACCACTTTACTGGGCATATTACTATCAGGGGGCATTTTACTGGGCATATTACTGTCAGGGAGCACATATCTGGCATAACTACTGTGAGGGGGCACCTATCTGGCCATAACTACAATGAGGGGGCACCTATCTGGCCATAACTACTGTGAGGGGGCACATATCTGGGCATCACTACTGTGAGGGGGCACATATCTGGCATAACTACTGTGAGGGGGCATGTAATCTGGGCATCGCTACTGTGAAGGATGCACAATGCTGGCTTAAAAGGGTATTCCCATCTCACAAATATGGTTTGTATAGTTAGATATAGCCATACCAATATAATACTAATATAATACTAATAGAATGTATTTATATAAATGTACCATTTAGAAGATTTACCTATTTGTATATCCATTGTCCCACACACAACAGTCAGGCCGTTGCCCCTAGTTAGACCACCGTGGCCATGTAGTAGTGGTGGCCAGCTTGCTCTTGTTCAGACCCACTCTGAGGTAACTGCTGTATTGTGAACGCACATTGCATGAGCATGAGGAGACACTTCTTAGGGTTGTAGCATTTTTGCCTGCGCTTCCAAAACGCAGAGAAACAGATCCTGTTCCAAGATCAATTCATCTTTATGGAGCAGGATACGTTTATAAAGTCTGCATTTTGGATGGATCCTGATCGTTTTGGATGGGTAGAGTACAAAATGCAGATGTGAAAGTACCCTGAGATGTGTCTTCGCATACTCATGCAATGTGCGTTCACAATACAGCAGTTACCTCAGAGCTGGTTTGAACAGGAGCAAGCCGGCCACCACTAGTACATGGTCGTAACTAGGGGCAACGGCCTGACTGATGTGTGTGGGACAATGGATATACAAATTGGAAAATCTTCTAAATGTTACATTTTATATAAATACATTCTATTAGTAAAAATATTGGACAAATAGTCAGCAGAAAGGTTGTGGGGGGATGGCACTACACAAAAAGGCTAATGTCCATGTGAACATGGGTTCCCTCACAAAACTGGAGTCAACTTATTGGTATGGCTATATCTAACTATACAAACTACATTTGTGAGATGGGAATACCCCTTTAACTACTGTGTACTAGCATACAGGAGGAATAATTACTATGTGGGGACATTTAGAGGTTTAGTTATGTTTTAGGTGGAGTTAGAGGCGTGGCCTAGTGTGGAAAAAATTTGAAAATGAGTGTTCCTCTCCCTTCTTTTCAAAAGTTGGGAATCTGGAGGTATGCCCTCAAGCCTCTTTGCCTGGGGCACGTGCCTGCTCAAGCCAGCCCCCCCTTCCCTTTCCACCATTGCTATGCCCCATGCATTCTACGATAATCTAATTTAACCAGAGGACACTCAGCAATATATTTCTATATTACTATCTTTGTTTACAATAACTAGTGATCTAATAATGATAACATGCAATTATATTTCTAATAAAAATCTAAGCATTTGAAGGCCTCCTCTAGTTTCTGTGTGCTGAAAATGTAGAGAGAAATGCTGCTAGTAAGGCCATTGTGTCTCACCCACTTCTAAATGGCTCATAATCAGACTCCCAGAGGCTGAGAACTGCTGTGAGCAGTCATAATTTTTGTAATATTTCTTCTGCTGGTGACAATACCTGCATATAAGTTGCAAGATCTCCACAAATCCTCCCAGACCTCTGTCACAAAGAAGAGAAGGCTGTCAGAATGTAGCTGTTTTGTGCTTGCTTCATGTTTAGGATATGATTACTGGCACTGTAGATTTAGTTTATGAGAATAGTTTATATTAAAGGTAACATGTCACTTTGAAGAATAAAATCGTGACTATCTCCCTGACTGAGGTATGATGTTAATACATAAAGGCCTGCATTTACTAAAGTGAGTGTTCTTAAATTTTGTTCTAAATTGCACCAAAATGTGGTGCCATTTGACCCACTTTGTCACCACCAGATTTAGAGAAGTTATTAGCATCTAGCCCAAAAAGGGGTATGATTTCCTGAAAGGGGTCGTGACTTTGTGTGAAAGATGTATGATTCAATGTGCAACTTTTTGTGACAAAATTATGCCACACATCTTTGTGAAATATACTGTCTCAAAGTAATCCAACACATTTTGGAGTTAGACAAAAGTTCCTATCCCTGCACCACATTTATCATCCAGCCTGAGCTCCTGGGATAAATCTCTGTCTAAATCCAAGTCTCTTGGACAAGTCTCTTATTCAAGTTGTCACCATGTGTTGCTGCTCCCGGGAGGGGATAGTAAGGCATGGTGTACCCCAATAAGAACTGTAAGTCCAGAGAATCAGGGTCTGTTGTAAACCAGTGTGCTTCTTTACTGGAGAAACCCAAGTGCAAAACAATATAGGCAAGGCAGTGCGCTGGCTTCTCCTGTCTCCTCCCATGCAGAAGACGGTTCTGTGCTCTGGAAAGGCCTAAGCTAGCTGTCCTTCTCTCCCCCATCTGCAGACAATTAGGGGCTCTGACTGCTTACATTATTTACAGTTCCTACCTGAACTAGAACCTTCTGGTGGCAGAGGTGGAGTGGAACAGTGAAACAGAAACAATGTTACAATTTTAGTCTGCCATAGACTTGTGTAGCATTTCAATACAAGTCTATGGGAATGACTACGCAGTTTTTCCAGACATAATCAAGTCTTCAGACATAAACAAGAGAGATTTCTAACTTCTCAGTGCATAGATAGAAAGTCCAAAAGTCTCTTAGTATTAGCTGACTGTGCATTAACACCTTGCACAGTGCAGATACATTACAATCTCTTAGATATATAAAAATAAATTTCTGTTGTTTGTCTGTCCATCTGTCTATTCTTTATGCAAGGCCAAACAGCTGGACCAATCTTCACCAAATTTTGCATATAGCTAAATCAAGTGCTTAGTAAGGTTTTATTTTGTGTTTCAGCTCTCTTTACGATATACCGTTCTTTAAATATACACAAAAAATAATTATGACACTATCACATGACCCGTATCAGCCAATAGAAGTTCGCAGGTCCTTCATTCATTTTTACCACGTACACATGGTCACATGATCCCTATTGGCCAATAGAAACTCATAGGTCCTTCAGTCTTTGTGTCAGCGACATCCTTAATTTTACACCAGATTTTCATAACAACCCAGCCATTTTTCTTCACTGTTAAAGGGCCACTGTGCATGTCACTGTTATGGGAGCATGATGGATATCACTGTTCTAATAACTGTTATGGGTCACTGTGGATGTCCCTGTTATGGAGGAACTGTGGATGTCACTGATATTGGGTCCCTATGCATGTCAATGTTATGGGTGTACTGTTGATATCACTGTTATGGGGACACTGTGGATGTCACTGTTTTGGCTGACAATGGAAGTCACTATTATTAAGGTACAGTGTTTGTTTTTTTTTAACTTGAAAATTTTATTTTTTATAAATATATAATAAATACTTTTATAAATTAATACTTTTTTTTACTTTTTCTTTTTATCCCACCATGGGACTTCAACTTTTGATCTCCCTTGATTTACTTGCTAGTAGTTTTCTACAATTTTCACATCTTCATTGAAGTTGCCACATGACGGAAATCGAAGGGATCCAGTTACAGTAAAGGAGGTCGATTACATGCAGTTCGTGTCCATTATATGATCGATCCAATGATTCTGTGAATGCAGCCTAACATCTGGGTGAGCAGGAAAGAGGCACAGGCAAGTATTTCCAAATGTATACATTGAACAGACATTGATGTAGTAGTTGTTCTCTCTACTAGGGGCATTTTATGACCCAGCATTCAACTGGATAGAAACAGTTTGGGAAAGCTGGTTAGGTCTGTATATGTTACAGTTTATATGATCCTCTGTCATACCTGTCATTACTGCCAACCAACCCCATGTCTAATAGTAATACGCAAAGGGGGGGGGGGTACTGTACAGGGTCCAGCTCCCTCCTGGCAATGAGTGGAGCACTGCTACTGTGAAAGGGGCACAGCATGTACATGTAGGCTTTAAACAGCTGGATGGCGGCCACTGTATTATTAGTAAAGGGTCAGTCAATGCCCTTGGATCCAGACATTGTACATAGATATTTTCTTCTATACTGAGTGTTTTAGTTTAGTTATAAACCACCATGGCAAGACTATCTCAATGTGTCGCTACTTGCTTCCTTTTTAAGAAAAAGTGGAATAAAATGAATACCTTTCATACCAGTGTAGTGAGAATAAAATGACTCTGCAGGCTGCCATCACAGACATGAGCTCAATCAGACAGGAAAGCAGGCAGGCAGTGGGGGGCAGCACAGCAGGCCTCATACTCCACCTTTTCACAGCCAGACATTCCTCGTCTCGTGACTCCACAAGAGTCACCACAGCATTCATGGAGGAATCTCTAAACGTTGTCTAAGTTTGAAGTCCAAAAATGTGAAAAATGCATCTCAATGTACAACTTCCTACACAAGTCCCAGGGATCCACCATGTTGTCTAAGTGAGTAGGAAAGAGGAAGGAGCTCTGTTTTCTGAAGCAGCAGGGGGTGCCCAGTGAATGATTCAGCATCTGGGAAGGGGGATGAGATCTTGTTTGAGTATAGGAAACTGAAAAGACAGATTTCATATTTTACAGAAACTGAAAGATTTACTAATGCCATAGAGAGCTATGCCATAAACTATGTTCAATTCATTTCTTGGTCTAACTCATATATATAATATGTGTCTGCAGAATAAATTGTATAATTGCTGCTCTGTGATGATGTCAGTGGCAGGACTATGACAGTATCTCATTCATTGCACCACAGGTTAATAGGGTTCTCCAACCACATCACTTCACATCAATAACAGAGCACACACTACAGATGCCCAGTGTATTCACATTCAGAAAACTGGTATTGAAATGTCAGAAACCTCCAAAAAGGGTGCATGGCCGGGGCATGATGTGGGAGGGACCATTGCACACAGCAGATTTATTATCATCAGGGATGGAGGGGGCTGAAATTCAGACCTGGCGTTTTAAAACAAACAGGCCCACTTGTTGTGTGGTGAATGTAAAATATGTTTGTGCGCTCCTCCCCATGCAAGCTTCCCCCCAGTGCTAATGTTGCTACCAAACATATAGGAGAATGCATAACTATTATATCTACTGATGTCTCCTCTAATGTAGATGTTCTCTTTCCTCATCTTCTCCATTCGGACCAGACCACTATGATGATATCTTTCAGCCACATCTCGTCTGTCAGTTCCTCACTTTTCTATGATTCCACCCCTCCTCCCTCCTGGAGACCCAACATTGTTATCTTGCTGCTACTCCAAAAACTATGCAAACTGTGCTCCCCAATACCTCCAAATACTATACTGAAAAATTAACAGTAAGATACAGATAGGCCCCCACATAAAAATAGTGCTACCAAAAGTCCCAGGAATTATTATCCTCTCCCAGAGTGCATTGATGACTAATAATGCCCCCTACAATGATAATGCTCTCTGCGAGTGCTCTCTATATTGTGCTTAATAACAATAATGCCCCTTACAGTACCAACAGTTGTAACAATAAGCCATAGTGCCCCCACTAGTGATAAGGCCCCAAAGTGCCTCTTGTAGTAATAATACCCCCTAAAGTTCTCTCAGTATTAATAAGGTCCTCTAAAGAGCACACAGCAGTAATAAGACCCCCTAAAGTGTTACATGATTACTAAAGTGTTAGTGATTACAAGTGGAGCCTGATTAGACATTGGGTCTTGCTATAAGGGGGCATAAAAATGTTCTCCCCACTACCCTATAAAAAAGGCTTTCCGAGGCTACTTTTGGGTAGTGTACCTCTTGGTGAGAGATCATTGACTACTAGACATGCCTCTATGACCCACTCAGACATTTTACCCAGTTGACAAATTATGAGCGGGGGTGCATCATTGGACTGAGAGAAGCAGGATTGTGGTTTCAATGAATTGCCTACCAGCTAAGCTGTTCAAACGTAGCTGCTAGGAGTTGTTGGGAGAAGTGGTTACGTGAGGTCATGCACACATGGTCAACAGGCTCTAGATGGCCCAGACAAACTACAAGTATAGAGGATCATTTGATCTACCAACAAGCTCCCACAGTTTCATTGTCCACCATCTAGACACAGTTGACACCTTCAATACACACCGGTCTCTGCCCGAACCGTTTCCAGATGCTTAGCAGAAGGAAATTTGTTTTGACTGTCTACATTGATCAGCTACCATCACCTTTATCTTCATTTGCAGTGGTGCCATGTATGAGAAACCGAGATGTACTGAAAATGTATCATCTTTGATGACAAATTTAGGTTCTGTTTGGAATCTGATGACAGTTGGGTCTGTGTATGGAGGCCTTGTGGTGAGCACTTCAATCCTGCCTTTTGGTGGAGTGACTCATTTTACCAACTGTTGGTATGATGATCTGGGGAGATGTCACACATGACAATCAGCCTCTCCTAGTAGTGATACGAGGGACAATAACAGTTAAGACATCCTGCAAGACATCCTGTGGACATGTGTTGCCTTTCATGGCAGGGCATCCAACTAGCATTTTTCATCAGGATAATGCCTCTTTCACGCGTCAGTGTTTGGTCAGTGATTTCCATCAGTCATTTTGAGCCAAAACCAGGTGCGACTCTAAACACAGAACAGGTGCAGATCTTTCCCTTATACCTTATGGCTGTGGAGGCTTCAATCCAGGTTTTGGCTCACAATCCCTGATGGAAATCACTGACAAAAACACAGACGTGTAAATGAGCCTTAATGGTCACCAACACACAGGAATGTCTCCACCAGATTGTAACACATCCTTGTCCTGACTGGTCACAAGATTTATCGCCAATCGAGCATTTATGGGACCAGCTGGAACACCAGCTCCAGCAACCTATAAGTGTGCAGGATCTACAGGCCCAGCTATAACATCTGCGGGCAAATGGGCTATAGGAGACCCCACAGAACCCATATGCCTCCATACGCAACTGTATCTCATCTTGTATCCAGGCTAGAGGCCATATCTTCTCTTGTATCCAAGCAGGAGGTGGCCCAACAGGGTCCTAAAGCCTCTTTTCAATTGTACAGTTTTCCTCAATAAATGTATCATTTTGCTCTTATACTGTAATGACTTACATATATCATCATTACATTAACACACAGAAAGTTTCATTCAGCAGCCCTGGCCTATAATACAGGATGTAATTCAGGACCAGTACAGGGAAATTCATGTAATGTATGTACAACCTATGTAAATCTCTGGGAATCACTGTCATATTCATCTGAATGGGATTCTCTCACTTCAGTGAGTTGCATTTATCATGTAGAAAGTTAATACAAGGCACTTACTAATGTATTGTTATTATCCATATTGCTTCCTTTGCTGGTTAGATTCATTTTTCCATCTCATTATATACTATTCGTACCCATAGTTACGACCACCCTGTGGCCATGGTTGCACTGGACTCTCTGCTGGCTGAGATGGTGCGAGTGGACACAGTCCAGCACTTTCTTCTATAGTGTGCATACACGGCCACCGTTGATGGATTGTAGGGTGGTCGCAACCATGGAAAGCAGCAGTGTATAATGTGATGGAAAAATGAATCCAGCCAGCAACAAAGGCAATATGGACAATCACAATACATGAGCTTTCTGAACAAGATAAATGCCATTTCCTGAAGTGACACAACCCCTTTAATTCCGATGTGGTAGAAGCAACCTTGTAGAGATGTATGGAAATGTTTTTTAGCTGAATATATTTCTGAAATAAATCTGCCATGTACATTAAGAGTATATTTTGAGGTGCTTTTTTTTTTTTGTTGTTGCAGATTTTGTTGTAAATACACGGCAATTTAATGGCAAATTTGCAGCAAAATCCACGTTACCTGCATTGCAAAGGGCGAAATATGTGGCCAAAATATGTTGCTATTCCACAAGCTAATAAACATGCTGCAGATGTTCAAGTCCATAATCCATCCAGATTATCCTTTGTTACATGTGGATGAGATATTAAACCCTTTATTCATTTGTATTATGTCTGTATTAGGCTACATTTACACGACAGTTGTTTTTGCGGCCTCCGATCCACATATTTTGCTGATAGGATGTGGACGCATTCATTTTAATGGGTCAGCAAAAAATGCTGACAGCACACTGTCATTGTTACAGCGGATCCGCAAAAAAAATGGGTGCCATACGGACGTCATACGTTTTTTTGCGGATCCGCAATTTGCGGATTAGCAAAACACAACGGTCGTGTGAAAGTAGCCTAATGCGCCACCGAAATGTAGCTACATTTCGAGGGAACGCCCTCTTTGTCGAGCATGTGCATAAGGCTACTTTCACACGAACGTTGTGTTTTGCGGTCCGCAAATTGCGGATCCGCAAAAAAACGGATGGCATCCGTGTGCATTCCGTATTTTGTGGAACGGAACAGCTGGCCCCTAATAGAACAGTCCTATCCTTGTCTGTAATACGGACAAGAATAGGACATGTTCTATTTTTTTTTGCGGGGCTACGGAACGGACATACGGATGCGGACAGCACACAGTGTTTTCCTTACAACAGCGGCGCTTCAACATTGACATTTTTACTGTCTCATGTGAAAAACCCCGGATGTCGATCTTAGACCCAGATAATGGATGGTGCAAATGTTGTCGCTTTAATGATAACATTACAGTTCTGGCAGTTTAGGCAGAGGAGCGCACTCATTTTTGTGTACATAATATGGTTCGTTTAGAGCAGGGGTGCATACCATTTTCTGATTGGGGGCCACATTGCCAGCCTGAACCAATTCCATGGGCCGAAAATAAAACTTAAAGGGGTATTACCAACTGAAATACTGTATTTATGGCATATTGAACAAACAGTATATATCATTAATGTCTAGTTACATCTCCAGGACTCCCATCTAATGGGAGAATGCATGAAAGATACATGTGAGCAACCGCAAGACATAGACATAAATGTCTATTATCAGATGGTTTGGGGCCGCACAGAATGGTATCAAGGCGTGCATATAGCCCCCGGGCCACAGTTTGTGCACCTCTTCTTTAGAGGCTTTTTTTGGAACAATTTATATACTGGATATTGTTCTGCTGCACACACTGAAGGTGTTTATTGGAAGAAGCCTGTTCATGCCTTTTCCTAATTACGTCTATTATATCGCCGCCGACAGTAAACATGGAAGCACCACGAGAATTCATTTAAGTGAAAAACACTCATCTGACAAAAGGTGAAACATTCCCGAAAAAAGACTGGCCATCCATTTTTTAAAATATTTATGTAACCTCCCTTGACCTGCACCATTTCTTCCCCACGCTCTGACATCTCAATAAGTGTGGCTGACAAAATGGAGGCCATTGTTATTCTATTTACTGCACTTTCTCTTCTCCTGTCTCCTTGTCTCAGGTTCAATGGATCTGATCACAAACACTTTCTTGGTCAGTAAGAATATATTTTATCAGAAAAGGAGCTGAGGTTCAGATCTTCTAAACAAGGCAAAATCCCATTTATTTTTACAAAGGAGGATAATTCTGGAATCAATACATTTTTCTTTAAACATATACATTTACTCGGTAGGTCCGTATTGCTGTAGACAAATAACAGACAGTCTTGACAGACATGAAGGTTACATTATAACCCGTGTGAACTAGACAAGGTTCACACGGGGCAATTTAGCAATTTTGGCAATTTTTATATGTATTTTTAGTTAAAATTAGGAGTTTATTTCGATACAAAGGAAAAGTATAAGACTGCACCAATATAACTCTGTTACATAGATCTAAATCGGCAACCATAGAAATCTTTATGCACATACCGTATCGTCATGTGCCCTTGGTTTTACAAGGAGACCTCCTAGGGAAACAATTGATTGTTCTACCAAAATTTTCTGGTGTAGAAAAGTCACATGTCTTTGGCTGTCTATTTGGCACCAAAAATTTGTGCCTTCTCTGACACCCTTGCCATTTTCACAAAAAGTAGGTGGCAGGGGGTGGGTCATGGGTCAACACATTTAGCAGTATGTGCTCCAGAAAACATTCTACCTTAGGGTACTTTCACACTAGCGTTTATATTTTCCGGTATTGATCTCCGTCATAGGGGCTCAATACCGGAATAAAACGCTTCCATTGTCAATGGGGAGAAAACTGAACTGAAGAGCATGGAATGCTCCTGAAAGCATTCCGTTCCGTCTCCAGACCGGAGAGCAAACTGCAGCATGCTGCGGTTCTCCGTACTGGGGATCCGCATCAAGATGGATCCGGAATGACCTCCAATGCAAGTCAATGGGGGCTGATCCGTTTGGTGTGACACACTAGTAAACGGATCCGTCCTCCATTGAATTCCAATGGAGTTCATGACGGATATGTCACCTTGCACTTCCTCTGGAGGTCCAGCAGGTGGCGTTGTGCGGGCTGCTATGCTATGCTGGAATCTTCCGACTCTGTGGTCCACTCTACTCGGACATTGAATAGGAGAAGTGGCCCCCTGGGAATCTGTGAGTAGCACAAGAAGCTGCAGCACCACCCGTGTCTTACTGCAGCACCCGATGTCACTGGTCTCTCCCTCCTCCCGCCGGGGAAGGGGGGTCCAGACACTGAACGCGCTCCAGCCCCACAGGTGTACCTGCGGCAGCACAGTTCTGGTGGAACCCTTCACCAGTCGGATCCGTGCTGCCGCTAGTGTGAAAGTGGCCTTACACCAACTACTTGCTAGCATAGATTCAATTGCCTAAGATTCTTCAAAATTATTGAGACCTTTGCCGCTTAATTATTCTGGGGCTTAGTACGTCATTGAGTCTTCTTGTTAAGACTGGTGTCAGAAACTCCAATCTTATGAAATTGCCACCAGGGTCAGACTGAAGTCATCTGGACCCTAGGAAATGACTTTGAGAGCCCACTCTCCATGTCCCCATGAAATTTTCTTCTGCCAGACCTTAGAAACTGTATTTTATTAAAGATACATTAGTGGATCAGAGCTTGGGCCTACCAGACGATCCTCTGGAACTACTCTGGTCCTACACGGTTTCCTTGTATGGAATGCTATTTAGACATACCATATTATAGCAGCATCGCTTCTGGAGGATAATATGTCACCTCATTGTGGTAAAATATGTGGCACATGGGTTCATAATATGGGCTGTGGGGACTTTGGGGCACATGTATTAACACCAAGTTTTAGATGCTGGTCTTAATAAGCCCCTGTGCTGGGGTTGGATTACCAAGGTTATGTAGAGACGCTGGCCTATACATAACTTTGGCAGATCCACTGCTACTTCTAATTGTAAGACAGCTTGTTTGCTGTCTTACATTTAGGCCATTTTCTATGCTTAAACCAGGCATTGAAAATGATGAATGAGATGGGCCTGCCAGCCTGTCCCCTCCCCGCCCACGCCAAGTCCCCTTTTTTAGACCTGGCGTGAGCAGGGAAGAAGTCGCAGATTCTGCCACAACCTGGCATGTGACAGAATCTGCGCCAAATATATTCCACAAAAGTGGCGTACATCTGTTTGTAAATAACCCCCTTTGTGTGCAGACTTTTAGGCATTACATAAGGCCTAATCGTAGCTTCACATGTATATTCTGCACTGAAAACAAACCATGGATGACACCTTGTTAAACAGTCACAAACACAGCAGAAACAAAATCCACATGGATTTTAGCATTGCTGAGGAATTTGTAGATTCAATTTACTTAATGTATTGTAATGAGTAAAATCTGCAGTGGATTCCGGATGATTTTTATACACATTTTTCCGGGTAATCCTATCTATGCCTTTTTTCCTCAGCCGTTAACATTTTTGTATACAGTGGCATCTCTTGGAGGTATCATTTGGAGGTATATGTCGAGAAATCCTCCTGATGTGTACCTCCAGAGGACAATGTAGACTCAGTCTTTATTATAGACACGGACAAAGAGAAACAAAAAAAGTTTGATAAATCTGTCGAAAGCCTTAATAACAAAATTCCAACATATATTATGCATTCAGCCCCCAAAGATCCGAATACTTCCTCTGTTTGTTTTCTAATCATTTGTGCAGGAATTTTGTGCTTATTTCAGTTCAGCCACATTTGCTTATTTTGGTTCACAAGTGTGGTAAATGGTGTTTGCAAATTGACAAAGAGGTGGATTAAAAGAGCCGATGGAGAATGTGCTGGAATTAATGCAGCCCCTTCACAAATCCTTCTTTATCTCCTCATATTTTCCCAACCATGCAAATCATGAGTTATCAGGGGCGAAAAAAAATCCAGTTCAAGAAGAGGTCAGAAGCCAAGTTTGGAGCCAGTGAGAGTTGTAGCAGCCGGTGCAACATTCTTTGGACCTTTGGGTTCTGAATCAGTGTCTTTGTGTACGTTCATATAATGCTCTTACTTTGTCCTCATTCACATCAATACTGCAACTTTAACTTTATGGCTGACAAATTGTCCCACAAATCAACAGGAAAATGTTCCCTCTCATAAAAAAAGAAACTTTAACTTAACTAGAATTCCCAGGTCACAAATAGTCATGAAAGTCTCATGGCCCATCAACCGGATCAGTAAATACGAAATACTGCCGAAGCCTCAAAGGCAAACGTTTTGCCTCGGCATCACCTAAAGAGCAATTTCTTCCATCCGAAAAAAGTGTGATTTACATGACTTACGGATTTTATTGAGAGGAACTGGATGGATTTTCTCCCAGTTCTGTCTGTATTTTATTAGTGAGCTGTTTTTTTTGTAAGCTCAGCTGTCTAAGGTAGTTGCCGACATACACTGTTAACCTCTGCATTGCTAGTATAGTTGGAAGCCTATAGGAAATGAGGGAAAGAGTGGACTGGGCACTTGGCCTCATAAAAGGATCATTAAGTTGAGACTGGTAATTATATTGTGTTTCACCGCTGGGCCCAGTAGGTACTAGGTAAAATGTCTGGACGCCTTAGAGTCATGAAGTGATTTTTTGTGATTTCCCTAAATGCTTGGCAGTGAGTAAACTGATGATTACTGCCAAGTCACGTCCCCAGAATCCTCTGGGGGTAAAGGAACTCCTTAATGTCCTAGTCTACCAAAGGCACATAGCTATTCAAGGGTAAATAACTTTACATGATTTAAGAAGCATTCATACCCGTATGGAAAAACAGACGTCTGTGTTTTTTTATACCAGTATCTTTCATAAAAACTCAACCTGCTATATTCTACAAATGTCTAAAGACCCCTGCGTTTACATGAAGCAATAATTTCCTCTATATGAGGACAAGCAATCGCAGCTGAGATTGCTTGTCTCCATATAGAATCATTGTTTTTGGGCAGCAGATCCCTGTTTACACAGCACAATCTGCTGCCTAGAAAGGATGAATTTGGTGTCCGCATCAATGACGCTTTCACCCGATGACCAAGCGTTCATTGAGTGATCGGCAACACCTTTACACAAACCAATTATCAGAAATGAGCATTCCTAGAGATGCTCCTTTTTGATAATAACTCTGATGATTAACCCATATAAAGAGGCCTTAAAGGGGTTTTCTGGAAATATTAACTATCAAGGGAAGGTCCCTAGCCTACACTGCCTCCTGAAAAATGTATACTTATCTGCTCTTCACCTCTCAGGTCCAGTATGCTGGCTTTTGTTCCTCCTTTTTTAGGTCCAGCTGGCTCATGTACATGGCCACATCTATGACTACAGTGAATTGCTGGCTTCAGTGAAGATGTGTCACTTGAGAGCATGTCACCACTGAAGCCGGTCATTGGCTGCAGCAGTGCATGTGGCATTGTTCATGCTCTGGTCAGAAGAAAAAGCTGGGCACCTGAAGATGGAGTAACAGGAGGTAGCACACAGCACTTGAGCGATGTGAGCAGGTAATTATGAATCTTTAAGGATGCAATGCAGGCTAGGAGGCTTCCCTTGATATTTAATATCCCTGGAAAACATCTTTAACCTTTATTGCAGCTGCCGTTTTTCCCAACAGACCCAGCTTCCTTATCTGGCACTTTGATGAGGAGGAAGACTGTCTCTTCCCACACACTTCATCAGCTCATTGGTCACTAAGCCTGGTGTGCAGCCTACCGACTGTGTTGCCACTGGTGTGCTAGGCCCAAGCTGTCTCGCCATTAACTGTCTCAAATGCAGCCACAATATTCCATGGAACATGTGTGAAAAGAAAGACTCATTCTCATCCCATGCTTGCATCTAGAAACCCCTATATCTCATGTGCAGCTCTGCAACTGTGTTCTGGTTAGCTCTATGCATATTATTTTCCGATGGATCATTGCTAGTGTTGAGTGAATCAAACTCCACAAAGTGGAATTCAATCTGAATTTCATGGAAAAGTTGATATGCCGCAAAGCCGAATTTCCTTGTGCTTTGTGGTAGCGAATCAATTTTCCCTGAATGACAGTTAAAAAAAATCATACTTGTCATCTGTTGGAGCACAAAGAGCTAGCCGCTGCCATCTTGATTGAACATCTCACACAAAATCTCGTGCATGGTGATATATGACGTCACCACACTGGCCGATGTGATGATGTCATTACAGGCTACGCGAGATTTCGTGCTAGATCAAGATGGTGGTGGTGCACTCCAATTGATCAGGTAAGCATTATTTTATTAATCTTTTTTATTTTACACTGTATTATTGCTGTCAGATGTTGCTATGAACGCAGCCTCTGAGAGGTACAATGACGGGGGTGGGGCGGGGGGAGTGGGAGGGCCGGGAGCACAATCGCCTCTCCCTGAAATTGCACCCAATACTTTTCAATCAAATTTTTCAATACTTTGCTCATCACTAATCATTGCCATTGGGTATCCATAAACAGCTGGTCTCCTTAAGGAGAGTCCATACCCCCTCTAAGCTGCTGTCTGAAGTGAAAAGCATGTCTCTCCCTCCCCAAAATATTGTAGATCAGCAGAAGACATGGTAGGGACGGTGCACATAAAGTGCCAACAACAATGACTACTCAAATGCACTGGCCATAGTGCGAGGCTCATAGTAATGTCCATATGGTCATCCTCAAAGCAGTACCCATCATATCAGTCTGATAGAAGCTGCTACCTCCTAGTAGTGCCCACAGTTTATAGTGCCTGCAGCAAGGCATATAAGGCTTTACTGCACTCTACCTGTAAACCAGTAAATTATCTCTGGAGAACATGTGGTAATTTATTACTGAAGTAGGAACAACACATATCACAAATTCAAAAGGTAAAACAAGTAGCTAAAAATGACTTTTTGTATTCAGTTTCAGAGGTGTAATATTATTTCTATTGTATATCCTATGCATGGACTAACCTCTGCCGGGTGATAAAGTGCCTTACTGTGATTGCGGCTATTCTGTTTGTTCCTCATGTTCTGAGGTCACTACAAGTAGCCTAACCTTTTCCTATAATGTGACCTCCTTTAAATGGCTTGTAATTAGATCACTTAGGGTATTACATTGCCGTCACATTAATTTACCCTGTCAACCAGGTCCCAGCACGATGCTCAGTCATTTGCTATAATATACTGTGACCTAGGAAGTCAGGTGACAATTTCCCCTTTTGGGGGTGTTGTAGTCTTCACTAATGTGGTTATTTAATAGCTTGCCTAATTTTTCATTGTGTCAGTTCTAACATACGTATTAATGTTTCAGTGGGGATCATATCACCTATACAGCAATAATCAAAGCGCTGTGGCAGAAGACAGGGAATCCCATAATCAAAATGCAAGATTTACCATTTATTTTGGCCTCTTTTTGTCTTTTTTTTGGGCAAAACTCTTGATGCTGACCAACCCCTAAGTGGGTGATTTAATATCCCATGCCATTTCCACTGAACATGAATCCAGAATTCAGAAGACCATTGTTTTTTTATTCATATTGTATGTTCTGTATTGATAAGGGGAGCAGCACCTTTCTTTTTGCAATGGCTGAGACCAGTTACAGTTTTATAAGATCCTTAAGTCCTCTTAAGGTGCCTGCACACCTTCCATAGCTATTCCTTCTAACTCCCCATACATGCACTCTTGGATACATTGAGCATGCACGTGTTCTTAATGGGGATAGGAGAATAAGCCACTGTCTATGATCTATAGGTATGGTCATCTTCAAGGGCTTGTCTCACGTCAGCAAATAACATTTATCATGTAGAGAAAGTTAATAAAAGCCACTTACTAATGTATTGTGATTGGCCATATTGTTTCCTTTGCTGGTCTGATTGATTTTCTATCACATTATCATATCTCCCAACTTTTTGGATGGTCAACGAGGGACATTGTCTGAAAGATCCATTGTCTGAAAGATCCATTTTTCCTGGATATCTATACACCTCAATAGTTTTCTCTTACGAAATGCCACAAATATAATCTAAATATGGAAATTTCTAAAATCTCAGCTGCATCAAATAATAAAATAATATACAAGAGGAGCTCACATATACAGAGAGGAACCAGACAAATACTTTCTGGGTCTATACCTCAGATCATTCAAGGAGCAAAGAGGGACAGAGGGACTTGGGTCAAAAAGAGGGACTGTCCCTCCAAAAGAGGGACACCTTGGAGGTCTGCATTATACACTGCTAATGTCCATGGTTATAACCAACCTGCAATCCTATTGTTAGAAGCTGTGACAGTTATGCCCCTTTCACACGAGCGGGAGACTCGCATGTCTCCCGCAAAGCATCTACAGGGCTGGACTCGGCATGGACAGGGATCGCAGAGCATTATATGCGATCCCAGTCAATGCCGGAGTCCAGCCCTGTAGATGCGTTGCGGGAGACATGCGAGTCTCCCGCTCGTGTGAAAGGGGCATTACAGGGAGAGACCTGCTGCAGAAAGGACACACCCCTGATATAAATCTAGTGCAATTGGAGCAATGAATGAGGGAATCTCTGGATCCATGTGAGGTACAGAGCTGATTCTAGCTTTTCTATTATGGCATTGTTATGCACTGTCTGATTTTCATGTTTTAACATTAGTCACAGAATAACTTCTTTATAACTTAGTATTAACAAGTCTGTGCCAGAGGGACATATATAAGAAAGTTAACGTGGAAGTAAGCTGTGGTGCTTAGAACTAGTGGTATCTTATAAAGACAGGCAGACATCTCCCTAGGCATTTTAGGACGTTTTGAGAGCATAGCTAATCACACCTATATTATCAATTTGGATGGATACTGTTTTCTGCAACCCAAGTTATCTACCCAGATGTGAAAACAAACTACAACACAGCCTCATAGGGGTTATCCTATGAGTAATGTAAGAAATGATTTAGACATCATATAGGACATGACAACCTCTTTCTAACAAAACTAGAACCAGCCCTGTACCTCACATGGATCCAGAGCATACCGCCACGTAGGGTAGATGCCTTGAAACATAACCACACATTTCTTGTAAAAATCAGTCCTCTAATCCTGAGAAATGCATCTTTTTATTTTTATACAAATAAGATTTTCAGTCCACCGTTGGCGGGTCCACCTCATTTGCTCAAGTATTGAAACACCACCTTTTGTTTGACAGTCCCTGAGGTTTCACAGCAAGTAGTGATGACACAGGAGTACTTGAGTGCACCTAATGGAGCAGTGCCACCCACAGTGCACCAGAAACCTGATTAGCATTTCTAAGGATTGGAAGACAGTTTTTCACAAGAAAAGTACAGCTATGTTTTGAAGTATCTACTGTGGATGGTGGTAAGCTTATGAGGAAACTTCTTTTAACATAACATACAAGTATCCCTCTTTTTGCCCAAGTCCCTCTGTCCCTCTTTGTTCCTTAAAGGTCCCTCTTTTTTTTACATAGGAAACAAATGTGCATTAATAAAATGACTACATTTCTCCTTACTAAACTATATTAGACCTCAACCTTATTAATTTTATGCAGTGAGGGATTACATTTGTATGTGATAGCATCATGTTTGGAGCTTAAAATATCTATAATCAGATGATTTATATGCTAATATTTAAAGGGATATTAAAGTGCAAGAGAAAAACTCTCCCATGGGCTGCACATACTGTAACAAAATATAAAAGAACGTATATTCACCTCACCTATGCCCAGCTGCTGCACTTCTTATGGCGTTAGGTCTCCGCTGTACCTCACTTCCTGCTACTATGCTACTATCTTGAAATGGCTGAATGACTCGCCTCAGCCAGTTATTGGATCTTTCAGAAAATGAGCTGTAGGTTTCCCTCTCTTTCCAAAAAGTTGGGTGGTATGTGTTTAATGCAGTGGAGTACATAGAGAAGTAAGGCTACTTTCACACTAGCGTTTTTAAATTCCGGTACTGAGTTCCGTCATAGGGGATCAATACCGGAAAAAAACGCTTCAGTTTTGTCCCCATTCATTGTCAATGGACAAAACTGAACTGAAGACAACGGAATGCTCCTGAAAGCATTCCGTTCCGTCTTCAGACCGGAGAACAAACCGCAGCATGCTGCGGTTTGCTCTCCGGTCCAGGCATCCGCACCAAGACGGATCCGGAATGACCCCCAATGCAAGTCAATGGGGACGGATCCGTTTGGTGTGACACACCAGTAATCCGGATCTGTCCTCCATTGACTTGCAATGGGGGGTCATTCCGGATCCGGCTACAGAGATACATACAGACATACATACATACATACACACATACACATACATACTCACATACTCCAGCCAGGGACGCCAGCAGCATGTCTTCACGCGCATCCTGCTCGCAGCACAGTATGTAAGTATGTATGTATGTATGTGTGTGTATGTGTGTGTATGTATGTTCTCTGTGTCTGCGAAGCGCTGCTCCGGCTCCACACATGTATCAGCGGCAGTACGGATCCATCGGCACCCTTTAGTTGCCGGATCCGTGCTGCCGCTAGTGTGAAAGTAGCCTAAGAGCCTCATAGCAAGGATCAAACCAGGCCCCCCACACAGGACAGAAGGGTTTCTGCCTAAACCCTTTTCAATGACCCTTGGGCAATTTTTCCACTGCCACATTTGCTAAAAGTTGTTCCTTTAGAACAGGGATGCTCAACCTGTGGCCCTCCAGCTGTTGTAAAACTGCAACTCCTATCATGCCCTGCTGTAGGCTGATAGCTGTAGGCTGTTCGGGCATACTGGGAGTTGTAGTTTTGCAACAGCTGGAAGGCCACAGGTTGGGCATCCCTGCTTTAGAGGGTAGAGTTCTGACCAAGTTTTCACCCCCAGTAGAAGAGGAGATTATCCCAACAAAGACTGGGCCCCCTCTTGGCCTGGGCCCCATAGCAGTTGCATGGTCTGCCGCTATAGTAAGTACACCCCTGCTTTAAAGAGGTTCTATGGGAGTTAAGAAAATGAAAATACTTAGCTATCACTTTATTATAAATATATTCCCAAATATATTTTATTAGTTATAATGGCTCGTTTTGTCTGGGGAGCAATCATTAGGAGAAACAAAATGGCCGCTGTCCTATTAGTACACATAGAACCTGTCCTAATCACACAACAGGACAAGTTACTTCAGAATACTGAGATAAAGAGCTGCTCATCCTCCTCTCTGCTCTGCTGGTCAGTGATTATGATCCTGAATCAGCTGTATTCAGGATCATAATCCCTGACAAGCAGGAGAGGAGGATGAAGCAGCTCTTTAGCTCAGTGTTCTGAAGCAACTTGTCCTGCTGTATGATTAGGACAGGTTTTGTTTGTTCTAATAGGATGGCGGCCATTTTATTTCTCCTAATGATTGCTCCCCAGAGAAAACAAGCCATTATAACTAATGAAAGGTATTTGGGAATATATTTATAATAAAGTAGTATTGAAATATTTTCATTTTCTTAATTCCCGTAGAACCTCTTTAAGGTGCTTATTTTGATCATGGGGCTGTTAACTTGAAGCTTGCATGTAGTACCTTGGAACTACATACACATCATCCACCATAGTCTGCTATTTCTTGCAGAGTGAATATGCCTTTATTCATTGTATCCAATGTGCTTAGTATTACACACTGGACATACACATTTCATAGCACCTCAGTTCATTTATTGACAGCTTTGGCCATAACTTGCAGGAAATTGCAATGGTATGGAAAAGACCACTTCCATATTGAAATTGATATTCTCATATGAAATGGACTGAAAACGCTGCGGTAAAACCACCATCGTGTTTTCCACATTCCTTTTAATGGTGTGGTTCACTAAGCTATGTATTTGGCTCCCATCCAAGCTTTGGATCATTCACAGACTTTGATATTTTTCACCTCTGACCTTCCTCTCGATCAGCCGTGCCTATCACTGCTCGTGAAAATTGCCTTTGCTCTCAAAACAATGTTCTCCATTGTAATCAGGCGATACATCAATGCTTAGGTAAACTGCTGCCACATTAAAGGGTAGACTGACTTCAATCACATTTTGGGATCTAATCTCATATGTTAACTCAAACTAAGGCCTCATGCACACAACTGTATTCTTCATCTGTGTGCTAGCCACATCTTTTGTGGATTGCACACTGACCTGATCATTTCTATGGGGTCATACACACATCCATATTTTTTGGCCTTTCCCCAAATTATAGAACAGGTCCTATTCTGCTCCGTATTGTGGACAAGAATAGTCTTTTCTATTGTTGGGAGTGAGAAAAGTAGGTAATACATTGGCAAGTATTTTGGATTTGTATTTTGCGTATGCTTTATTTGCGGACTGAAATATGAAACCTAATATTTCTGTTAAAAAAAGACCAAACTGACCCATATTTCTAGCTAAAAACTGTCCAAGCTGACTGTAGTTGTTGAATTTTTGAGTGCCTCTTCTTCCCATACTGGTCCCCAGGCACAGACTGTCCCACAGGAGAACAAGTGAGTCCTCTGGTGGGCCCCTGACATAGGTGGGCCCCAGCACAGCATCTCAACCAGCCTGTATTCATATAAAAACTGGGTTGATTTTTTTAACAAACTGCCCATTTTATTATTATAGATACATCAGGTGGCTGAGATGACTTCTAGGTACAGAGGCACACCAACCGGTATGTCCGTTCTTCTCTCAAAGTTGTTGGACCCCCATAACTACAGATGAGTGAATCGAATCCACCGATGTGGAATTCGATCCGAATTTCAGGATAAATTTGATTCGCCACGAACTTGAATTTCCTCGTACTTTGTGGTATTGAATCGATTTAACCTGAAATAGTGTAAAAACCAAAAGAAATCGTACTTACTGCCTCCATTTGCATGTCTCAGCCGAAATCCCGTGCATTGTAACGTATGACGTGACCATGTCGGCCGGCGTGATGTCATCTTGGGGCGAGCGAGATTTTGCGCCAGATCTTCAAGCAAGATGGAGGCTGGCCTGTTGCAAGCAAATGTAGGCAGTAAGTATGATTTAATATTTTATACCTCCTATCCATTTATTGTTGATTGGTGAGCCACTAATTTACCTATGATTTAATTTTTAATGTTAATTTTACACAATTTTTGCACTCATGTATGAACGTGGCCTCTGAGGGATACTATGATGGGAAGCGGCGCTATGGAGGCATTCTTTCTTTGAACCCGCTACTTACAAAAAAAAGGCACTTCATGACGAAGTAATTTGTCACAAAGTGAATTTTTTTGTAACCTTCGGCGAAGCAGCCGAATTTCATTTTCTAAAACTTCGCTCATCAGTCATCTTCAGCATCTTATTGCTGGGCAGGTAGTATTTGCATGTTGCTGTACAGGGGCCCCCAGAATGGATTTTACTGGTGGTCTCTAGACACCCTAGTCCAACACTGCTGGCCCCCATGAAAGAAAAGTGACATGTTAGTACAAAGGAGTTGTTCTTTCATGTAGACCCGTTTTCAGACATGTGTATTTGTCAGATTTGTGCGTTCATTTTTGCTTTCTCTCACTGAACTTTCGTAGGTGACGATAAGCATATGAGCAGCAGCGCGTTGAGCCTTAGATTATACAGTGAAGTCTGGAGTCTTTCTTGCTTACGACTCCTTTTTCCATCAAGGTTTATCAGGCTCCTTCTCTTTTCAGCAGATTCATTAAAATCACAAGCACTTTTGAACATGCAATCAAGTGAACAGTGTTTGCATTGGTTAGTGGATCCAGCTGTTTCATCAAATCTTGATGGACAATTTACCTTTTCAGGAGTGTATGTTAATGGTCTGGAAAACACCAGTACATCACTCTGTCACAAAAGGCAGTTACATTTCCCTTGGTACCGAGCTTAACAAAATTGCATTTACGTGTATTGTCTTTGTGAGGCTTGTATGGATGGAATAATGAAACGTGCCCAGGCCTTCTCGCTGTGCTCCTCCTTTCAACAATGTTTTGTTAAATTTCTCTTTTGTCCTGTACTTTTCTTGAATTTTCAGAAAGCACTAAATCAAAAATTTTTATGACTCCGGCTGCAAGCTAGTTAGCCGAAGGTTTGATCAATCAAAGGCTTCCTATTGAGAAATGTCCTGTTCACAGTTTCATGCGGAAGAGATTGTCTTATGTAGACTTTCAGTTCTATCCCTTTTGAGACATGCAAAATAATAAGAATAAAATCTGAAATCTATTGAAGTGTTTTTGTTAGGTTCTGAATATTGTGCTTCCAGTTTAATTGTTAAAAAAAGAATCAATTTTGTATTCCTGCCCTATTTTATGTCCTTCTTGCGCTTAAAGAGTTTGTCTTGTGGGTAAAAAATGTTTTACAAAGGTTTAGTATTCTATAAATGTTAACAATATAAATTCATCTGTAAAAAATAAATCTTTAATAAATACATCTGAAATGCACACAAATAAATAAAGGACAGACGTAATACCTGTAGAACACGATGCTATCTCATGTACAGTTAGTAAAGACAGTATAAAAATGTAATCCCTCACTTCCAAAAATTTGCCTATAAGAGAAAGCAAATTTGCACACAAACAAATAAAACAAATATACAGACCAGTGTGGTGGTACCAAGTACTCAAGCACCCAAGATATGTTTCACAGTGGCTTCCCCTAGAGCAGGAATGCTCAACCTGCGGCCCTCCAGCTGTTGTAAAACTACAACTCTCACCATGCCTTGCTGTAGACTGTCCGGGCATGCTGGAAGTTGTAGTTTTGCAACAGCTGGATGGCCACTGGTTGAGCATCCCTGCTCTAGGGGACCCCAGCACAGGGAGATGCTATGTAGAAATAAGCTATGCCTAGTGAGAGCTGAAGATGGATTTTTCCTAGCGATGGCCATTTCATGACCAGTTTTAATATAAAAACTGAGCCGCTAATAAATTATTTTGCAAAAGTTAATTAAACCACCCACCTCCTGTCCAAAAAAACAAACAAACACGAATTATTCTTTCAGTTTGGCTACATTATCTACAGGGGGTGTGAGGTAGTCTGAGACACACTCCCTATCTTCTCATTGGTTCAGGCTGCTGCTCTGCCCCTCCCCTGCAGTTCTGTCTCCTCAGATTGGCTGCTGTGTGTGACACCACACTACCACAGACTCATCAGGAAGTCATTGTACTGTATGGAGGATGGATTTCCATTACTTCAAGAGTGGAATAATTATGAAGTATAGATTAGTAAACTTTATTATTGCCAAACATACACTGAGGTAAGCGAGCCTGAACAAGGATAAGGCCTTATTCACATGTCCTGGTCTGTGATGACCTCTGTGACAAGATGTCATCCGTATTTCATGGACATCTCCTATCAATGGTCAGTGAAAAATGACTGACACAACACGGATGGCATCCGTGTTGTGTCAGTCATTTTTCACGGATCCATAGACTTCACTGGGCGTGTTTGGTCTGCATCACGGACTAAGGGCTCATGCACACGAACGTATTTTCTTTCTGTGTCCGTTCTGGTTTTTTTTTGCGGACCATATGCGGAACCATTCATTTCAATGGGTCTGCAAGAAATATGGAAGGTACTCCATGTGCATTCCGTTTCTGTATGTCCGTATTTACCAAAAAAAGAACATGTCCTATTATTGTCCGCATCACGGACAAGGATAATACTGTTCTATTAGGGGCCAGCTGTTCCGTTGCGGACCGTTTTTTGCGGACTGCAAAATACATATGGTCGTGTGCATGAGCCCTAAAACAGAGCATGTCTCTGTGGCTTTTAAACATACTGATGATCAGTAGAAAATTACTGATGTGTGACTAAACACATTAGGGTGCATTCACATGACCATAGCTCTGGCTGCTGACCCATTCATTTCAATGGAGATGCAAAAGATGTGGACAGCACACTGTGTGCTGTCCACATCCGTAGTTCCGTTCCGCAGCCCCGCAAAGAAGATAGAGCATGTCCTATTATCGCCCGCAATCGCGGACAAGAATAAGCATTTCTATCATAGAACTGGCCATGTATGTTGCACAAAATGTGTAACGCACACGGCAGTATCCATGCTTTGCAGATCCACACTATGCGGACTGCAAGACACATACGGTCGTGTGAATGTGGCCTAAAAATCAGTGGGTGTGTGTGCTGTCCATGAACAGCACATGTCTGTGATTCACTGATGTGTGAATAAGGTGTAATGTAGGGACCTGGAGGGTTTCTTTATGGCTACCAACAGGGCTAATGTTAAGTTGATGAGTAAATATACTACCACATACAAAACTACAACAATCAGCCAAAAAGTTAAAATATTATTTATATTCAGCGGATGCTATAAAGTTTCAGAATTTTTACTCTTTGTTACGTTTCTTCTAAAAGTAAATATAAATAAATGAAAGTCTACTATTTCTGAAACAATAGGTACCATGACGTAAGGAAAGGAGGGTCGCGGGCACGCTGTATGCCTGCGTTGTCTCAGCTCTTGATAATAGCAATTTAGTGAGTCTGCAGATAGGCAATGTATTTTGTAGAATCTAATATATAAAGCTGTGTGTATGTATGCATGTGTGTATGTCCGCTAAAGGAATCCACACCTTCGCATTTACAATCACGAAATTTTGCACAGCCGCCTCCTGTGACTCGGGGGACGTCATAGACTTTGTTTTGAGTGGAAATTTTCATCCCACGTTTTCCAATTATTTGCCAAAAAATACACTAAGTAACCTAACTGCCAAACTACAGGACCCATTGTCTGTTCTGGCAGTTAGCTTGGATATTCATCAGGTTGCCTATAGCAACCAATCCCAGCTCAGCTTCTATTTTGCTACAGGTCATTAATATGGGCTCTGATTGGTTGCTATAGGCAACGAAGGACATTCTTAGTATAAGAGAGCTTATGTGTGAGTTAATATGATTTCGAGTGCGACGCTTAGCCAACGTTGTTGTAAAGGCTGATCTAACTCACATGACCTTAAGTGTATACTAATTCTGTGGGGTTTTATATACTGTCAATTAAAGACAATAATGCCCCACTGTGGAGGTATTTGTTGGGTGAGTGGATGGAGTGTTGTGAAGGTCAAAGTTAAAGGACTGGGCTGATGTTAGTGTTTAGGGGTAGGGGGCTGTGGAGGTCACTGTTAAGGGGGCGGGGTGCTGTAGAGGTCACTGTTATGGGAATACTGTTGATATCTTTTAACGATACACACAAACATTAAATAAAATAGACGAAATATACCCATGCGAAGCTGGGTCCTTCTGCTAGTTCTTTATATAAAGTGAATATTTCTTAAGAAACACCCCACATGTGTCAATATAGCAATAATCTTTTTTCATATTAACTCAGACAAGAAACAGTCTTTCCATGTGGTAGGCCATTCTTCTTCTTGGCAGCGGTAAATGACTATGGCACCTGACCTAGGTAGTGGATATATATTTTACAGTAAAACCCGTGACTGATTAAACAAGAGCTATATAGCGCACTTGATAGGAAAGTCTGCAGACACAAGTGTTTTATTAGTGAGTGCTGACAGCAGAGTCATCACATTCCAATACACAGGTAAGGAGGACAATAGCCATTAAGAGTCAGGCCTTTGTTGGGCTGGTGTCTCTGGTGTTCTAATTACCATGGAACGGAGGAGCCTCCTCTAGATAATCCTACAATTATGGGACAGATTTAAGAGAGCGGTTTATCCCCTGTACAGTAATGCTAGTCCCAATAAAATGATATACCTGCAAAGCTATAATTGTGCAATCATTGAATAACCACAGGAATCCTTCAAGAGCAGACAGCGGTAATGCCTTGTTGCTGGTTTGTATGTTGATCGCTTATTGTAAGAGTGAAGGAAAGCAAGGTACGCTGTTATGTTTAATATCGTGAATGTCATGCCATTCTTTTATCCGCTTCATCTTTTTATGATTAGCACAGCTGATTATAATCCATCTTGTTCCATCTTCTATGTTTCCATACCCGGGTCAATGGAAATGAAACTTCTACCAAAATTAAACTGCAGCTTTGCAGCCCATCATTAACCTCTGCATCCTGTGAGATTTGGTGGCGTGTGGATTTCTCTGTATGAAAATGTATTTTAAAGATTAATCAAACGAAGAGAGAGGGAGATTGAATCTGCGATATCATTTTCTCATAAATACTTCAAAAATGACTTTTAAATTACTTTAAACCCCCTAACTTAGTTTTCAGATTAGTAACATCTGCATGGCAACCCAACAAATACAGATACATAGTGACATGTTCTGTGCTTCAATGGATGCATTGGGGGAGATTTATCAAAGACCAGTGTTTTATGCCGATCCTTGATATCCTCTGTGCTGTCAGAGGATGCACCTAACTTATGGCTAGGCTCAAGCCTCTTCATGTATTAGGTACATCCTCTGGCAGTCTGTGCGCCAGAATGAAATCTATGGCATTGTGTAAAAAGTCACAAACATTGGGTTTGCGACTTTTTAATTCCAGAAGATTGCCGTAGGGGGGAGATAACCCCCTATTATGTATTTTCGTTTAAAGAAGCAGAACTCATCTAGAGGATTTTCTCCAGATTCTAGTTCCTCATCTAATGAGTTGTTTGAATGGTAATTACCAACAGTGGCGTACATAGAGAAGTAACGATCAAACCAGGCCCCCCACACAGGACAGAATGGTTTCTGCCTAAACCCTTTTCAATGACCTTTGGGCCATTTTTTCCACTGCTAATTTGGTAAAGGTTGTTCCTTTAGCGGGTAGCAAGTCCTGACCAAGTTTTCACCCCCAGTAGAAGAGGGGATGATCCCAAATGGGTGCCCTCCTGCCCTGGCCCCCATAGCAGTCACATGGTCTGACGCTATAGTAGTTACGCCCCTGATTACCAGTGATCAGTTCTCAGTTCACAATGAATCCATGACAAAAATAAAGATAGTAGTCCCTTCTGTTGCTGGCTCATATCATTTAGGGGAACATTGATCCTCTACTTGACAGCTCATTCCTTTGGCTTCTTTTTTTCTGCTCCCTTTTACTTTTGTAAGGGGGTCTAAGTTGACATAATTCATGATGGAGCTAACCTGAAGCCAGCTATTCACCTTTTAAGGACTTGTTCCATTAAATTAGTTTATTTCCTATCTACGGAATAGGGGATAAGTGTCTGATTTATTTATTTTACGCACTTTACCTTGGCATCAAGCTGTCCCCAATGATGCTCACAATCTAAGTTCCCTATCAGTATGTATTTGGAGTGTGGGAGGAAAGGGGACTAAATGGAGGAAATCGCGCAAAAACACAGTGCCCAGTTCTGTTCCATAGGAATGTTGACAGTATGGTAGAGTAGAAGATGGTGGCACTTTGATCAGCGGGGTTGCAAGGATCGTATTTCTAGTTACTTCAGCTGGCGATTATGTGCTCCAATAATTAAGATGAGGGTTCTATGGCTATATTGCCCTTGCCTAATACATTTGAATAAAGACATTTCACACAACTTCAACATGTACTGTATTAAAGGGTCAAATATTAGGCAATGTGCAATTCTGAAATAAAATGTCTTACTTTGGTTGTGCCTCTAGCTTTATAAACAACTTTATTCTTCCCACACCTCCATTTAGCAATTCTTCTAATGCATATTGCAGAGAAACCAGCAGAATGAGGTCTCTAGAGTTCACTAAAGCCTTTCTAACGTGTTCCAGATGCCGAAGTACAAAACAGTGTAGGTGAAAAGGATTCTGGGGGGTTCACATGCCAGGGTCCACCTATTGAATTCAAGACCACCATGCCTTTCATTTTGATTTTTCATTATAATGATGGATATCTAATCAGTTTGTAAAACATTAGGGGATGATGATTAAAATTAGAATATATTGCTCTGCTTGTACCTGGTTATGATTATGAGTATTAATACAAAGAGTAACCGGTACAATAGCAGTACTCGCATGGCTGGAGTTATGTTCTCCATAGTTCTAGCCTGTGTCCTCAGCAGTGTTCAATTGATGCTCTTTGGGCCCAAAGAGGAAATTATTCTGAAAGTACAATTATTCTGAACGTACAAGTGCACGTTCATTTTTAATTGCATCATGAACTTATCGTTCTCCCAGGATGCACAGGACATAGCATCAACAAGGTGTAATGGTGCCAGTACATGGTGTCGCCCACCAGTGGATTCTGCATGTGGATTAATACTGATAACTGAGCTGCACTTGTACTTGCTATAGTTTCAAATGGCAAGTGCAAATACCACTAATCTACTTTCAAATACGGCAGCAGGACAACACCATGAACAGCCCCCCTAATGGGTTATTTGTGAAGCAACCCATAATAAACATCCAAAGGCAGCTCCAAATTGGGGTTTCTTCTGCTGGACCTTCGGAGTCCTATTTTATTAGGGTCCATTTTTGTGTCAAAGCTTGGCCCCACCAGACACTGGTGGGACAGACTGACCTGGATCTCCAAACTCCACAATTTTCTGTTCTCAAGGGAATGATCGTGATTATATTAAAGGGGTTGGTGACTTTATCTCCTCTCTGCAGCTTTCCATTTTATTGTCGATTTTACGGCACTTAATTATATATATGTTTATTTTAGCATCTGGGACCATTTCTAGATTGTTGATGTTACGTTTCCCCCATTGCTTATCCAGACTATTGTTATGGCTCCTGAAGAAGTGGAAGTGAAACTTGGAATGGGCAAGCATTATTGAGGAGGAACTGATTTCTATGGATATGCCATTTTATGTTATAACTCTGTAAGTATAATAAATCTTGCTATGGCAGTACATCACTATTAGGTGTCTCTTCCTTCTCCTCTGTATGTAAGAAATTAAGGTGGGGATCCAAAACAATATTTGTTGCCCCTAGCAATGAATAGTGGTGATCTACTACGTTGAAGGTGTGGACTTTGGTATACGGACGTGCCACACCTGAGTGATCTATTGGGTTGCCACTTATCTGGAATTCTTCTTTTGTCTGGGAGAGCAGCACAAATCTATTGTCTATATTGTATAAGTGACTATGTGACGAGGACATACATCGTGGAGATTCCCCAGCGCTGGTATGCAAAAGAGTGGAATGAGGGACTATTTTTTCTTCTCTATATGCAAAATGTAGTAGCTAATGCTTGTCTAAAAGGAATCACATTTGTCAGAACTTGGCTAAATGAATTTAGAAACTGATAGAGATGAGCGAATCTATTCTCTGCTTCGTAGATTAAATTTTTCACTCCGAAGCGAATCCGGATTTTTTGAGATTCGTTCCGCTAGATTCGAAAATGTTCTTAAAGCTTTGTTCGCATTCGCTACGTACTTGTCCAATAAATTGTACGCTAATGCTACATATAAGTTACTTTATACGCTGATGCGTAGGAATTCAGTTAATTAGCAAACTTTTACTGTAAGTTCGTTATTCTTGCGGCAAAATGCCTGGGAAGAAAACGGTCACCTGACCTAGTGGGCAGGGCTTGCTCTGATTGGCTCAGAGGCTCGGTAAGCCAGTGACATCAGTTGTGCTGCGACTGCGGAGACGAGCAGAAGCACTGTCTGTGAAGTTCTGAGAGACAGAGAACTATTTTGTTAAAAAAGGGGTGTAATTGTTCTGGGAATCCATAATACACATATCAGGGATACTGCAGGGCAAGTGCAGGGCCAGTGCAGGGCTAGTAATTAATCAGGCAGGGAGAGAGACAAGGAGAGAGACAGGGAGAGAGACAAAGACCAGCTGCAGGGCCACAGTCAAATGAAAATGTCTGGCATGGAAAAGCAAAAGGGTTCCAGCCAGACCTCGAGCTCCAAAAAAAAGGAGAAGGTGGCACAGGGCAGCAGTGCCAAAGGACCTGTAGCCAGAGCTTCTACTTGTAGAATTCGTAATAGTTGGCCACTGTTCCACTGGGCTAACCCACCAAGGCGCAAAATTGTAGTGGAGGAGAAAGTGGATGAGGTAGTGGAGTGGATGGCACACTCATCTCAATCACAGCCGGATGATCTGCTGTCATCTGCTGATACATTACATGTAGCCAGGGGTCAGACTCAGAGCGTTCCTCCTGCTCCACCATTCCGCTTCAGCAAAGCCTAGCGTTGTGCGTGCCTGCATATTACGCCATCGCTAGACAGTACGCTGAGCATTCGTACACCATTTATATGCTAATGCGTATATGTTTACATAAGTTGCGTACCTTTAACAACTGTATGTTCGTTATTAGTGCAGTGAATGTTCGCAAAACACCACATAATAACGTATGATTTGTACGCAGCTTCGACCGAATAGATTCGTATGAAGTACGAATCTTTTGAAAAATTCCACGAACATTCGGCGAAGCGAATTTTGGATGATTCACTCATCTCTAGAAACTGACAATCAATTTTCTGAGATAGAAATGTTCAATGAGCATTTGTGACATCCATCTGGGGGAATGAAAAGAAATTTATGTGCATTCAATGCAGAGCTACAAATAAATCACTCCACCCTAAACTGGGATGATGGGATCAATGACTGTTGGCTACACTGGTATCCATACAAATTCCATTCATACCTATACAGGGAAGCTGTGAGACGTGAGATGGTATCCGTAAGACATGAGATGTAGCTATCCCCACCATTAGCATTTCATCCATACACGTAATGCTTTACTTTGTCATTTTGTCTTTAGCCTCATGTTTGTTGATGTAAGACATGCACCACCAGGTGAAAGATTAATATGATGGCTTCCACTCATTATTAAAATGAATTTCCGAGTAAGATCTTTCATATGTCATTCTATGTAACATTCACATTTTTTGTTATATACCATTCATTTTTTTGTATACGAGATGTACGTGAGATGGGAAGAGAGTGGCATGTTAGATAAATGGTAGTCACATTTTCAGAAGAGACATCTGCTTGTTACATGACAACTGGAGAAGAAACAGACATCGGCCTGGAGGCATCACTAGAAACATTAACGAAATGTAAAAATTCAAGAGCATCTCAATGGACTGTCTTAATTTCTTGCACATGAGCGATGGGGTCAAGGTTAGATAAGAGCTTCACACATAAGAAAACTCTGGGACTCCTCAGATTGAAACGTGTTTTATGAATAACACATGAATCCTATTCATGCAAATATATCATGACTGGCATCTTATTCAACTTTCTAGTTCTTCTGCATAACCATCTTTAAAGTGTTATAGAAGACACAATAGATTACAGGAGTCGCCTAGGACTTAAAAATATATAGAAAATGAACCACTAAGGTAGCATTGTAATAACACTGAGGAGATGTTCAGGCTCATATGTAGCACACCTGGGTGGGTTGTGATATGATATTTGGCACATCTCATTAGTAGATACAGGGGCGTGGCTAAAGGCTCATGGGCCCTGGTGCAAGAGTTCAGCTTAGTGCTCTCTGTGTCTTCTTATGCAGCACAAGGGTCTTTGGGCCCCGGTAGCGACTGCTACCTCTGCACACCCTATAGCTATGCCCCTGAGTAGATATATCAAGTCAACTGTATTCAGAGAGGGTAACAGCTGCCAACATCCACACTCCTTCTTCTCAGTGGTGTCTCAACAAAATGTAACCATCAGTAGAAGAAGCTTCTTATATAAAAAAGAAGCTTCTTGTATAAAGCACTGATGTGATTTTTATGGTCTGATGCCAGTGCCCTTAGGGGACGATTTATCAAAACTGGTGTGAAGGAAAACTGGTTTAGTTGCCCATAGCAACCAATCAGATTCTACCTTTTGTTTTGTAAACGAGCCCTGAAAAATAAAAAGAAAATCTGACTGGTTACTATAGGCAACGAAGCCCGTTTTGATAATACCGATTTTGATAAATCTCCCCCTAGTCTCTATACTTTGCACTTTTAGGGGGTTTCATTTCAATAAACCAGTTGGTATCACCAGGGGTGGACTGGGAACTTAAAGTGGTCCTGGAAAAAAAACATCTTAAAAGTGGTCACATGCTGTAGACAGGTCCAAATTGACAGAAGGTGGGCAGTACAAGTAGGCTGGGTCAGCAATATCATTGCACAGAATCAGAATACCAGAACCAAATACCACAGTGAGGCACAATATATTGCCCCAAAAGTTGTCCCTCTGTGGTGGCCATCAATAGCTGCCATGTTCTGTCCTCCTCCTCCTCCAGTTGTCTTTGATTAAGATGTGGAACAGGGGGCTAGGGGTTGAGCAGTTGAATTCAGGAGGACATGTATGGTCGCTGGCCAGGTACATGAGTACCTGATTCTCACAGCATTAATTACCTCTGAGAGCTTATTATGTACCTGGCCACCAACAAAGAAGGCGGCCCCCTGGACATCAGCCCACAGGGAAATTTCCCTATAAGGTCTATGGCCAATCTACCCCTGGGTATCACTGCCACCATGTTGACCAAACTGTTATAAGTATTTTATGGAAGATGTACATGGTAGCACTCTGATATCTCATATATATATATATATATATATATATATATATATATATATAGTGTAAGCAGGAAGTTAGGTCCCTTCACAAAGGATTGTTATCGGGCAGAATATTGGGAACAAATGTGCGTATGAACACTCGTTCCTGATAATTGGCCTGTGTAAAGGTGCTGCTGATCACTGGATGAATGAGGGAATGCTTTGTTCATGGGGTGAATTAATTGCTTACGCTAACATGTACATTATCATTTATGGGCAGCAGATTGTGCTGTGTAAACATCTACTGCCTAGAAACTATGAATCTGTATGAGGATGAGAGTGATTACTAGAGAGATGATTGGAGTAGACATCGCTTTTCTCCATACAGTTGATTGCTGCACGAAAATGCAGCTCTCACCATCTCTGATGGGCAATTATTGGGCATAAACCAGGGGCGGATTGGCCATAGACCTTGCAGGGAAATTTCCCGGTGGGCTGATGCCCAGGGGGCCGCCTGAGCACTCCTCGTGGCTGGCCAGTGGAATTGTTTTGGGGATGCATTTTGTGCTGCTGGTAGTATTTTGTGATGGACTGTTGTATTTGGCTCTGTTGGGATGGTATTATGTGTCACAATATGGTATTGCTGGCCCTGCCTTTCATCAATTTGGATCCAACTGCACTTTTAGCATTTTTTCCAGGTTCACTTTAAGTTCCACCCCTGGAAGGAACCATTCCTTCTCAATAATTGCCTGGTCAATCAATGGTGTAAAGTCACCATAACAGAAGACTGCTCTGACACGATGGGCTTCTTGGCTTTTTTTTTTTAATCTAAAATGTCATGTCTGATACCACTTAACAGTTCCAAGGGGACATGGAGCAACTATGTTCTGCAGCTCCTTGGTTTTTGGTAATTGGTGGTAGTCTGATCACAATGACCCCACCAATGTTACCTTCCAGTCTTTATGGTGTCTCAAGAGAGGACCCTAGGATGCACTGCAATTAGCTAAATAGAAGATTTACATACTTGTTAGAGTTACATATAGCTATACATTTTATGAAATATTTATTTGTGATACCTTGAAGACAAATAACACTATTTAAGATGATTGGCCAAAAATGAAACGGACAAAATCATACATTATAAATTGGTCAAAACAAAATGCTATCAAAATTGCCCAGGTCCTGAACAGGTTAACAAACCCACATAACTACCAAGGCCTAGTCATAACTCATCCTTATCTGTCTGTGTGTCACATCTAATAATTTTAATCATGTTCACACTTTTATAGATCCTAATAAAGAAGACTCACCAGGTGTCAGAAGTCTTAAGACACATTTCACGGAACAGTCGTAAAGTCGCGGTAGTTTAATAAGTTGTTTTATTCATTTATCATTATTCATTATAACGTATAGACTGCAAGTGTGTGGTTCTTCAGCTATAAAGTAGCAGAATACATCATTAAAAATTTAACACAGCATATCAGGGTCTCCCGCTGCAGGAGGATTAATTGTTCCTTACATAAATAGGTTAACTAATTAGTAAAAAGAATCCAAAGAAAGAAGATTGAATACCCAGTATCTGTCCCCATAGCACTCACACATAGGTATGAGCCGGCTGTCTGCATAAACAACGTAAACAAGCGTTCAGACTGGAACATACAGTTCAGTTTACTTTTTTTTTACTACTGGGAAGAAAAAAATGTAAGGTCTTTAGGTATATTTAGATGTTTTCCTGAGATAATGCACCTCCATGTGAGAGTTTACAGTTTTAAAGATGTTTTTTTTTTTACGGGAGTAGAATATTCCTTGCCTATTCTCAGAGTAAGTCATCAATGTCTGACACCTGGCACCCCCACCAATCAGCTGATTGAAGAGCCCACAATGCTCTAGTGATTGCTATGGCATCCTTACAGCATATCAAGCACAGGGCTGTGCATTGTATAGTGGCGGTGCTTGGTATTGCAGCCCAGGTCTAGTTACATGAATAGGACAGAGCTGTGCCTATGACATGTGACCGATGAAAACTGTGTCATTGACTTAGGAAGAGGCCACAGTGCCTATCAGAGCACCGCTGCCTTTTCAAACAGCTGATCAACAGAGTGCTGGAAGATGGACCCCCGAAAATCAGAAATTGGGTGCCCAGTATGGTATTAGAGGTGAAGGTTTTGGGTACCCAGGGGCAGTGTTACTCTATCAATTAATGAGAAGTGATACATTGCTGAGAATTATGATTTGCTTCATTTATTTCTATAGGGTGTCAGTATTTTTTTATACAGTGCACGCTATCTATCTCATTTGCTGTCATATAGTCAAATGAAGGATTCTGACTGCCTGCAGCAGCTACTAGGTGGAGCATGTTGTTTTCAGATGTATACAGCTCCCGCTGAGTTCAAGGGAGTAAAAGACCCATAAGGCTACTTTCACACTAGCATTTTATAATTCCGGTATTGAGTTCCGTCATAGGGGCTCAATACCGGAATAAAACGCTTCAGTTTTGTCCCCATTCATTGTCAATGGGGACAAAACTGAACTGAAGACAACGGAATGCTCCTAAAAGCATTCCATTCCATCTTCAGACCGGAGAACAAACCGCAGAATGCTGCGGTTTGCTCTCCGGTCCAGGCATCTGCACCAAGACGGATCCGTCATGACCCCCAATGAAAGTCAATGGGCACGGATCCGTTTGGTGTGACACAATGGTGAACGGATCCGTCCTCCTTTGACTTTCAATGGAGTTCATGACGGATCCGTCACCTGCACACATACACACAATACACACATACAGACATAGACATACACATACAGAGACATATACACATACAAATACACATACATACTTACATGCTTCCCGGCAGGTCTCAAGAGCACAGGAGGAACAGGATGGAGCGCACAGATGACGATTCCACCAGGCGCCCAGCAGAGGGCGCTGTGGGGAATCGTCATCTGTGCGCGCCGTCCTGCTCCTCCGGCGCTTTGGAGACCTTCCGGGAGCATGTAAGTATGTATGTGTATTTGTCTGTTTATATGTGTGTGTGTATGTATGTACTGTGTAGAGATGAGCGAGCACTAAAATGCTCGGGTGCTCGTTATTCGAGACAAACTTTTCCCGATGCTCGGGCTCTAGTTTCGAGTAACGAACCCCATTGAAGTCAATGGGAGACTCGAGCATTTTTGCAGGGGACCAAGGCTCTGCCTAGGGAAGGCTGGGTGAAAACCTGGAAACCTCAGAAAATGATGGAAACATCACGGAAATGGACAGGAAACAGCAGGGGCAGCATGCATGGATGCCTCTGAGGCTGCCTAATCCCACCATTACCCCAAATTCTCCTGCAACAGCCTGGTGGTTACCCTCATGGCAATTGTGCTCACCCAGACCAAGAAAGGTGAGGCACATGCCCATCACATGTTAGGGAAGCACCCAACTAGGTGCAACGAAGGTCCATCACCCATGCCCATGCTGGCACCGCTCTCCTATGCCCAGCCACACGATGCAAGCATAAGCCTGACACAGCATGGCGGTGACACCAACAAGTGACCAAGTTAGATAAGGTAGCAGGTGAGCCACCCAAAAATTTAGCCTGACGAAGCATGGCGGTGACAACAGAGTGACCGAGTTAGACTGAGGTAGCAAGAGGTGAAGCACGGATGGTAATTCGAAGGAGGAGGAGGAGGGTTGGAGGAAGCGGCATAGTAAGTCTGAGAAACCGTGACCGAGGTAGGCCCCGCAATCCTCCAAGTGGGCAGTACATGAGCGGCCCCAGGGTCAGACTCGGTCAAAGTCTGAGGACCGAGCTACATGACCATAGCAGGTAGAGCACATAAAAAATTTAGCATGGCCCTGTATGTGGACGTTGAGGGCTTGTGCATGTAGGTGGGCTGAACTTTTTTTCTGCTTGTGCTCCAACGTCTGCTGTAATGACAGCTGAATGTTGCGCAGGGACACATTGGTGGACAGTGTGGAGGATCATGGAGGTGAAGGGGTGGTTTTCCGGCGGGAGGCGCTCGTGCCGGGGTCCTGGGCTGGGGGTTGACTCGCAGAGGCAGCGAGTGACACAGGGGAAGGAGTAGTGGTGGGACCCGCAGGAGAGGAACGGACGGCCTTGGTTCCATAGTGTTTAGCACTCGTATACCTGCGCATGCTGGTGGTGGTTAGGCTGGTAGTGGTGGAACCCCCACTTAAAAATTTGGCATCAACTGGTACGGCTGTCAATATTGAGCTTGAACTAGTGGGGCATGTGTGGTATCGATTCTTCTCAGTTTAAAACATCTTGGGACCATATATTTCATGGATTTTTCGAACACGGAAAAGGAAAAAGAGCTTGCTCTGGCCAGGGGAGTGTCTTTTCTACTGCAGCTAAGGGGACGTGTCCATGCTCTGCCTATCACATGTCAGGCGCCAATTAAAAGAAGAACCAAAAAAAATCTGTTCTTCTTATCAGTTCAAAATCTAATACGTCCCCTATCCGGGTAAATTGTTTGGAGAGAGGGCCTGTAGGTGGGGGGAGGGGACAGGCTGGGGGGAAGGAGGTTGAGCTGGAAGAGCCAGAGGAGTGCCCCCTTGGCTAGCGTGTGTGGTGGTGACAACAGCCGGATGGAGTTAGAAGACGATGCAGGACCCCAACTTAAAAATTTAGCATCAACCAGTACGGTTGTCAACTCTGAAATTTGTCAAGTGGGGCATGTGATGTATGCATTCTTCTCAGTTTAATACCGTATACGGCACCTATCCGGAAAAATAGTTTGGAGAGAGAGAAAAAGAGGAAAAAGACGTATTTTTAAAAGTGACGTTCAGTATAGATCAGTTAAAGAGAAAGAAAGGATTTTATGAAATGGATTTGTATCACTGAGAGCAAAAGAATGTATTTTTTTACGTGACGTGCAGTATAGATCACTCGGAGATAAAAAGGGGAATGTGCAAACTTGGGCTGCTATAGTGCAAACCACTATGGTGGTGACAACAGAGTGAGCGAGTGACACTGCGGGAGCAGGCGAACCACATAAACATTTTTCGTGGCCCTGTATGGCGGCGGTGACAACAGAGTGACTGAGTTAGTACGCGGTAGCTGGTGAAGCACCCAAAAATTTAGCCTGACACAGCATGGCGGTTACACCACCAATGACTTTGTCCGACTGAGAATGCAGTGAAATGGCTTTTGTTGAGCCTCCAAAAATTTTTTTTCTTTTCGGAGTACATAAAGTCGGCCCTCAGCAAAAAAATTCCTTTTTTAAATGTCGGTACTTGCGCCTCCTGAAAAATTGTTTTGGACTGTCTGTTTGACGCTCCTGAAACATTGTTTTACAGTGTCTGTAGTTGACACTGCGGAAAATTTGTTTGGAGAGAGGACCTGTAGCTGGCCCTCTGGAAAAATTGTTTAGAGAGAGGGCCTGTAGGTGGACCTCCGGAAAAATTGTTTGGAGAGAGGGCCTGTAGGGGGCCCTCCGGAAAAATTGTTTAGAGAAAGGGCCTGTAGGTGGCCCTCCGGAAAAATTGTTCAGAGAGAGGGCCTGTAGGTGGCCCTCCGGAAAAATTGTTTAGAGAGAGGGCCTGTAGGTGGCCCGCCGGAAAAATTGTTTGGAGAGAGGGCCTGTAGGGGGCCCTCGGGAAAAATTGTCGTAAAAGAGTGCCAGTTGGCGCTCTAAAAAATTGCGTTTTGGGTCAGCGTTAGGCAAAGACAACAAGGAGGAGTAGGAGGAGTAGAGAAGAGGAATTGGATACATAAGTAATGTTAATCTTTAGCTTCTTTCCCCCGGAGGAGATTTGAATTCCGGTGAAATCCAGGCTTTGTTCATTTTAATAAGCGTCAGCCTGTCAGCGCTGTCAGTTGACAGGCGTGTACGCTTATCGGTGATGACGCCACCAGCTGCACTGAATACCCGCTCTGACAGCACGCTAGCGGCAGGGCAGGCCAGCACCTCCATGGCGTACAGCGCCAGTTCAGGCCACGTGTCCAGCTTTGAAACCCAGTAGTTGTATGGAGCAGAGTGATCGCTACAGACGTTGGTATGGTCAGCCAGGTACTCCCTCACCATCTTTCTGTAAAGCTCACCCCTACTCTGCCTAGACTGGGGACAGGTGACAGTGTCTTGCTGGGGTGACATAAAACTGGCAAAGGCCTTGGAGAGCGTTCCCCTGCCAGTGCTGGACAAGCTGCCTGCTCGCCTCCTCTCCCCCGCTACTTGGCCCACAGAACAACGCCCTCTGCCGCTAGCGCGTTAGATGGGAAGGATTGTTTCAGCTTGTGCACCAGGGCCTGTTGATATTGATTCACTCTCATACTCCTTTCCTCTACAGGGATGAGAGTGGAAAGGTTCTGCTTGTACCGTGGGTCCAGGAGAGTGAACACCCAGTAATCGGTGTTTGAAAAAAATGCTTCTAACGCGAGGGTCACGGGATAGGCAGCCTAGCATGAAGTCTGCCATGTGCGCCAGAGTCCCAACACGCAAGAATTCCCTCTCCTCACTGGCCTGACTCTCCATTTCCTCCTCCTCCTCCTCCTCTTCAGCCCATACACGCTCAAGAGTTAAGAAGGACTGAGCATTGGTACCCTCTTCTGTCTCTACGACATTCTCCTCCTTTTCCTCCTCATCCTCATCCCCCTCCTCCAATACGAGCTGAGAAACAGACCGGAGAGTGCTCTGGCTATCAAGCGACGTATCTTCCTCCACCGTCTCTTGTGACAAGCGCAAAGCTTCCGACTTCATGCTGAGCAGTGAGTTTTTCAACAGGCAAAGCAGCGGGATGGTGAGGCTGATAATGGCGGCATCGCCGCTGACCATCTGTGTTGACTCCTCAAAGTTGCTCAACACCTGGCAGATATCAGACATCCACGTCCACTCCTCATTGTAGACTTGAGGAATCTGACTGACCTGACTACCAGTTCTGGTGGAAGTTGACATCTGGCAGTCTACAATCGCTCTGCGCTGCTGGTAAACTCTGGATAACATGTTTAATGTCGAATTCCATCTTGTGGGCACGTCGCACAACAGTCAGTGAGCGGGCAGTTGTAGGCGGCGCTGCGCTGCCCTGAGAGTGGCAGCATCTGTGGTCGACTTGCGGAAATGCGCACAGATGCGGCGCACCTTGGTGAGCAAATCAGACAGATTGGGGTATGTCTTGAGGAACCGCTGAATTATGAGATTGAACACGTGGGCCAGGCATGGCACATGTGTCAGTCTGCCGAGTTGCAGAGCCGCCACCAGGTTATGCCCGTTGTCACACACAACGATGCCTGGCTTGAGGTTCAGCGGTGCCAGCCACCGATCGGTCTGCGCCGTGATGCCCTGTAATAGTTCTTGGGCGGTGTGCCTTTTGTCACCTAAGCTCAGCAATTTGTGCACCGCCTGCTGTCGCTTAGCCACGGCACTGCTGCTGTGCCTAGAGCTACCCACTGAAGGCGCCGTGCCCACGGATGGTAATTCGAAGGAGGAGGTGGAGGAGGAGGAGGGGTCGGAGGAGGAGGCATAGTACGTCTGAGAGACCGTGACCGAGGTAGGCTCCGCAATCCTTGGTGTGGGCAGTACATGAGCGGCCCCAGGGTCAGACTCGGTCCCAGCCTCCACCAAGTTAACCCAATGTGCCGTCAGTGAGATATAGTGTCCCTGCCCGGCAGCACTTGTCCACGTGTCCGAGGTTAGGTGTACCTTCTCAGAAACAGCGTTGGTCAGGGCACGGATGATGTTCTGTGACACGTGCTGGTGTAGGGAAAAATCGGGAAAAATAGTGGCGGCTGGGGACCGAATACCGAGGGGCAGCCACCGCCATGAGGTTGCGAAAAGCCTCGGTCTCTACCAGCCTATAGGGCAGCATCTCCAGGCTCAGCAATTTGGAGATGTGGACGTTGAGGGCTTGGGCATGTGGGTGGGTGGAATTGTATTTCCTCTTGCGCTCCAGCGTCTGCTGTAAAGACAGCTGAACGCTGCGCAGGGACACATTGGTGGCCGCTGTGGAGGATCGTGTAGGCGAAGGTGTGGTTTTCCGGCGGGAGGCGCTCGTGCCGGGGTCCTGGGCAGGGGGTTGACTAGCAGAAGCAGCAAGTGACACAGGGGAAAGAGCAGTGGTGGGACCCGCAGGGGGTGAACGGCCTTGGTTCCATTGAGTGGGGTGTTTAGCACTCATATGCCTGCGCATGCTTGTGGTGGTTAGGCTAGTAGTGGTGGCACCCCTGCTGATCCTGGTGTGGCACAGGTTGCACACCACAGTCTGTCGCTCATCCTCAATTTCTTTAAAGAACCTCCAGACTTGCGAACATCTAGGCCTTGCCACGGGAGCTTCACTACGTGAAACAGTTGCTGCTGATGCACCAGCTCTGGCCCTGCTTCTCCCTCTGGCCACACCACTGCCTCTTCCAACCTGTTCTGGTGCAGCACTCGCCTCCGCCTCAGAAGCACTGTCTTCACTCGGCTTATCAACCCAGCTTGGATCAGTCACCTCGTCATCCTCCGATTCCTCAGTCTGCTCCCCCCTCGGACTTCCTGCCCTGACAACAACTTCACCACTGTCTGACAACCGTGTCTCCTCATCGTCCGACACCACTTTACACACTTCTTCCACTAAGTCAACAATGTCATCTCCCTCAGACTGCGACAGTTGGAAAACTTGGGCATCGGGAAAGAGGTCAGCAGCAACCAGAGAAGTGGTTTGTGACTCTGGGAAGGGTCCAGAAAACAGTTCCTCAGAGTATGACGGATCGCATTCCAAATTTTCCTGGGAGGGGGCAGACTGGGGGGAAGGAGGTTGAGGTGGAGGAGCCAGAGGAGTGCTCCCTTGGGTAACGTGGGTGGAGTGCGTGGAAGACTGACTGGTGGACAAATTACTTGAAGCATTGTCCGCAATCCACGACATCAGCTGTTCGCACTGTTGTGGTTTCAACAGTCCTCTACCACGTGTCCCTGTAAGTTGAGACATGAAGCTAGGGAGTGTAGCTCTGCGGCGTTCCCCTGCTCCCTCATCAGCAGGTACTGTCTCACCCTGCCCAGGACCACGGCCTCTGCCCCCTGCAGTAATTGAATGCCCACGCCCGCGCCCACGCCCTCGTCCTCGACCCTTAGCCCTGGGGTTCAACATTTTCTGTATATAAGTGTATTATATATACTAAAAAAAACAAAAATGGGCCTGCTGTACTGAAACCCACAAACTTGTTCAATCTGAACAAGTTAATATATAGGTGGATAGGTTAGAGCAAAATTACGTCTTTTATTACGTACCGTGCAGTATGGAGCAATTAAACTGAAACTATAAGATTAGGCAGACTTGGTCTGCTTAAGTGCAACCCAGACAAATGTCGCACTCAGATTTTTCTAATGTAGCTGTATAAGTGAGAGCAAATGACCGTATTGGATTACGTGACGTACAGTATGGGTCACCTGGACAGAAAATACGGATTGTGGTTTGTGGTGACTGGACAGCTGAACTGTGACACATAGAATGGTTCACACAGCTGTATGAAATGGATTTGTATCACTGAGATAAAACAACAAAAAAACTAAGTTTTTTTTTTTTTTTTAAACGTTTCGTGTAGAGATGAGCGAATCCTAAAAGATTCGGGGATTCGGTATTCGGCCCGAATCCCACCGCGGGATTCGTGGATTCGGCCCGAATCACAAATCCCATTAAAGTCTATGGGAGACCCGAATCTTTTTGCAGGGGCCAAAGGTTCTGCACAGTCAAGTTTGCCCCAACATGTGAAAACCTCAGAAAATGATGGAAACACCTTGGAAATGCATAGGAAACACCAGGGGCAGCATGTAGGGATGCCTCTGAGGCTCCCTAAGGGCTCATTCAGACGTCCGTTTGGTGTTTCCGTGTTTTGTGGATCTGCAATTTGCGGATCTGCAAAACACGGACAGCGGCCCATGTGCAGTCCGCAATTTGCGGAACGCACATGATAGAAATGCCTTTTCCTGTCCGTGGATCCGGACAAGAATAGGACATGTTCTATTTTTTTCCGGACCCACGGAACGGAAGTGCAGATGCGGACGGCACACAGTGTGCCGTCCGCATCTTTTGCGGCCCCATTAACTGTGAATGGGTCCGCACCTGGTCCGCACCCGGTCCGCAAATTGCGGATCGGATGCGGACGATTTTTGCGGACGTGTGAATGAGGCCTGAGGCTGATGCTGCAGGTCCCTACCTTATGTAAATTTAGGTCACATGTCACTGCCAGCCAATCACTCCTGGGGAGGTATAGGGGCTGTTACATCACAGCAGGCGTTCCCACAGGCTTCCCTTTGATGCTGATTGGCTGAAAAAAACGGGCATTTAAAATTGGCAGTGACTCACGAATCTTCACAAATCCGCGCTGATTCGGGATGCCGAGCCGAGCCGAAGCGGGCAAGATTCGTGCGAATCCCGAATCTTGCCGCTCCGGCTCGCTCATCACTAGTGACGTGCAGAATATATCAGAGAGCAAACTCGCTCATCTCTAGTACTGTGTGACATGTGTGGGGCCGGAGCGTGGTTCCGGCTCCACACATTTCCATGCGGCAGTCTGGATCAGGCAGCACTCTCCACCTGCCGGATCCGGACTGCCGCTAGTGTGAAAGTAGCCTAACCCTTATTTTAAGTGCAACTGGACAAATCTCAGCCTACTGTGGGTCAGACGTGATCCCATTAACTATCTAACAATCAGAGGCCAATTCTAGTGGATACTGATAGGAAAGATTATGTATCCTGACTCTCTGAGTTTTTGTTTCTGGTCAAGTTTGCCTTTAAGTATATTATCACCAATAATTTACATTTAAAGGGCAGATCCAGTCACAAAAATAAAATCAGCCATAACTTGGTATGTATATATCTTCCCTATTTTTACATTGTCCAGGCTTTCTACTCCCTTTTAACTCCTGTTATTATGTATTTTCCACATTGCGGCAAAGAGTTAACCGGTATTCCCATGACTCCATTACTCCAGGCCAGTAACTGGAGAGCATCTACCTCTTAGTACATACATGTCAATGGGTAAGTGCACACAACTAAGCCCTTCCCACAGAAGTGAAAATGGGAAACTAGAGTTAAGGTGGATTTAGACTAGCAGATAATCGTTTAAGCGATCACCGACACGAGTGACTAACGACCGAACTAGCAGACAACTAGCATTTAAATGAAAGGAATCAGGATAATCGGGTAAAATTCAGTTTTTTCTCGACTGTATAGTCGTTGATATGCCCGTGTACACAGGGCTCTCTATCGTCAAGAATGTACGCAATGCACATTTACATCACGCAATTCATTAGTGACAGGCGATTATTGGTAGTTGTTCCCATCAACTATTTCACAGATGTTGAATGAAAATTTTTGGTCAAATTGCTCAATCATTAGAAACACTTACACGCCACGATTCTCATCCATCTTCCATCGCTTGCGTTCTAATCGTAACAATAATCTGCTCGTGTAAATCCACCTTTAGGAACAATGTGTCATGAAGAATTGAGAGACATAAACCAAAGGTAAAAAATATATATGTAGTACTAAATATACAGTCAACCGATAGGGGAGAAAGTGGACTCAAACTATGGAGTCAGTAGCAAGTTAAGGCTACTTTCACACTTGCATTGTTGTTTTCCGGTATTGAGATCCAGCAGAGGTACCTTTCTATGTATTTAGTGACCGATCCATTTTTTCCCGTTTTGATTTCACACAACAGGTCCCTAACTTAACAAATGCATCCTGATGTGCAAAATCAAATCAAATCTATTTAATTCCGATATTGAGACCCTGTGCCGGGTCTCAGTACCGGAATTAACAACACAAGTGTGAAAGTAGCCTAACCCTGAAAGCTTATAAAACATGAATACATAAAACATCAGAAGTTGACTCAACAAAAAGAGCATAATCTGGCAATTTAATTTTGTCAGTAAAATCTTAAAATTATTAAAATTTAAATTAATAAAATTAGCTTTATCTAAGCCCCATCATCATTGGTGTCCTGTTAGTATCCTGATTGTAATCATCCTAACATTAGGTGACTGTGTATATTTCCTATACTGACTCTGAAGTGGTTCAGGACAGCATTGCTCTGTTATGGCAGCACAGGCTTTAGCCGCGGCCTAGTACAGGGACAACATGGGCGCCAAATGAAACTTTGTGAGTATGTATAGCTCCATGACTTCATTTTTAGTTTTTGCCAGGAATAACCCTTTAAATTCATGTGCATGACAAATGAGATCATTGTTGTATTGTCTACTGTTTATAATGACCGGGTGATTGTAAGGATACCGTTGTGCAGTTTATTGGTGTCTCCTATTAAGATAAGTGTTTAAATGATAATTTAGGTCATCAGGCAAACAAAAGGCCACAACAACAAGATGAAGAAACCACCGAAGCAGGATCTACCCTCATAGGTCACACGCTTAACAATCCTTTGTCTCTCTGTTCCATAAAAAGAACAAGATTTAGAGAAGAGGAACATTGTCGCTGTTCTAATCACTCAGGACAGTTCTGCTGGTACAGAAAGTGATAAAAAAACACCTTCCACTGTACAGTGAAGATAAAAACAAACACATCCAACTGTTCGCAGTCTGCATACTGAGCAGTTCTCCCTCCACAATGCGAGAAGCAATTATATGGCTGTATATGTCATCATAAAGCAAACTTGATGCTGCAGAGTACTTAAGTCCTTTTTTCCAAAATTACTATAATAAGAGAATTTTGCAGTATTTTACTATGAGAACAACACTTCAGTTTTAGGTTTGTTATTGTATGTAAAGAAATGGACACTAGTGGCATACAGAGGCATGCAATAAGAGTGCACTACAGAGTACATACTGCATATAAGGCAGTCACACCTGGTTACATAACATAGTTTAGCTATTGAAATGAGCTAGTCAGCCAGCCCTTACATACAAAGTACAGGTCAGGTGCCGAAACAGGAGACTCTCCAAAGTCGATCACAAGCAAGCCGACAATAGAAGCTGGATTTCAGCATCATCAAAACCCCTGGAAATGAGCAGTGTATAATGTGATGGAAAAGTGAATCCAGCCAGCAAAGGAGGCAATATGGACAATCACAATATATTAGTAAGTGCCTTGTAGTAACACTCTCTATATTATAAATGTCATTTGCTGAAGTGAGACAACCCCTTTAAGTTCAAATCGATTTGCTCCAATTCAAAAGTGCCACGATTGCCCAGAAAAGTCATGTAGGACAGTATCCAACCTCGTCTGAGCTCTTGGTTATGTCAAAGTGACAGTAGGTTATATCACTATGGGTAAACGGATGGTAGCCGGCAGAAATAAACTGTTTAAGGCCTTGTTCACACGTCAGTTTTTTGATCAGTTATTTCCATCAGTTATTGTGAACCAAAACCAGGTGCGGGTCAAAAACACAGAACAGGTGCAGATCTTTTCATTATACCTTATGTCTGTGTAGCCTCCACTCCTGGTTTTGACTCACAATAACTGATGCAAATAACTGACGTCTGAACAAGGCCTAGCCCATAAGTGACTGCTAATACGCCATTTTACCCACCCACACTACACAATTATCACAAAAATTGGGAAACAATTTAATAAAAAGTGAAATCTCTAAGCTGTCCAGCAAAAATAAAGCTCTTATACAGCTCTGTAGAAAGAAAAATAAAAAGGTCTTCAGATGCAGCGATGCAAAAAGATTTTCTAAAAAGATCTTTTTAAAAAGTGTTTTTATTGTGCAAAAGTAGTAGAACTTAAAAAAAAACTACTGGTGTATGTATTTGGTATCAGTGTAATTGTACTGACCCTCAGAATAAAGTTATCATATTACTTATGCCAAAGCGAGGCATATCGGTTACCATTTAGAGATTAACTCTGCTGACCCTCCCCACAACCTTACTCCAGGTTTTGTTTGGGGTTTCCTGCCTAATTGCTGTTGGGCTGTGTCCTCTGTGAAACCGCCTAAAAAAGATGGGGCGCTGGTCTTAGCCTCTCTGCGCTGTCAGTGAATGCGACAAAGTTATATGGAGTCACAGGCCTCTACATAACTTTGGCATTTCCTCCAGCAGGCCGTGGGACTTACTAAAATCTACACCAGCTCTCTGGTGATTTAAGTCACTTTTTGTACCCAAAAACTGGCGTGGAAAATGATAAATGAGACAGACCTGCTGGCCCACCTTCTTCCTCACCCACTTCATGCTCCCGTTTATCCGTACTTGTGAAAAGTGGCAAAAAGTCATAGAGTTTGGAGCAAAAAACCATTGTGACAAAATCTGTGACATTAATACTTCAAAAAGTGGTATATAATTCATAAAATATGTCTTAACCCCTTCGTGCCCAGCGCTGTAATAGTACAGCGCTGGGCGCGTGTTTCAAGATGGTGACCTGCACACCCTACTAGCAGGCACCCGCGGCTAACGTCCGCGATCGGCATCATTTAACCCCTCGGGTGCTGCGGTCAAGCCTGACCGCGGCACCCAAAGGCAGCAAACACAGGAAGCGTACGCTTCCGGTGTTGCTCCGACTCCCCCGTGTGGCGTTCGGAGGAGCCGGAGCGTGCCTCCAGCAGCCCCTGTCATAGTCAATGACAGGAGGCTGCTGCATAGGCTTTCCTATGGAGCCCTTGCCTGTAATAGGGCTCCATAGGAAAGCATTGAAATCCTCATAGACTCCAATGTAAGTGCAAATCACCCCCCTTTCCCGAAAATAAAAATAAAAGTATTAAAGAAATTAGAAAAAATACACATCATGGGTATCACCGTTTGCTAAAACGCCCATATTGTAAAAATTTAAAAAAATATTTCCCATATGGAAAAAAGCAAAACAGAAAAAAGCATCAAAATGGCCAATTCGCCATTTTTTGTCAAGCGATCAAAAAGTCATACACACCCCAGAATGGTATCAATAAAAAGTTCAGATCGCCCAGCAAAAAATGAGCCCCCATACAGCTCCGTACACAAAAATACCAAAAAGTTATAGGGGTCAAGAACTGGAAAAAAAAAGTCCAACTTTATAATTTTTTTATCACTATCAAAATGCAAGAAAAACTATACATATTAGGTATCGCTGGATTCGTACTGACCAGTAGAATGAAAGTAACTGGTCAGTTTTAATACACATCGAACGATTTGGAATTTTTTTCCCGCTTCCCACTATGTGAACAGAAAAATAAAAAAGTTATGGCTGTATCAAGGCAAGGAGCGCAAAACAAAAACGCAAAACCAAAAAAACCTACGGGGCTCAAAGGGTTAATGGTGGCAGATGTCTTCTTCCCTGTCTTCTCTGTAAAATGGTAGTGCAGTTTGGAACAAATCACAAAAGTTTTGCATTGGCTGAAATTAGAAACTTTTGAGAAATTCATAACACATTTGATTCAGGTAGAATCGGTTTGTTCATCTCTAAATATATCTTGCATGATTTTTAATTTTACATTGCATTTTCATTACAGTGAACCTGACTTAGCAGGTCACACCAAGAAGATCTGCAGTCTCGAGCAGGCAGTGTCACACACAATCTTTAAGCACAAGGTATTTAAAGTATTCTCTCCCCTACCTGCAATCTGTATCCATACGATCCAGATTAACCTCATTTCTAGTCACAGTAATTTTAGTCTAGATTACTTCATTTGTTTTCATCACTAAGGAGTGTATGTGTTTTCTGCTAGGATCATTTACCTGGAATGAAGAACTGGGTAGAGAAGAGTTTGCCTCTGTGCTCTCAACAGGAGAGAACATTTATGTAAAGTGGTGCAAGTAGAACTGCTCCTAGTGGTCACTGTATGTAGATGTCCCATACCTAGCCTTTGGACTTGGTTTATCTTGAGATTAGTGGTTTTTGATGACCAGCTTGGATTTTGAGAAGTGGAGTTTTTTATTTTATTTATATCTATGTGGTTGTGATGTGGACCGCTTTGCTAGCATGTATCAATGACGTATTGAATTTGCACAGAATTTGGGGAAAGGTATGCGTGGGCATGTACAAGTATGTAAGCTGCCACTGACCCTTCAATAACTAAGGCTCTGTTTTCAGATCTTGTTAAGGTTTCAATGTAGAGGTTCATACAAATGAGCAGCCACCTCTCCTGTACAAACTGGCAAGCAGAATCAGCAGACCCTCATTCCAGAGGGGTCCATACAGGGCACTTAGTTATGAATGACCACCTTTGTCATAGGATTTGTAGGCAGACTGGAAACTAAAAGTGGAAAAGTGGCCCTGGAAAAAAAGGTTTAAGTGGCCCCATGGCCCCATTAGGCAGGAAAAACTGAAGTAGGCAGGGCCAGCAATACCATAGTGCAGAGCAATATACCGGCCCAGCTGAAACAAATACTACCGTGCAGCACAATATACTGCCATCTGCTCCACAGTATTCAACTGTATTACTGTCCTGAGGACGTTGATAGAGTTGAATTCAGGAGGAAACCTGCAGCTGCTGGCTAGGTGCATAAGAGAGAACCAGATAATTAAGAATCTGCCTGGCGGCCATGAGGAGGGTTTGGGCGGCCCTCCTAGGCATCGGCCCACTGGGAAATTTCCCTGTAGGCAGGGGCGGATTGGCCATAGACCTTACAGGGAAATTTCCCGGTTGCCCATGGGACAGCCTGAGCCCTCCTCACGGCCGGCCAGTGGAAGTTTTTGGGGATCTATTTTGTGCTGCTGGCAGAATTTTGTGATGGACTGTGGTATTTGGCTCTGTTGGCGTGGTATAATGTGTCACAATATGGTATTGCTGCCTTCCATCAATTTGGACCCGACCACAAAACTGGGCCACTTTTAGTATTTTTTCCAGGGCCACTTTTAGTTCCCAGTCAGCCCCTGCCTGTAGGGTCTATAGCCAATCCGTCTCTAGGCCGCCTCTGTCTGTAGGACTAAAGCACATGAAGCCATGCAACTTTTACAAATCCTATTTTTTTTCATAATGGGGTTGGTCAGGTTTCCATTGGAGTTCCAATTTTTGAAGGCATGACTAGTGCTGTAGGCTGCCATAAAAAGAAAAAAAAATCCTCAAGAAAGGTGCACGATGTGAATGTGAAGTGTGAAGTGTGAATGGAGCCTAATACAGCAATACAAGTCTAGTTATCTCCGTCCTCTTCAGCGGCTGCTGCACACTTTGGTGATCTCTTCAATGTATATAATGGTTATGCAAATGGTTCTAAATAATGTATAACATAAAACATTTTGTGATTTATCTGTTTGCTTTTTGTAGGAAAGATTGCATGGAAACTGGAATAAACGTTACAAATCATCATTTCCAATATCCACCAGGCATGAGAAAATTACAAAAAGAGTCAGTCTGTTATCGAAGTAAATTATATGTAATTATATATTAAACTGAACATTCTTTCTAAGTCACGCGGATTCCGGGTTCTTGATTGTTAAAGGGTGAAGTCGCTCATGACAAGTAAGGAATATTTTTCTATTCCCATATAATTAGCTTCTATACAAAGATTCAGTCATCTCTGAAGAATTTTGCATCTTTTCACTAAAATGAATTGAATATCACCTTTATGCAGAAATGAGACAGATTGATTTCTGTGTTTACCTGTACACATAACAACAACTCGGTAATTACTACCAATGGAATGAATGGGAAAAACATCTGAAACCTCCCCTGAGTTTGGGCAGTGAAGAATGAAAATTGCTTCAATATTTTTTGCTTGCCTGGTAAATATTTAAAGGGGCAGTGAACCAGAAAATGGCAATTGTTTCATAAAAACCAACAGTATCTGGACAGGGAAGTTATAAATTGTATACAAATACAAATTGTATATAAAGTGTTAACAAGACTAGTTATAGTTACAGTATGATTTTTTATTATTTTTTTGTTAGTTTCATCAGAAAACTTGGAATGTAGGATGCTTCTGCCAGGGGTGGAAATATCACCATAGTGCCCTAGCCTTGGCTTTGGGACTTACATTGGCTGATAACCGAGAGAACAAAATAGCTCCAGACACAACAACAGTGACTATTGATCCGGACCTGCTCTGTATCTGCTACATTTCAAGAGCTAAAGGACCTGTGATGAAGTCACCGCCATGTTATCAGTGCAGAATTGGGTGAAGCTCCGCAGTGGAGTGGAGGAACCATGTCTAATTTTCCATGGCAATTTACAGTTTGTAGAACACTTCTTCCAGAAAGCATCAGTGTGACAAGACAGCAGAGTGATCAGCAAAATTACAGCTTTACATACACTGCTGCAAGGTGAGGGACTACAGCTCAAACACCCATTACCTAAACTACCTTCAGTCCAGACTGACATTAAGTCTGTATCACTGTGGACACCTATATCCCCAAGTGCCTGCTAGTGCTATTAAATGGCCATCCATTGCCATCCATCCAGCCACCATACCTCCTCATCTGGTGCTAAAGAAGGCTAGAGACTTTGTATTTACTGCTGCTAGGTGTGCCACAAGTTATATTTTGCACTAAGAGAGACTTTCATATTTTTACTTCTGGTGTGATTTTGCAAACTACTTTTCCACTGCACCAATTCCCAGGGAATAACGACGTGAGGGATTACACCGTGACACAATGCCTCATCAGAGCCACTACCACTCCCATCCTCTGCACTGGCTCATCAGGGATTGGTTGTATTTTCTTCCCTTGAAGCAAACAATGAAGGTCCACATTTAATAACTACAAGAAGAGATCATGAAACCATAAAGAAGTAATGCACAAAATAGTGTATGTTAGCAATGTGTAAAATGTTTTGGTGGCAATGTATGAGATTTAGTTTCTGCAAAAGACTATACTGTTTTTAAAAAATCTAAAAATGTTACTATTATTTATTAAAGCGCCATTCACTGTACATATGAAAAGGGGTGTACATACAATATAAAGACAATTGCAATAAGTATAAACAAGACGAGTTACAAAACTGGTACAGAAGGCATGAGGACCCTGCCCGTGACGGCTTGCAATCTACAAGTTAAAGAATGTCTTGGATGGAAGAGAAGAAGGGCAAGGGAGAATAGAAATGACAACATGCCTTGGTCACCAGCATCAATTTAAGATCTGAGGTCTTAGATCACCGCTCACAATCTTGGTTTTGCAGTTCTTCATAGTCATCCTCTCACCTCTATGGTAGAGTTTACAAAACCCTTGAACTGTTTATCCCAAATCATTAAATACTTCTTTTTCTGGTGCCTCTGGTTCCATGAAACATCTCTTTTTAGTGACTACTGTCTGCCTCAGCCTGATAGCTATGTTATAGAGCTGTAATTCAGGATATGTGGGTTCATGCCCAATATCATACCGCTATAAACCTGTCAGAGTAAATCATACAGGTCAGTGTAGATTGTAAGCCTCAAGGTCAGAGTATAAGTGAAGGATGGGTGGTAGTACAATACTCACCCTGTGCTTGGCCAGTGTAAATCAAGGCACTGATAAGAAAGTCATCCTGTAGATGTCAGGGTGATCTAGTACAACCAGCCAGTATGCACCATGAAAATACCATAATAAAATAAATAGAAAGAAGTACAGATGGGTTTACGCAGAGTAACCGCTATCACTGGGAGTTAGACAGATATCTGAAGGATTACATTGCAGCCAACAACTTATTCTGTTATCGCCAACCTATGGAATGAGTTTTCTTGTGGGGCTTTATACTGCATAATTCATCACAGGATAAATCCTTTCCCTTCTGCATTCCACTAGAAAAATAAAGCCCTCGTTATAAATCACAATATAAAATCATATTAAAACCTTATCAGGTAGCATAAGAAATTCCATTATCATTGCCACCCTGCTGCTATTAAGCATGTGATTTATCTGTGGAACCAGCTCTGTATTTACTGGTGAGACAAGCGCAATCTACTTAGAAACTCATTAAAACACTGGCTACCGAGTTCTAGATCCAGGGCATTTTGTGAAATCTATGGAAACAAGATTATGTTGGTATGGCAGTAGGTATTATGATATACAGGATGAGTGTGTGCCTAGGAACATTTGTAAAACCCACGTGACAACACAGTGCTTGCAGCCATCAGTCAGCACATTAAAGCTAGTGTTGAGCGAACTGAAGTCAAACGAATTGACTTCGAACTGAATTTCAGGAAGAATTTGATTTGCCACGAAGTCAAATTTCCTGGCGCTTCATGGTAACAAATCAATTTTCCCTGAAATGGCGGTAAAAACAAAAAAATACATACTCACCTCATTTTATCATGTAGACGCCATCGTGGTCATCCTGATTGAAAATACCACGCATTTTTTGCATACGGTGATGTTTGACATCCCAACATCGGCCAGCCATGTCTTCAATAAAGATGGCTGTGATGGCCTCTATGCGATAAAATGGATAAGGGAGTATTTTTTTTTACCCCGATTAACCCCTGAAAGGCCTAAATGGTAGCCTCAGATGCCGTGATCAGCGATGAATGTGGCATCTGAGGAGTTCAATGACGGGAGGTGGCTAGATCAACATTCCCCATCATTGTGCCCACTACATACAAAGTGATGAAGTAATTTGTGAAATTGAGAGAAGCAGCTGAATCGAATTTAACTAACTTCACTCATCTCTAATTAAAACCATTTGCCTATAGGTCGCATTCATGCTGCCAGTACAGCTCTGATGGGGCATGGACTCCACAAGACCTCTGAAGGTGACTGTGGTACTGCATCTGGCACCAAGGTGATAGTGGAATATCCTCTAAAGAGGAACTTTCACCAGGATGGGCCGCCTGTTTAAAATTAAAAGAAAAAAAAAAAGTTAGCTCCAACAACAAAATTTCATGCATTAAAAAAATCTAATTGTTTTCCCCGTTTTTTAAATAGAGTTCACCTCTCGAGTTGGCATATGCATTCTCTCTGATGGCTTCCATTACTCACAGAACCACTTATGTCATGTAGTGTACCTACAAGTCTGTCTTAACATGCAGCGATCTCCTCCATAGTATGGGGAGGAATGATCGCTAATGCCATCACTCGTCCCCATACAGAATCACTTTTTGCAGGCAGCAGAGTGATGTTTTGATGGCACAATCTGCCATACACAAACGATGATCTAGGTGTCCAACCGGGACGTAACTACCATAGCGGCAGACCATGCGACTGCTAAGGGACCCAGATGGGATCCTCTCCTCTTCTACTGGGGGTGAAAACTTGGTCAGGACTCTACCCTCTACAGGAACCACTTTTTGAGGCTGTGGAAAAAGTGCCCAAGGGTCATTGAAAAGGTTTAGGCAGAAACCCTTCTGTCCTGGATGGGGGGCCTGGTTTGATCCTTACTATGGGGCCCTTACTTCTCCTTGTACGCCACTGGACTGTCCAATAACCACATTACCCGATGAACAAGCATTTGGCTCATTCATTGTATAATCGGCAGCACATTTAGGCCTCTTTCAAATGAGCAAGTTTTCCATCCTGGTGCGATGCGTGAAGCAAATGCATAGCATCGGGACTGAATTCTGACCCATCATTTCTGCATTCAGGAAAAAACGCATAATTTCTGCACTTTTTAAGTGCAGTTGTGGTTCTGTAGAAGTGAATAGGGCTTGTGTGAAAATGCATTGTATCCGGATACAATCTGGATGCAATGCGTTTTTCACTGATGGTTTCTAGGTGATGTAGATTAAAATTCTTCAGGTTTTTTTTTCATGCGTGTGAAAAATGCTTCAAAAACTGATTGCATCTCCACTGAAAAAAATGCGACTCTGAACACAATTGCAGACAAAACTAATTAAACTTGCTTGCGAAACCATCAGTTTTTTCCTGAACAGATCATAACACAATTATTATTGCTAGTGTGAAAGACACCTAAAACAGGCAGATTATCACTAAAGAGCCTTCTTCCGAGCTCTACTTTGCAGTGATCTGTTTGAACATCAGGCATTTACTCTCTTTAAAGCGAATGATCACCATCCTGAACATTATAAGGCAATTATATAAAAAGGATATTCTGATATTCTATTACTCCTCCTTTCCATTTGCCCATCTCTCAGTAAAATGTCAGGCTCTGTCTCTGTGCAGGATGTGTATTGTGCATGTAATGCAGTTCTGTATATCATGTCCCCATACAATGAAGAGAATAAAGGTTTTATTATGTATCTCCACCGAGCTTGTGCTGGGCAATGATACACAACGTATCTTTAATTTCAATGATCAATTTTAAATGAATCAAATTTCAATTGAATTTCTTGAAGTTTGTCTGGGGTCTGATTCACACAAATCGGTTGTCAGATTCGATTTGGGTCTAAAAAAAAAAAAACTTGAACTGAATCGAAAGTGCCCCAATTGCCCTGAAAAGTTGTGTATAACACTCATGAGGTCTCCTGGGAACATGGAAACCCTTTTTAAGATCTTTAAACGGGTTATTCAACCCCTATAATAACCCCCCCCAAAATGCCTGGCACCTCATATGGATCATACTTACCCTGCTCCCCGACACCCACGTAACTTCTGATCACCGCACGGCCGCTGCTGCATTACCTGTAATGCTAGGGAAGCCTGTCCCTGTCGTGGCCTGCTATTGGTTGTTTACCCCCCTCCCCCATCGCCGGATGTTTTGATCCGCACAACATGGAGATGTAGTAGTAGCCGTGCAGGTATCAGGAGCGTATAATCTATATGAGGGGCCCGGGCATTGGGGGCTCATTATATGCGTTGGATAACCCCTTTAACTCCAAGACAGCATTAGTAATGTCGGCGTGACAGTGACATATTGGACTATGGGTAAACGGATGGCAACCAGTAGTAACAGACAGTCTGGTTAATAACACACTGCTCTGTTGGATTTTTATTTCAGTTATTAAAAGGTCCAAAAATGATCCCTTTTGGTGGCAGATGCCTTCTGATCTGTAAGATAGTGACCGCTGCTTTGAGCAATTCGTGTGAAATGAATCACAAAAGTTTCAGATTCGTCAGCATTTATAATCAATTTGCTCATCTCTATTCAAATTAAATAGCAGATATTATAACTAGCAGCCACAACTGTGAAACTAGAATATTTTCTACAAGCCAAAAGGATCGGATCCTGTAATTTAAGTTTAGCCTATTCCTGGCGTATTATAGAAGAGCTCAGGGGTATCACACTTGTGGTGGTGTCAGCTTTGTGAATGGTTGGAGCCTTATTGTAATGCGAGTAGACCTGTACAATGAGGCATTAATTACACTGCTTGGTCCCTTAACCTGCCGCCACTGATTGTCTTGCATCCTCCCGGCTCTTCTTTCCAGAGAACTGATATTAAACTCCTAGGTGGACTTCCCCTCAGGTGCTGGGCACAGGTTATTTTCTAGGTGCAGTGGTCACAGGAAGCTCAGCAAAGCGTGGAGGGCTCTGAAGCAGTCCATAGCTTTTTAATTAATCGGCCTTGTCCTCAGCAGATTTGGCTCAAAGGTCTCTTTGTAACAGAGGCAATTATTGCTCTTATCTGAAAACAATGGGATGTCACTCTGTTATTACAGGTATCCCTTTCAACTGCCCTATATAGCGATAGAGAATCGCTGATCCCTGGTGCCACCGTGAAGTGATATGCAGAGTGGAAAGTTCACCTGTTAAAGGGAACAGAAGGAGCGCTGATCAGATTGGAGCAGGCACAGGGGGTCTGTGTGTTGGCCACTTTGTGAAGATGCCTTGTCTGAAGTTATCCAGTTAGAGCGAGCTATGACAGTGTAGTAAATTGCTTCCCTTAGATCTGATGAAGTCTTATTAAGTTGCTGTTAATGTCATAGCCTGGATGGCAACGAATTAACCCCTTCATTCTTGTATTCAGTTTAAAGTGGGAGTACAGACAGCAAAAGTAGTAGTACCATATTTCTACAAAGAATTATATATATATATATATATATATATATATATATATATATATATTGTGGGGAATCGCTCTGGTAGGCAGGGTAAGCGGACGCAGAACAGAGGCACAAAAACAGTTCTTAATCCAACTGCAGTGTTTTATTCACACACGCAGGTATCACAGTACATCAAAAACAACTTCACCTTAGTTGAAAGTCCTGGTGCTAATTCACACCATGCTGCAGGTTCTGCATAAAGAGTCCATTTATAGGAACAAAATCCCCCTGTCCTCCCAGACAGGTATTCAGCCTTCATCCAGGCCCCAGCCTTCTCCCTACTGCAGTTTGGCTGGCTTTTTTAAAGTAGTTTGGTGTCAGCAAAACCTGGACCGGCACTTACAATCCAGTCCGATGCTTGACTTCACCTGGCTGTTAATCAGCCCAGCAGCACATGCTGGGAGGAAAATACCTTCCCTCAAGCAACAGACCTTTCACTGTGTCACATACCCCCCCCCCCTTTGTTCAACCTTGAGGGGGTGAACACTTGTCAAACAGTGCACTCGGGACAGGGCATCCGCGTTTCCCTGTAACCAGCCCGCTCTGTGCTCGACTGTGAATTTAAAGTTCTGTAATGAAACCATCTGGTGACCCGAGCATTCCTCTCTTTGGCCTGGCTCATCCATTTGAGAGGGGAGTGGTCGGTCACCAGGCGGAACTTCCTCCCTAACAGATAGTAGCGGAGAGACTCGAGTGCCCATTTGATGGCCAGGCACTCCCGCTCCACTATACTGTACCTTGTTTCAGCTGGGGTGAGTTTGCGGCTCAGGAAAACAACAGGATGCTCCTCCCCGTTGACTTCCTGAGACAGTACAGCTCCGAGGCCTACTTCAGAAGCATCAGTCTGTACGACAAACTCCCTCCTGAAGTCAGGCATCACCAGCACGGGTGACCCACACAAGGCCGACTTCAATGCGGAAAAAGCCTCTTCCGCCTGGTCATTCCAGTTAACCATCACCGATTTCCGTCCCTTCAAGAGCCCTGTCAATGGTGCCGCTAACGTAGCAAAGTGGGGAACAAACCTCATGTAATACCCCACCATCCCCAGGAACGACTTTATTTGCCTGGTGGTGACAGGTCGTGGCCAATTCCGGATTGCCTCAATCTTGCTCATCTGGGGTTTGATGACACCGCGCCCAATGACATACCCTAGGTATTTTGTCTCCTGCAATCCTACAGCACATTTTTTTGGGTTAGCGGTTAACCCCGCCCTTCGGAGGGAATTCACTACGGCCTGTACTTTTGCCAGGTGACTTTCCCAGTCGGCACTATAAATGACAATGTCATCGAGGTAAGCTGAGGCGTACCGACGATGCGGACGAAGCACAATGTCCATTAACCGCTGGAATGTGGCGGGAGCACCATGCAGGCCAAAAGGTAACACCTTATACTGATATAACCCCTCAGGTGTGATAAAGGCTGTTTTCTCCTTGGCAGCCTCCGTTAAGGGCACTTGCCAGTACCCTTTTGTGAGGTCCAAGACAGAAAAATACCGCGCCTGCCCTAACCGCTCGATTAACTCATCCACCCGGGGCATGGGATATGCATCAAACTTAGAGACCTCATTTAATTTACGGAAATCATTACAGAACCGTAATGTCCCATCCGGCTTGGGTATCAGAACTATTGGGCTGGCCCACTCACTCTTAGATTCTTCAATAACATCCAGCTGCAGCATCCGCTGCACTTCCTCCGAGATGGCTTGTCGCCGAGCCTCGGGCACCCGGTAAGGCTTTAACCGGACCTTCGCCTGGGGCTCTGTGACAATGTCATGGTGGATTACGGAAGTACGTCCTGGGAGGTCCGAGAATACATCTGTGTTCCGACTAACAAACTCCCTGGCCTCCTGAGCCTGCTTAGAGGAAAGGCTGTCAGCAATATGTACTGTGGCAGCCGCTTCACCAGCATCAGGCAGAGGGGCCGGAACCTCTTCCCCTAGACAAACCGTCCGCGGGCTGTTCTCCGTACAGGTCTCCCTATCCTTCCAGGGTTTTAGTAAATTGACATGGTAGACCTGCTCCGGCTTTCGGCGACCAGGCTGGCGTACCTTGTAATTTACATCGCTTACTTTCTCTAGAATCTCATAGGGCCCCTGCCACCTAGCCAGGAACTTACTGTCCACGGTCGGTACCAGAACCAAGACCCGATCTCCCGGGTTAAAGTTCCGCACCCGAGCCGCTCGGTTATAGACCCGACTCTGGGCCTGCTGAGCTGCCTCCATATGCTCCCTAACCAGTGGCAACACTGTTTCCATCCGTTCTTGCATGTTGGTGACATATTCAATGACACTTTTATGCGGAGTGGGCTGTTGCTCCCACGCCTCCTTGGCTATGTCCAACAGCCCCCGGGGATGTCTGCCATATAGAAGTTCGAAGGGCGAGAACCCAGTAGAGGCCTGGGGTACCTCTCGCACTGCAAACATTAGATAGGGCAGAAGGAGGTCCCAGTCCCTCCCATCTTTGGATACCACTCTTTTCAGCATATTTTTAACGTTTGGTTAAATCTCTCCACCAGACCGTCTGTTTGCGGATGGTAAACGGACGTCCGTAACTGTTTTATGCGCAGCAATTTACACAGTTCCCTCATGACTTTCGACATGAAAGGTGTCCCCTGGTCCGTCAGAACCTCTTTAGGTATTCCTACTCGGGAAAACATCTCCATTAACTCTTTAGCTATAAGTTTGGCAGATGTATGACGCAATGGCACCGCCTCCGGGTACCGGGTGGCATAATCAAGCACAACTAGGATATGTTGGTGACCCCTAGCCGACTTAGGTATCGGTCCTACGAGGTCCATGGCGATTCTCTCAAAAGGTACCTCGATAATCGGGAGGGGTACTAGGGGACTGCGGAAGTGTGGCCGAGGGCTAGTAATCTGGCAAGTTGGGCAAGACTTACAAAACTCTTCTACCTCTCTAAATACACTGGGCCAGTAAAACCGCTGCAGAATACGGTCCTGGGTTTTCTGTAGCCCCAGGTGTCCCCCAAGAACATGTTGGTGAGCTAAGTCTAATATCAACTTACGATATGCCTGGGGCAGCAGCAATTGTTCAACATTTTCACCCCGTAGTTGGGTAACCCGATACAACCTATCGTGGTGAACCACAAAACGCGGAAAAACCGTCTCGGCTCCGGGTTGTTGTGGTTCCCCATCAACCACTAACACATTCTCCCAGGCTCGGGACAGAGTCTGATCTCTGTGTTGTGCCGTGCCAAAATTGTCACCTGAGACATTCAGGTCTGCCAATTCAGGGCCCGGCGGCAAATCCTCCACCTCCCCAACCATCACATCCAGTGGGGTAGTCTCCCCTACTTCCACCGGCGTGGCGGTCACCCCTACCGCTGGCATTTCTGCCTCAGGCTCCCAGGGTTCTGGCCTCCCATCCGAGCAAGGCCAATCCTCTGGGGCTATTCCTGACTCTTGGGGAATGGTGGGTCTAACTGCAGGCCACAGGGCCAGAAACAACGGGAAATCTCTTCCTAGTATTAACTCATAGTGCAAGTTCATGGCCACGGCCACCTCATGGATCCGCCTGCCGGCAACCGTGTTTAGCGTTACCAGAGCAGTGGGGTAATCCTTTAAGTCTCCATGTATACATATCACGCCGATTTTCCGGCCAGTAAACTCAGCGGGTCGAACAAGGGCAGCCCTCACAAGGGTCACCAGACTCCCCGAGTCCAGCAGCGCCACCGCCGGAGTGACACCCACTTCCACTTGACACAAATGTTTGTAATCGAGAGTCTCTGGGGTGCCTGTCGCACACACCTTTCTGGCATACAGCGACTGTCGGAAACCAAAGTTTGTGTCCATGGGCTCAGCTAAATGGGGGCAGTCTGCCCTTACATGGCCAGTCTCATGACACCGCCAGCAGCTTATCGGGGCCCAATCTGCAGTGGGCATATCCCGAGCAGTCCTTTTTGGCTCCAGCCGCCGGGACTGGGGTGGGGATTTTCTGGATTTTATAGACCCCCTCCCCAAAGTGTCCACCTTTAAGCTCTTGGTAGCCTCATACCGTTCTACCAGGTCCACCATCTGAAGGGCATTAGCTGGAGACACCTGACCGACCCAGTGCTGGAGGGGGTGTGGCAAAGCCCTCCAGAACTTGTCAGCCACAATACGGTCCAGCATAGCAGTAGGACTCAGTACCTCAGGCTGCAGCCATTTTTGCAGTAGGTGCACCAAGTCATAATACTGGAATCTCACTGGCTTGGCCGGGTTAAATTCCCACTGATGCACCCGCTGAGCCCGAACCAAAACATTCACCCCCAGTCGCGCCAGAATCTCACCCTTGACTTGGTTGTAGTCCGCCGCTTGCTCAGACGACAAATCAAAGTACACCTGTTGGGGTCCGGATGTTAGGAACGGAGCAATAACCTCAGCCCACTGGTCTCGGGGAAGACCCTCCCGCTCGGCCACTTTCTCGAAAACCGCCAGGTAGGTCTCGATGTCATCTGTTGGAGCCATTTTAGGGATCGCCGTGCGGACTGCTTTCCGGACATCATGGACCCCCTGAGATCCTCCTGTCTTCTGTAACGCCATCACATGTTGCAGTAGCCGCTGGTTCGTTTCTTGCTGTCGCTGATTAGCCTCTAGCAGTTGCCGGTTAGTCTCCTGCTGTTGCTGGTTAGCCTCCACGAGGGCTTTCACTACCGCCTCCATCTTGTCCTGTGACACTGGTTGCAACTTAGCTGGCTTTATCCAGGACATACAACAGTGCCCAGAAAAATGAAAAACAAAAAAAATTCTGGTTTTGCGTAGGCCTTGCTGCGTTTGCCCGCTCCAAGCCACCAATTGTGGGGAATCGCTCTGGTAGGCAGGGTAAGCGGACGCAGAACAGAGGCACAAAAACAGTTCTTAATCCAACTGCAGTGTTTTATTCACACACGCAGGTATCACAGTACATCAAAAACAACTTCACCTTAGTTGAAAGTCCTGGTGCTAATTCACACCATGCTGCAGGTTCTGCATAAAGAGTCCATTTATAGGAACAAAATCCCCCTGTCCTCCCAGACAGGTATTCAGCCTTCATCCAGGCCCCAGCCTTCTCCCTACTGCAGTTTGGCTGGCTTTTTTAAAGTAGTTTGGTGTCAGCAAAACCTGGAACGGCACTTACAATCCAGTCCGATGCTTGACTTCACCTGGCTGTTAATCAGCCCAGCAGCACATGCTGGGAGGAAAATACCTTCCCTCAAGCAACAGACCTTTCACTGTGTCACAATATATATATATATATATACACTACCGTTCAAAAGTTTGGGGTCACCCAGACAATTTTGTGTTTTCCACGAAAACTCACACTTTTATTTATCAAATGAGTTGAAAAATGAATAGAAAATATAGTCAAGACATTGACAAGGTTAGAAATAATGATTTTTATTTGAAATAATAATTTTCTCATTCAAACTTTGCTTTCGTCAAAGAATGCTTCATTTGCAACAATTACAGCATTGCAGACCTTTGGCATTCTAGCTGTTAATTTGCTGAGGTAATCTGGAGAAATTTCACCCCATGCTTCCAGAAGCCCCTCCCACAAGTTGGATTGGCTTGATGGACACTTTTTGCGTTCCATACGGTCAAGCTGCTCCCACAACAGCTCAATGGGGTTGAGATCTGGTGACTGCGCTAGCCACTCCATTAGAGATAGAATACCAGCTGCCTGCTTGTTCCCTAAATAGTTCTTGCATAATTTAGAGGTGTGCTTTGGGTCATTGTCCTGTTGTAGGAGGAAATTGGCTGTAATCAAGCACTGTCCACAGGGTATAGCACGGTGTTGCAAAATGGAGTGATAGCCTTCCTTATTCAAAATGCCTTTTACCTTGTACAAATCTCCCACTTTACCAGCACCAATGCAACCCCAGTCCATCACATTACCTGGCGTCAAGCACTCTTCCAGCATCTTTTCAGTTGTTCTGCGTCTCACAAATGTTCTTCTGTGTGATCCAAACACCTCAAACTTCGATTCGTCTGTCCATAACACTTTTTTCCAATCTTCCTCTGTCCAATGTCTGTGATCTTTTGCCAATATTAATCTTTTCCTTTTATTAGCCAGTCTCAGATATGGCTTTTTCTTTGCCACTCTGCCCTGAAGACCAGCATCCCGGAGTCGCCTCTTCACTGTAGATGTTGACACTGGCGTTTTGCGGGTACTATTTAATGAAGCTGCCAGTTAAGGACCTGTGAGGTATCTATTTCTTAAACTAGAGGCTCTAATGTACTTGTCTTGTTGCTCAGTTGTGCAGCGGGGCCTCCCACTTCTCTTTCTACTCTGGTTAGAGCCTGTTTGTGCTGTCTTCTGAAGGGAGTAGTACACATCGTTGTAGGAAATCTTCAGTTTCTTGGCAATTTCTCACATGGAATAGCCTTCATTTCAAAGAACAAGAATAGACTGTCGAGTTTCACATGAAAGTTCTCTTTTTCTGGCCATTTTGAGAGTTTAATTGAACCCACAAATATAATGCTCCAGATTCTCAACTAGCTCAAAGGAAGGTCAGTTTAATAGCTTCTCTAACCAGCAAAACTGTTTTCAGCTGTGCTAACATACTTGCACAATGGTTTTCAATGGTTTTCTAAACATCCATTAGCCTTCTTACACAGTTAGCAAACACAATGTACCATTAGAACATTGGAGTGATGGTTGCTGGAAATGGGCCTCTATACACCTATGTAGATACTGCATTAAAAACCAGACGTTTGCAGCTAGAATTGTCATTTACCACATTAACAATGTATAGAGTGTATTTCTGATTAATTTAATGTTATCTTTATTGAAAACAACTGTGCTTTTCTTTCAAAAATAAGGAAATTTCTAAGTAACCCTAAACTTTTGAACGGTAGTGTATATATAGTACTGTTGTAGGCAGGCGTGGGAAAATGCTGCAAAGTAAGAATGCTTTCAAAAATAGAAGTGTTAATAAATTTTTTTTTATCAATTAACAAAGGTCCCCTGTATAGGGGTAAAGGGGAAAAACCAGGGGATCCACACCCACTGACCATTACGATGAGGTTTTTAGAACCCTCCTGGAACCCAGCATCCAGGAAATGTACTTTGCCAAGTATCTCCTATGACTCTGAGTGAGAACTTTGACTTGTTCATCTGTGCATTAATCTGTTCATTTATTTGATTTTATTTATTTGAACTTGATGTCATTATGGGTTGGACACAAAAACAATAACAAGAACGAAGGATATCATTACAAAAATGAGAGGAAAAACATGACCAATGTGTTTGATTGTACCAGCACTCACCCACCGCCCCAAACAACAATGAATTTTAGTGTCAGTTCACAAGGCTGATTTTCAAAATACACGTGTAAAAAATCAGCACTGGATCCTAACAGATTTTTACAGCTCAAAGTTATGTGCGTTTTTGACATGTTTTGTAAAGCGTTCTTCAGGCATTTTTTTACTTCATCAAATTCTATAGTACTTTTCCCACAAGCATTTTTGGTGAGTTTTCTAGTGGGTTTACGCACAAGAAAACGCCCGTATGTGTAGATCTCCGATGGTGTGTTTTTTTTCTGCTTCATTCATTAATTTGAATGTGAAAATCAGCACTGATTCTGCCCCAAGATAGGACATGCTGCTTCTTTTTTACACAAGTGCTGCTTCCTATTGAAATGAATGGTAGGTTGTTTTGAGGCATTTTTGGCAGAAATGCTCCAAAATCAGCACCAAAAAACTGTGTGAACTGCCCCTTACATGTTGACACTAATAATACTTAGCATTGAGTGAGTATTTTTTGAATTCACAAAATAATGCATTTTTATTTTCCATACCTGGGAGTTTTACATTTAGGGTGTTATTATACTGAATTTGTATTGATTAGGTTTTATGACCTTTAGTATAATTATATGGAGTATCTCTGGTTTATGTTGATGGTGTTATATAACCCTACAAATGTGAATTGTAATTTTATTTGGCGATCTGTGGGTATTTTTAGCAATTGCAGGAAGAAGAGCCCTTTATTCAGCATCCGGTTAAATAGAGACCGTACATCTCCTATGGTCCACAGTCGTACCTCACTATAATTGGTTTATTTAGCAGCCGAGTGATGATAAGGAAATGCTCCTCAGACGGATTAATTCCTTCTACTCCTTTCATACTTACAGTCTGGTGTCTATATCAAGCAGCCATAATAAATTTGTAAGAATATGCCTGATAGACGAGAGAATTAATTTATTTAATCTGGAAAAAACCCTTACATGATAATAATATGCTGCACTGAGCAGTTGTCAGGTCGGAATGATTAAGTTATTTAAAGACTAATAATTACATTGTTAAGTTGCTCTCATCCTTATCTCACTAGACGCATTGCTCCTTATTATAAAAAGAACATTGCATATTTTAAATTATGTTAAAAGCTCCTGTATCGAAATAAAGACACACAGAAAGTGCTGCAGAAAGACACTGGAGGCATATATGGAAAGTGCCTAGGGGCACAAACATCAGTTGGGCTCCAAAGCAATGAATTTTCACTCACAGCTTTTTCCCCCAATTCCTTTTTGTAATATGGCATCATATAAACTGCCATTAAACAATCAACACCTATAGACACGGCTCAGAAAACTGTCCGTGGTGTGGATTCAAATCCTAGAAACGCCAAATGAGTAAACATCCACACAACAAATATGAAAAATGACAACACTTTATTAATAAAAGCAGCAGACAAAATAACACAAAATAATATAACATATAGAGGTGCCAGTATGGAGCAGAGGAATGAAGACACAAAAGGAGGGCGCCGTCGTGCAGGGAACACGGATCAAACAACGGATAGTACTGACCCAAATGGGATCGGTCAGGGCATACATCTACAAAACATTTCCCCAAAATGAAATAGATGATGTTAATATCTAAGGGGACAAAAACGTCCCTACAAGGTAAAGTATAAGGAACAATAGTTTCCAACAAAATGGGGAACAAAGAAAAAGGAGAGTTACCCAGACCTAAGAAAAACGCAAATGCAGTAGATGAGTGACCCAGCACGGCGGCGTCCTCGTCCCAACGCCGTTTCGCCCAAACAGGCTTCTTCCAGGGGAATAAGAGAGAAGATCCCTACCTCCCTTATAGACTGTTAAAAAAAGCTGAGCCAAATTAGCAATCATTGCTAGGAGAAAATTTAACCATCCCGTGTACACCAACATCCGGGTGGTAAGAAGGAGGAACCGGAAACACACAATCGCCAGAAGGAGGCTTGGATTTCAATGCGTCTCAATGTAAAAAATGGCCGTGCGCTCCAAACTGGAACGCACCACATCGGGCAGAGGAACTGCTTGCCAAAGGAGGATGGACGAGCGCTCCACAATGGAACGCATCGAACATCGTCAGATACATGTATATCAGATTTTACCCACTATATATACATAATAACCACCAAGGAAACAATCAGAAATTAGTTCAATGACATATGTCAAAAAGACTACCATCAGAAAAGGAGAAATAAATGTGATGCAGTGAACAACGTGAAAACCAGTGCACACCAGTGAATGAAACGTGCAAAAGTGAAAAAAACAGTATGTAAATGACATAGATTCATATCCAAATCGTATTGGCAAAGTCATCCAGTAAAAATATGCACCCACTACCTACCGGGTAAAATATATAATATACAATATAACCAAGTGCCAACATATCAATGTGAATAAATAATACCAGAAAATAAATTAAACATGCAAAGTGTATTAGTATTGTGACAAGAACTGTATATGATGGGCGAAAAACAGTAATAATCGCAATACACAACAGAAAACATTGTATGTGCAATAGTGACAAATACATAAACTAATATCCCCCACATAGATAATCGATAGAATACACACTACCTCATAAGTACATATATCAACAAACAATATGTTAATAAGAATAAAGTGATAACGGCATAAATATAGATATCAAAATTTATAATATCATCCAATATGCATCAGTGATATAGTAGATACGTAAATAAATAAATTCGTAAGTCCCATAAAAGTGAACCTAAAAGTTCGTGGTCCTCAAGTGTTGATACTGTTGTACCAGAAGGTAGATCAATCCCAAGTGTTCCAATAAAGGATATGTTGAATCCAGATACAATTCCGCCAAACATGTTCATCCGCCTGGAGAGTGGTGAAACCCTCGGCCAAAGACGGAACCCCAACTGAATGTGTGTGCAATTCAAATATTCTCACAAGCAACTAAAAAAGGACACAACAAAAGTATTAAATACAATAAACAACAGCTAAAAACAATAGAAAGGGTTAAAAGGATTCTAAAACAAAAAATTATAGACCACAAGCGGAAAACCTATCGCAAAAGAGGCTATCATAGAAAAGGTGAAAATGAAAGGTCCTCATTAAGGCCAAAGGGGAAGACACAATCAAGTGTATGGATCCACCTTACCTCCTTCTGGGCAAGCAGTTTCCGCCAGTTACCACCTCTCTGGGAAATAAAGATCCGGTCAATACCCCTGAAACGAAACAAGGAACCATCACAATTGTGATATTCTTTAAAATGTCTCGGGATGGATTTGAGTTTGGTAATGTCATCCTCATCTCTGGCCGCCTCAATCCCTAAAACATGTTCCCGTACTCTTCGTCTGAACTCTCTGGAGGTCATGCCGACGTAAATCATATTACAAGGGCACTGAGCCAGGTACACAACACCAGAAGTACCGCAAGATATATTGTGAGTGATTGTGAATACACGATTAGATCTCACAGGATTGGAGAACACAGACGTCCTATCCAGGTTTGGACAGGCAACACATTTGCCACATGGGGCCGAGCCCCACCTCGGCCCTTAGAACCAAAGATACCTGAACGTGTCTTACCTGGGTGATAACTTTTCACCAAGGTATCTTTGAGGTTTGTAGAGCGTCTGCTTGTCATCATTGGTGTAGGCGAGAGTACCTTCTCCAAGACTGGGTCCAGACGGAGTAGGTCCCAATGTTTAGAAAGGGCAAGGCGCATTTGATTCCATTGCGGATTATATGTGGATATGAAACGAATGCTATGTTGAGCCATATCGACCGCCTTTGGTCTATGGACGAGGAGGTCATCTCTATTCATCTTCTTGGCTCTTTCATATCCACTCGCAATACATTTCTTCGGGTAGCCACGCTGATGGAAACGATCCATTAAAATTTCCGATTGATGGTCAAACATCATATCAGTGGAGCAGATTCTTCGTAACCTTAGGAACTGACTATATGGGATACTGTGGACCAAATTCTTTGGATGACATGAGTCAGCACCTAAGAGGGTATTCGTGGATGTCTCCTTTCTAAATAAGTCCGTTTGAATCTTGCCACTCTCCTCCACCAGAATCCTAACATCCAAGAAATCCAGGTTGGATCGTCCAGTCCTGTAGGTCAATTTGATATTAAGATCATTAGAATTAAGATGATCCATAAATCGGTGGAAATCCACCTGTGGGCCCTGCCATACGATGAAAATGTCATCAATATAGCGGGCCCACAGCTGGACTCCACCAACCAACGGGGTCAAGTCAGATAGAAAAATAGACCTTTCCCACAGCCCCAGGAACAGATTAGCATAGGACGGCGCACAGGCCGCCCCCATGGCTGTCCCCTGGAGCTGCAGGAAAAAAGAATCACCAAAAAGAAAAAAGTTATGGGTCAATACGAACTCCAATAAACTCAAAATAAACTCACCCATTTCGTCATCAATATCCGACATCGTCAGAAAAAATCGCACCGCCTCAATGCCATCTCGATGCCGGATACTAGTATAAAGCGATTCCACGTCACATGTCGCTATAAACATGTCTGGTTCCAGATGTAGGCCATTAAGGCGACGTAGGAAATCGGTAGTATCCTTCAAAAAGGAAGGGAGCTGTTCAACCATTGGTTTTAAGATGAAGTCAATAAATTTACATGCCGGTTCACATAAGTTACGAACTCCTGAAACAATTGGACGTCCAGGTGGGCATGTGATGCTCTTGTGGACCTTAGGAAGTAGATAAAGTGATGCTACTCTCGGAAAAGTTGGTACCAAACAGTCAGCTTGTTGCTTCAGAATGGTCCCCCTTTCTCTTGCTGCTGAAACAATTTTCGTTAACTCAATTTTAAAATTGACACTAGGATTGTAGGTAAGTTTCTTGTAGCAGGAGGTGTCCCTTAACTGACGATAAGCCTCTGTCTCATATTGTTTAATAGGCCAGATGACTACATTGCCACCTTTGTCGGCCTGTTTAACAACTACATCTTTCATCTCTTTTAATTCCTTAATTGCCCGTCTCTGTAGGGATGTCAGATTTTGCTGCCCATTTGTTACTGAAATCCGCTGAAATTCCCTCGACACCAGCTGTACAAAAGCATGTAGGTTAGGATACAATGCCAAAACTGGAAATCGTGTCGATTTAGGCAATAATTGTGATGGAAATATATTTACCCCAGATGGTTGTCCAGTATCCTGTTCGTCTATTAATTCCATCAGCGTGGCTAAAGCTTCCTTCTCCTCAATGGTGTTAAATGACTCATGTACCGGACCTCTATAAAAAATTTTCTTAAAAGCCAATTTCCTGGCAAATAGATGTAAATCTTTCACAGCTGTAAAACAGTCAAAATGACCAGAAGGGGCAAAGTTAAGGCCGAACCTAAGAACTTCTAACTGGGAATCCGAAAGGACCCTATCAGAGAGGTTAATTACCTTAAGTGGGGCCTTATCCTGATGTCCATTGACCCGACGTTTCACATCCGGTCTATCCGATGGTCCCACTTTGCGCTTCACCCTTCTGGATACAGATCTCATCGAGTATGTGGAAGTGTTCGATTCACCACCTGTGGACACACTCGAGGACATCGAGTTAGATCTTGATCTCATATCCCGTTTCTGAGATCTCCATTTATAAATCCGTCCATTTTCCAAATCCAACAAGTCCCTCTGAAACTTCTTGTTCTTAAGGGACTTGATTTGTTTCTCCCAGATATCATAAGTATCCGTCATCTCCTTTTCCCAGTGTTCTCTAGCCTCCGTAGACATCAGAAGTATCAGCTGATCATAATAGGACTTAATTTCCTTCTCCAATTCACCCAATGTTTTCACATTTAGATCAATGATTAATTGGATCAATGTGCTGGAGCATCGATTACAGGCATCCTCCCAGCCCCTCAAAAAGGGTTCATCCTGACTGCCATACGATGGAAAAATTTGAACCCTTAAGCCCCGAGGAATCAAATCCCGTTTTAAATAGTTTTCTAGAGATACCTTATTCCACCAAGTGCGCATCTGTCGATGGTACAATTTTTTCAGGTTATTCTTTAAGTCTCGCATCCGCTTGTGGTCCAAGTCCTCACCCACTGCTCCACCGCCCTCACCAAACAGATTATTGGCCTGTGATTGCCACATGGCCGAACGAACATGAAAATCCATCCCGGACACGGGGGATAAGGGGGCCTCTGAAAAAAATCAGAAAACACAAATAATCAACACCTATAGACACGGCTCAGAAAACTGTCCGTGGTGTGGATTCAAATCCTAGAAACGCCAAATGAGTAAACATCCACACAACAAATATGAAAAATGACAACACTTTATTAATAAAAGCAGCAGACAAAATAACACAAAATAATATAACATATAGAGGTGCCAGTATGGAGCAGAGGAATGAAGACACAAAAGGAGGGCGCCGTCGTGCAGGGAACACGGATCAAACAACGGATAGTACTGACCCAAATGGGATCGGTCAGGGCATACATCTACAAAACATTTCCCCAAAATGAAATAGATGATGTAAATATCTAAGGGGACAAAAACGTCCCTACAGGTAAAGTATAAGGAACAATAGTTTCCAACAAATGGGGAACAAAGAAAAAGGAGAGTTACCCAGACCTAAGAAAAACGCAAAATGCAGTAGATGAGTGACCCAGCACGGCGGCGTCCTCGTCCCAACGCCGTTTCGCCCAAACAGGCTTTCTTCCAGGGGAATAAGAGAGAAGATCCCTACCTCCCTTATAAACTGTTAAAAAAAGCTGAGCCAAATTAGCAATCATTGCTAGGAGAAAATTTAACCATCCCGTGTACACCAACATCCGGGTGGTAAGAAGGAGGAACCGGAAACACACAATCGCCAGAAGGAGGCTTGGATTTCAATGCGTCTCAATGTAAAAAATGGCCGTGCGCTCCAAACTGGAACGCACCACATCGGGCAGAGGAACTGCTTGCCAAAGGAGGATGGACGAGCGCTCCACAATGGAACGCATCGAACATCGTCAGATACATGTATATCAGCAGGGGCGGACACAGACAGCAGAGGGCCCTTGTGCAAGGAATGTGTTTGGGCCCCCCCCCGCCGTTCCCAAACCAAATTCTCAACCTAACCTATGGTGTCCTAACATTACATACAGCAATACAAAACATACAGGGTAAGGCTACTTTCACACCTGCAGCACTACGCTCCGGCCACCTGATTTGGCAGAGAATGCAAGAAATTGGCCGGACACAGACTCAGTCATGCAGAGGTTTGTGTCCTGCTGATTCTCTGCATTTTTGCCAGATTGTGGCCGGATCTCTGCCTGACCCCATTATAGTTAATGGGGCCGGCGGGCATTCTGTCTGCATCCAGCAGTGCCAGAGCCGGTGAATTCCAGAAGGCTGTTCTCTGCTGGACCAGCCTGTCAGAATCACCACTCAGATGTGAAAGTAGCCTAATACAGGTCCACATACCTCCTACATCCAGTGACGTCTTCTTAGATGTAGATGTTCTCTTTCCTCATCTTTTCCTTTCAGACCAGACTGCCATGATGATTTCTTCCAGCCATCTCTTCTCTCTGTGGAGTTTGACAAATAGACATCTTAGATTCCTACTTTTCTATCATTCTTCCACCTTCTTGAACTCCTCATCCTGCCACTCCCCAATACTGTGCCCGCTGTGCTCCCCAAAACTATACTGCAGAAACAGTCCCCCTCAAATACTACCGCCTTCAGTAATTAAAATAACTGCACCCAGGAAAGTGTCCCTGACACTAATTATAACCAAAATGTTCCCCAAAAATAACTGTGCTAAGCTGATAGTAATAGTCCCCAACAATAGAAATAATTAGTGCCCCCGGCCAGCCAATGTCCCCATAGTGCCCTCATAATGTGCCAATGCCCCCTACTATGTACCCAAAAAACCCTCTTAGTGCCCCTATACAATGACCCCAATAGTGCTCCTCTCCCCCCCTTCTCCATAGTGCCCCCATGTCTGCCAGAATATAAGATAGGGCCCCCATAGTGATCCTCGCCCTCCATAGTGCCAGTATATATATAGGGCCCCCCATAGTCGTCCTCCTCCTCCAGAGTGCCCCCCATAATGCTCCCCCTCCATAGTGGCCCCCCATAGTGCTCCTCCTCCATAGTGGCCCCCCATAGTGCTCCTCCTCCATAGTGGCCCCCCATAGTGCTCCTCCTCCATAGTGGCCCCCCCATAGTGCTCCTCCTCCATAGTAGCCCCCCATAATGCTCCTCCTCCATAGTGGCCCCCCATAGTGCTCCCTCCTCCATAGTGGCCCCCCTAGTGCTCCCCCTCCATAGTGGCCCCCAATAGTGCTCCTCCCCCATAGTGCTCCCCTCCATAGTGGCCCCCCATAGTGCTCCCCCTCCATAGTGGGCCCCCCTAGTGTCCCCTCCATAGTGGCCCCCCATAGTGCTCCTCCTCCATAGTAGCCCCCATAGTGTTCCTTCTCCATAGTGGCCCCCCATAGTGCTCCCCCCTCCATAGTGGCCCCCATAGTGCTCCCCTCCATAGTGCTCCCCTCCATAGTGGCCCCCCATAGTGCTCCCCTCCATAGTGCTCCTCCTCCATAGTGCTCCTCCTCCATAGTGGCCCCCCATAGTGCTCCTCCTCCATAGTAGCCCCCATAGTGTTCCTTCTCCATAGTGGCCCCCCATAGTGGCTCCCCCTCCATAGTGGCCCCCCATAGTGCTTCCCCCTCCATAGTGGCCCCCCATAGTGGCTCCCCCTCCATAGTGGCCCCCCATAGTGCTCCTCCTCCATAGTAGCCCCCATAGTGTTCCTTCTCCATAGTGGCCCCCCATAGTGCTCCTCCTCCATAGTGGCCCCCCATAGTGGCTCCTCCTCCATAGTAGCCCCCATAGTTTTCCTTCTCCATAGTGGCCCCCCATAGTGCTCCTCCTCCATAGTGGCCCCCCATAGTGCTCCTCCTCCATAGTGGCCCCCATAGTGTTCCTTCTCCATTGTGCTCCCCCTCCAAAGTGGCCCCCATAGTGCCTCTCCTCCATAGTGCTCCTCCCCCATAGTGCCCCCACTGAGTGCCAACTTAAATAAAAAAAAATTAACAGTTATACTTACCTCCTTGCCTCTGTCAGCGACGCGATGCAGGCCTCTTCCGGCCTGTGTCCCGCGCTGTACGGCTCAGGCGGCGCGATGACGTCATCGCGCCGCCTGTGCCGGCCTCTGATAGGCTACAGGCCTAGTGCCCTGCAGCCTATCAGAGGAACGGGGAAGGGACACGCCTCTCCCTCCCTTGCCCCGCATTATCCATCTGTATCGCCGTCCTAAGGACGGCGATACAGATGAATATAGAGATGAGCGCTTCCAAAATGGAAGCGCTCACATCTCTACCTGCCGCCGGGAAGAAAGGGCCCCCCTCCGGTCCCGGGCCCCGGTGCAGCCGAACCGGCTGCACCGCGGTATGTCCGCCCCTGTATATCAGATTTTACCCACTATATATACATAATAACCACCAAGGAAACAATCAGAAATTAGTTCAATGACATATGTCAAAAGGACTACCATCAGAAAAGGAGAAATAAATGTGATGCAGTGAACAACGTGAAAACCAGTGCACACCAGTGAATGAAACGTGCAAAAGTGAAAAAAACAGTATGTAAATGACATAGATTCATATCCAAATCGTATTGGCAAAGTCATCCAGTAAAAATATGCACCCACTACCTACCGGGTAAAATATATAATATACAATATAACCAAGTGCCAACATATCAATGTGAATAAATAATACCAGAAAATAAATTAAACATGCAAAGTGTATTAGTATTGTGACAAGAACTGTATATGATGGGCGAAAAACAGTAATAATCGCAATACACAACAGAAAACATTGTATGTGCAATAGTGACAAATACATAAACTAATATCCCCCACATAGATAATCGATAGAATACACACTACCTCATAAGTACATATATCAACAAACAATATGTTAATAAGAATAAAGTGATAACGGCATAAATATAGATATCAAAATTTATAATATCATCCAATATGCATCAGTGATATAGTAGATACGTAAATAAATAAATTCGTAAGTCCCATAAAAGTGAACCTAAAAGTTCGTGGTCCTCAAGTGTTGATACTGTTGTACCAGAAGGTAGATCAATCCCAAGTGTTCCAATAAAGGATATGTTGAATCCAGATACAATTCCGCCAAACATGTTCATTCCGCCTGGAGAGTGGTGAAACCCTCGGCCAAAGACGGAACCCCAACTGAATGTGTGTGCAATTCAAATATTCTCACAAGCAACTAAAAAAGGACACAACAAAAGTATTAAATACAATAAACAACAGCTAAAAACAATAGAAAGGGTTAAAAGGATTCTAAAACAAAAAATTATAGACCACAAGCGGAAAACCTATCGCAAAAGAGGCTATCATAGAAAAGGTGAAAATGAAAGGTCCTCATTAAGGCCAAAGGGGAAGACACAATCAAGTGTATGGATCCACCTTACCTCCTTCTGGGCAAGCTGTTTCCGCCAGTTACCACCTCTCTGGGAAATAAAGATCCGGTCAATACCCCTGAAACGAAACAAGGAACCATCACAATTGTGATATTCTTTAAAATGTCTCGGGATCAGTGGCGTAGCTACCGGGGGGGCAGGGGGGGCGACGGCTCCGGGCCCAGTGACTCAGGGGGGGCCCCAGCAAGGATGACCTTGCCTTCTATCAGGCGAATACAAGTGAGCGCTTCCATTAAAGAAGCGCTCACTTGTATTTAGGGACCCCCATCAGACCTCAGATCAGCCCACCCAGCCACATAGGATTAAAATAAAAAACTTTACTTACCTGTTCTGCGCTGCGGCTGCCCTCCGGTCCGCGCTCTGCTCTCTTCCCTGGCGGCGCGCACTATGACCTGACGCTGCACGCAGCGTCAGGTCATAGTGTGCGCGGGCCAGGGAAGAGAGCGGAGCGCGGACCGGAGGGCAGCCGCAGCGCAGAACAGGTAAGTAAAGTTTTTTATTTTAATCCTATGTGGCTGGGTGGGCTGATCTGAGGTCTGATAGGGGCACAGTAGGCTGATATGAGGTCTGATGGGGGCACAGTCTGCTGATATGAGGTCTGATGGGGGCACAGTCTGCTGATCTGAGGTCTGATGGGGGCACAATACGCTGATCTGAGGTCTGATAGGGGCACAGTAGGCTGATATGAGGTCTGATGGGGGCACAGTCTGCTGATATGAGGTCTGATGGGGGCACAATATGCTGATCTGAGGTCTGATGGGGGCACAATATGCTGATCTGAGGTCTGATAGGGGCACAGTAGGCTGATATGAGGTCTGATGGGGGCACAGTCTGCTGATATGAGGTCTGATGGGGGCACAGTCTGCTGATCTGAGGTCTGATGGGGGCACAATACGCTGATCTGAGGTCTGATAGGGGCACAGTAGGCTGATATGAGGTCTGATGGGGGCACAGTCTGCTGATATGAGGTCTGATGGGGGCACAATATGCTGATCTGAGGTCTGATAGAGGCACAGTAGGCTGATATGAGGTCTGATGGGGGCACAGTCTGCTGATATGAGGTCTGATGGGGGCACAGTCTGCTGATATGAGGTCTGATGGGGGCACAGTCTGCTGATATGAGGTCTGATGGGGGCACAGTCTGCTGATCTGAGGTCTGATGGGGGCACAATACGCTGATCTGAGGTCTGATAGGGGCACAGTAGGCTGATATGAGGTCTGATGGGGGCACAGTCTGCTGATATGAGGTCTGATGGGGGCACAATACGCTGATCTGAGGTCTGATGGGAGCACATTAAGCTGATCTGAGGTCTGATAGGGGCACAGTAGGCTGATATGAGGTCTGATGGGGGCACAGTCTGCTGATATGAGGTCTGATGGGGGCACAATATGCTGATCTGAGGTCTGATAGAGGCACAGTAGGCTGATATGAGGTCTGATGGGGGCACAGTCTGCTGATATGAGGTCTGATGGGGGCACAGTCTGCTGATCTGAGGTCTGATGGGGGCACAATACGCTGATCTGAGGTCTGATAGGGGTACAGTAGGCTGATCTGAGGTCTGATGGGAGCACATTAAGCTGATCTGAGGTCTGATGGGGGCACAATACGCTGATGTGAGGTCTGATGGGGGGCACAATACGCTGATCTGAGGTCTGATGGGGGCACAATACGCTGATCTGAGGTCTGGTGGGGGGCACAATACGCTGATCTGAGGTCTGATGGGGGCACAGTAGGCTGATGTGAGGTCTGATGGGGGCACATTCTGCTGATATGAGGTCTGATGGGGGCACAGTACGCTGATCTGAGGTCTGATTGGGCACAATACGCTGATCTGAGGTCTGATGTGGCACAATACGCTGATCTGAGGTCTGGTGGGGGGCACAATACGCTGATCTGAGGTCTGATGGGGGCACAGTAGGCTGATGTGAGGTCTGATGGGGGCACATTCTGCTGATCTGAGGTCTGATGGGGGCACAGTACGCTGATCTGAGGTCTGATTGGGCACAATACGCTGATCTGAGGTCTGATGGGGCACAATACGCTGATCTGAGGTCTGATGGGGGCACAGTACGCTGATCTGAGGTCTGATGGGGGCACAGTACGCTGATCTGAGGTCTGATGGGGCACAATACGCTGATCTGAGGTCTGATGGGGGCACATTCTGCTGATCTGAGGTCTGATGGGGGCACAATATGCTGATCTGAGGTCTGATGTGGCACAATACGCTGATCTGAGGTCTGATGGGGGCACATTCTGTTGATCGGAGGTCTGATGGGGGCACAATACGCTGATCTGAGGTCTGATGGGGGCACAGTAGGCTGATGTGAGGACTAATGGGGGCACATTCTGCTGATCTGAGGTCTGATGGGGTACAATACGCTGATCTGAGGTCTGATGGGGCACAATACGCTGATGTGGTCTGATGGGGGCACAGTAGGCTGATGTGAGGTCTGATGGGGCACAATACGCTGATCTGAGGTCTGATGGGGGCACAGTAGGCTGATGTGAGGTCTGATGGGGGCATATTCTGCTGATCTGAGGTCTGATGGGGCACAATACGCTGATCTGAGGTCTGGTGGGGGGCACATTCTGATGATCTGAGGTCTGATGGGGGCAGGGGACTGTTAGTTTAGTGATGTAAAAACTGTGGACAGGTTTCCTTTAACATAGGAGTCCTCTTGTTTTTTACTCCTATTAATCCTATATTTCACTGCATTATATGGTAGAGTATTTAGAGTAGGGTATGTAGAAAGTCTATTGTACTGTACTTAGCAGCATAGATGATCTAGCAGTTTATATAGTAATCTTTCTAATACAATATTATAACCACAACTAGTAGTATGTGCCTGTGAAGTTGGAAACGTGCGTTTGGGAAGCCAAGTGGGGGGCCCACTCAAGTATGTTTCGCCCCCCTGTGCTGAACCTCTAGCTACGCCTCTGCTCGGGATGGATTTGAGTTTGGTAATGTCATCCTCATCTCTGGCCGCCTCAATCCCTAAAACATGTTCCCGTACTCTTCGTCTGAACTCTCTGGAGGTCATGCCGACGTAAATCATATTACAAGGGCACTGAGCCAGGTACACAACACCAGAAGTACCGCAAGATATATTGTGAGTGATTGTGAATACACGATTAGATCTCACAGGATTGGAGAACACAGACGTCCTATCCAGGTTTGGACAGGCAACACATTTGCCACATGGGGCCGAGCCCCACCTCGGGCCCTTAGAACCAAAGATACCTGAACGTGTCTTACCTGGGTGATAACTTTTCACCAAGGTATCTTTGAGGTTTGTAGAGCGTCTGCTTGTCATCATTGGTGTAGGCGAGAGTACCTTCTCCAAGACTGGGTCCAGACGGAGTAGGTCCCAATGTTTAGAAAGGGCAAGGCGCATTTGATTCCATTGCGGATTATATGTGGATATGAAACGAATGCTATGTTGAGCCATATCGACCGCCTTTGGTCTATGGACGAGGAGGTCATCTCTATTCATCTTCTTGGCTCTTTCATATCCACTCGCAATACATTTCTTCGGGTAGCCACGCTGATGGAAACGATCCATTAAAATTTCCGATTGATGGTCAAACATCATATCAGTGGAGCAGATTCTTCGTAACCTTAGGAACTGACTATATGGGATACTGTGGACCAAATTCTTTGGATGACATGAGTCAGCACCTAAGAGGGCATTCGTGGATGTCTCCTTTCTAAATAAGTCCGTTTGAATCTTGCCACTCTCCTCCACCAGAATCCTAACATCCAAGAAATCCAGGTTGGATCGTCCAGTCCTGTAGGTCAATTTGATATTAAGATCATCTACTGCATTTGCGTTTTTCTTAGGTCTGGGTAACTCTCCTTTTTCTTTGTTCCCCATTTTGTTGGAAACTATTGTTCCTTATACTTTACCTTGTAGGGACGTTTTTGTCCCCTTAGATATTTACATCATCTATTTCATTTTGGGGAAATGTTTTGTAGATGTATGCCCTGACCGATCCCATTTGGGTCAGTACTATCCGTTGTTTGATCCGTGTTCCCTGCACGACGGCGCCCTCCTTTTGTGTCTTCATTCCTCTGCTCCATACTGGCACCTCTATATGTTATATTATTTTGTGTTATTTTGTCTGCTGCTTTTATTAATAAAGTGTTGTCATTTTTCATATTTGTTGTGTGGATGTTTACTCATTTGGCGTTTCTGCCATTAAACAATAAAAGAAAAAAAGCTCTCAAGTCTATGACAGCGGAAGGGGGCAGGGGTTAAAATTTAAAAAAGTAAAAAAGTTGAACAACCCCTTTAATGCTTCTTTTATAATGGCTTATTTTTTACGCTAACTGTTTTCGTAAATGTTGTTCTTTTTCTTTTTTTATACCTTCCTATGCATAGCAATATTTACTGATCACACATTAGAACAGAGAAAAATAATATTTACTGTATTATACTTAAAGGGGTTCTCCAGAAATAATTTAACATGGCTGGCAGCAACCTGTATTAGAATGTGAGAATTGCTGGTTTTCACGACTGACTAGGGGAGTGAGGGGGTGAGGCTTCACTACACACTACACTGTTCTACAATAGAAGTAAAGATTATATCCTGCCTACAATATACCATCATGGCTGAGCAGCCTTACAGGAACTCTCAACAATATGTAGAATAGGCAAGTGCCAGAGCGTAATGTGCAGTGAGGACCTGCCCCCTCAGTCCTCTAGGCAGCTCTGTAAGTGGAAGCAACCAGTCCTGCTCACATTCTAGGACAAGTTGCTTTTAGCTATTTTAAATCATTCCTGGAGAACCCTTTTAAGTAGAATTCCTTATTCTGAGGTCACTCAAAAGTGGGGAAAATTGGCTTCTACCTCACAGGGTTTTTTTGCCTTCCTCTGGATCCACTTGTAGGATAACAGGCCGAACTGGATGGACAGATGTCTTTTTTTCGGCCTTATAAACTATATTACTATGTTACTGGAGAACACAGTTTCCAAAGCTATGAAAAATGAAAGGTGGAATCTGGTTGCTATGGGCAACTAAGCCAGTTCTACTTTACACCAGTTTGATCAATCTCCCCCATAGAGTAATAAAAAGAAATGCTCCATAATGGTCATTTAACGTGAATACAATTAAAGGGATTGTGTCATCTCATACATTGGGGGCATACATGATGCACATCTTGTAAGAAAAAGGAAGAGGTCTTAGCTGGGGGATTAGTATTTTTTCAATCTTACTATGCAACTTTATATAACTGTTCTTCATGTCTAAAACTGGCATTTACTGTTTCCTCTAAATATTAGAAAAGAGCATATCATAGAGATTCTCTAGGGCAGGGGTCTCCAACCTCCCCAGTTGTTTCAAAGCTACAGCTGGAAATCCACAGGTTGAACATCTCTACTCTAGGGTGAACCAGAATTGCAACCTCCTGCTGCACCTGGAATCACAAATTCCTTCTGCTGACACTGGCCACATCTGAAGAAAACAATCTGCAGGCCATTTGGTGCTGGATATGCAGTTGACCTTATGCGGTTGTATAAGAGGATAACGTATTGCTGCGCTGCACAGTCGTTTCATTCTCAGGTCGCAGGATATCATCTTTTACTGCTCAGTAAAGTCTGGGTCTTTTCCTCTTAAGAATAACCTAATTTGCAATATCTTTTCGTATAGGCCCTTTTACACGAGCCGATTATCGTTCAAATAATCGTTCAAACGTTCGGATTTGCACGATTATTGATGTGTATAAACACGGGTAACGATTTAACGACGAACGAGATTTCGTTCGCTTCTCGTTGATCGCATCTTTTGTCCTGCCAATAAATTAATCGTTCATCGTTTGAAAATCTTCCAGTTTAAACGAAAATCGTTTAGTCGTTGGCAGATCGTAATGGTAATGCTTATGGCAAGGAGCAAGGAACGATCGTAATAACGATTATAAAACGACCGAAAGTACGAAGATTGTGAACGACTTCTCTTTCAGTGTAAACGGTATTTACATTGCATCGTTCGATCGTTCATCTACGATCGCTAATACGATTTATCTTTCCGTGTAAAAGGACCTTAAGTCCCTATGGCTTGATCAACTTTACAGATGACTTTAAGCACTGGTGGTACTGATAGCATGATGTCAACGCATGGCTACTTACTCATAAGTATGCTTTCAGCAAACGGTTCTTCTGTAGACTTGAAACCATAAAAAATATCTTTACAAAATTGTAATAATAGTATTATGCACACTACTTATACAATGCAAGGAAACATTCCTAGAATATTGGTTGTAGGAGATTATTTTGACAATTTAACTAATCATGTCCATGTCTGCTACCGCAAGTCATAATTACAGCCTTTAGCTAAAGGCAAAGGGCAGTAATGGGGGTCAAGATATATTAAAGTGTGCGACTCTTCCGGTAATATTCTAACTCAAGACAAAAGCAAGACAAAACTGTAGGAAGGTGGGAAAGCTAATTTTTAGGGTTTGCTTAAGGCTATACTTTTGTATACTTTTAAGAAATAAGTTGCTCTTCAGGAACCAACTACTTTATGCAGAATCCTTGCAATAAACGTTACAATACCTAAGGTTTAGTTGTGGGTGATGCCGGAATTCAGTTCCATAGGAAAATAGAAGTGGACAATACAAAATGACAAATACTAATCTTCTGGAATGTGCACTTCATACTATAAATTGAGGTGCATATGAAAAATGTAACATTATCTGGTTTGCAATTACATCCAAGACCTAACGACAATACTTCATAAATGTATAGCTACAGATAGCCAAAGCATCGGGAAGAAATTCTGTGTGAAACATGCAATTCTGTAAGAAATAAAGATCTGCCCCCTTCCAGATGTTCTCCATTATTGTCTATTTGTCGTTCGTGAATAAATAACTGATCCCTTTAATACTCTGTTAACCAATTCACTTAGTTCAATAGAGAATTAGATATGGATGATTGTACATAGGTTTGGTTTGATTGCAGCCAGGCGGTCTGTTGTCATCATCCGCTATAATTAGCATTGAGCTAATCGAAGTATACGAAGTGGACTTCAATCTGAATTTCAGGGAAAATTTGATTCAACGCGCAGCCGAATTTCCTTGTGATTCATGGTAATTAATTAATTTTGCCTGACATGGAGGTATACAAAAATCATACTCACGTCATCCAATAGAGCGTGAAGAGGCCGCTGCAGCCATCTTTATTGAAGATCCTGCATGAAATCTCGTGCGTGGTGACGTATAATGTCACCACACTGGCCAGCGGGATCTTCAATCAAGATGGCCGCGGCGGCCTCTTCGCGCTCAAATAGATAAGGTGAGTATTATTTTTTATTTTTTACCGACTGACCCCTGAAAGCCCTGATTTTTTTTAAGCTCAGATGCTGTGATCAGGGATAAACGTGACATCTGAGGGGTCTATTGATAGGGAGCGGCGCAAACACCGTTCCCCTTTATTGCGCCCGCTACTTACAAAGAAATGCGCTTTGTGACAAAGTAATTCTTTGTGAAATTCAACGAAGAAGCCAAATCAAGCTGATCTCTAGCAATAATTAACCAAGCACATGGACAAATAGGCTTGGCTTGGTGACGGCCATACAGATGCTGGACCCTGTGATGTCATTCCAAGCTCTTTCAACTTGGAGCCATAGTTTAGTCAAAGTGGTTGGCTGCTGTGCATGGAAGATCCACCACCCCATCCATTCCTGGACATTTTCAATAGGAAAGAGATCTGGCAATTGAGGTGGCCAGGGGAGCTGCAAGATACCCTGAAGATCGTGTTGTGTAGCACATCCAGTGTATGGGCGGGCGTTATCTTGTTGGAACACAAAGTCTCCTAACTGAGTCAAATAGGGCAGTAGAACTGGCTCAATGATGTCCAGAAAAGACTGAAGGCTAATCAATATTCTCTCTGTGAATACCAGATGGGAATGGCCATGATAGCTAAGGGTACTACCCCCCATGGTGTTTGTTCTTTGTGTCTCTGCACTATGCATGATGGCAGTAGGCTATCTCCAGCTCTCCTGCAAACTCTGATCTCATTAGTACAAGGCAGAACCTGCTTTCATCACTGAACCTCACCCAAAAAGTAAAATTTTTGGACAGTGTATGATAGCTGGAGGTAACAAAGCCTGTTTTAAAAAAAAACTGTCCAAAATTATCCTTTATATTATTAGAAGATCCTGCAAATATCACCAGGATTCCCTGGCAACTTTTTAATATCTACGGATAGATCATATACATTTTTCCACAGGATATGCTGTTATTGTCTGATAGGTATAAGTCTATGATGGGTAGAGGACTTGTTCTGCTAATTTCCCATACACTTAAAGGAGTTGTCCCATCTGGACATTTATGACATGTTAGTAGGATATACAACAAATGTCTGATAGGTGGTGGTACCACCTCTGGGACCTTCTCCTATGTCAAGAATGGGACCCCCCATAAATGGAGAGCATGCTGTGCATGTGTGGCTTTCTCTATTTGCTGCTATGGTTCTTCTGAAAATAGCCAAGTCCTGACGAAGTTGCAGAGCAGTGAAAAGAAAGGTGGCCCCACATGTGCAGTGTCCTCTCCATTCACTGATATGGGATTTATGAAAATAGGTGAGCTTGCTCGCTTTACTAATTTTAGAACATGCTGCACATATGAATATTTTCTCCATTCACGGTGGTCCTATTCTTGAGATAGGACCTGTCCCAGAGCTGGAAACTACACCTATTGAACATATATGGCATATCCTATAGATGTATCATAAATGTCCAGAAGGGACAACCCCATTAAATGAAATGAGACACACATGCCGAGCCAATTCTTTATTTTGCCTGTAATTTAGTGCAACTACTGACAACCACCTTGCCTATGTATGAACCTCAAATTTATGGCATGTTCTAGATCAGGGATGCTCAACCTGCGGCCCTCCAGAGTGATAATCATATACATTTTTGTATAATTATTTGATCTTGAGAAATGATTGTCTTATGTAATAGCTTTCAGTGATCAAATGACAAGTGATGCATTGTTCATTTTCCATGGATTGGACAAATCTGCCTGACTATATGTTTATTGTTAGTCACTGTCATGTCCCCTCACCTAATCAGAAATCTGGCAATTGTTATTAGGGTAAATAAACAGCAAAAAATATTTAGTGCATAAAGCTTCATGTAGCGTTAAATTAATTTCCCAAAATTAAATTTTGGTCCAATTCGTTCAAATTGGCCATCAGATTCGATCTGGTTTGAATAAATTTGGTCTGAAACAAAAATGTTCTGATTGCCATAAAAGGCCTTGAATAACACAATGTGGTCTCCTACAGTAGACCTGTATCTAGGCCCCTCCCAGATCTTTAACACCAAGATTGCATTAGTAATATCAAAGTGACATATACAGTACAGACCAAATGTTTGGACACACCTTCTCATTCAAAGAGTTTTCTGTATTTCCATGAAAACAACAAGTGCTAAGCATCTCTGGGAACTCCTTCTATACTGTTGGAATACCATTTCAGGTGACTACCTCTTGAAGCTCATGAATGCCAAGAGTGTGCAAAGCAGTAATCAAAGCAAAAGGTGGCTACTTTGAAGAACCTAGAATATAAGACATATTTTCAGTTGTTTCACACTTTTTTGTTAAGTATATAATTCCACATGTGTTAATTCATAGTTTTGATGCCTTCAGTGTGAATCTACAATTTTCATAGTCATGAAAATACAGAAAACTCTTCAAATAAGAAGGTGTGTCCAAACTTTTGGTCTGTACTGTATGTCTATGGGTAAACGCTTGGTAGCGGGTGGTAACAAACAGCCTGCACTGACAGATTTTTTTTCAATTAAAAGAAAAAAAAATCCCTCTCTAGTGACAGATGCCTCCTTCTTTGTCTTCTGAGCTGCAAAATTGTGACCGCCATTTTTGTGCCGTTCATGCATTTGAAGTTTGTGGATCTGAAGTTTTTTGGGGAAATTAGAAACTAATTTGATTCATTTATAATCGATTTACTCATCTCCAGCTTTGTGTAATTGAAGTCTTTAGAAGGCAAATGACTCTCAAAATTGTCTCTTGCAACTTGTTAATGAAAACATATCTGCCCGTCTAATAGATCCAAGAACTCCTTTGACAATAGCAACTCAATGTCAAAAAACATGAAATGACAGAGCTGATTTATATGTGAGAAGAAATGATTTATAGGTGTGTAAATTCAGCACCAGTAAAACCTGTCTCAATAAAAAAAAAAAAATAGATTTGTTTATAAAAGAGCACATTTTGTGGATGCTCCACAGATAAGAGTGTCATATACAAGGTGTTTGTCCTAAGCTATGTTGATAAAGAAGTTTCACCGGTGGTTACAAAAATAGAATGTTGATTAGGTAAAAAAAAAAAGTCTTTGTAACCAGACCTCATACAAGGTCACTTCAATTAGAAGAGATTACAGAGGAATGAGGCGATTGTCTCTATTCATTTGAAGTGTTATTGCCCTGTTAGATTATGTTGCTGTTAAGGGCAAACCCCAGATAAACTGCACAAAGTTCAGAGACAAAGCCCCTCTTGGATATTGTGTTACATACCAAAACATGAAAGTGTTGGCATTATCCAAAAGAGGACATTGTAGTCATTTCAGACCTGGTCAAATATAGTTGGTTGAAGGTCATCCATAAAGTCCACTTAAAGGGAAAGTGTCATCAGAAAATGACCTGCTGTTAAAATCACTTTTTTACGTTTAACATATTTTTAAAGAATTTTTGATGATGTTGTTTTTAATTTTCCATGTCACTTTTTATATTTAAACTAAAACTAAACATCCAGCAGTTTTTGCACTGGCCACTATGTCTAATAATTGCCACCACTTATTGGTTTGCACAGATCACTTTACTGCAGTTAACTCATTCTAATCCTGCCTGTAATGATATCACCTCTGTGTATAGATAATACAGGATCCACCATTCACAATAGGTGATTATCACATCTTATCTATTCCTTCCTTGTATAATGACCTAGAATGCCTAGAAAACCTTTCCATGTAAGGCTAGTTTCACACTAGCAGCAGCACGGATCCGGCGGGTGAAGGTGTGCTCCGGCCCATTCACTGTAATGGGGGCGGGTCGCAGCACGTTAACCCCTGCTGAGAGGCAGCCGGAACGACCCTACACGTGCACCTGCGGCAGCACAGATCCGGTGGGACCCTTCACCCGCCAGATCAGTGCTGCTGCTAGTGCGAAAGTACCCTAAGTCAATAGCAGTGGCGTACCGCCCATAGAGGCAGACCACGCCACTGCTATGGGGCCCGCAGCACAGGGGGGTCCGGAGCGCACGGGAGGCCCCGCCCCCTACTCTGCATCATTAAGATGTGTCCTGTCCCTGCGCTCCGGGCTTCTCCTGGCCCCCTCACCTCTGCTCACCGCCGCAACCCGGACGTTCCTGTGCGCTCCCACTTGCCCCGCCTCCTCCCTCATGCCGCCGGCTGCTACTGGACTCTTTTGCAGCGCGGCGAAAGAGGAGAAAGAAGACCAAGGCCCAGCCCCCTCCAGAGTGGCGTCAGGACAATGGACAAGTAAATGTAAGTTTTTATGTGTTATGTGTATGTATGTGTGTGTATGTATGTATGTATGTGTGTGTGTGTGTGTGTGTGTGTGTGTGTGTGTGTATGTATGTGTATGCATGTGTGGGTATATGCATATACTGTGCCAGACAATATACATTATACCTCTACTGTGTATATACTGTATATTGTACAGCGTGGCGCAGGGGTTATATTGTCCGGCATGGTGTAACCGCCATGCATTTGTTGTACAGTATATATTGTAATCCCTGTACCATGCTATACAATGTACAGTATAATCCATACACCATACTGTATAATATACAGTATAATCCATACACCATACTGTATAATATACAGTATAATCCGTACACCATGCTGTATAATATACAGTATAATCCGTACACCATACTGTATAATATACAGTATAATCCATACACCATACTGTATAATATACAGTATAATCCGTACACCATGCTGTATAATATACAGTATAATCCATACACCATACTGTATAATATACAGTATAATCCGTACTCCATGCTGTATAATATACAGTATAATCCGTACACCATGCTGTATAATATACAGTATAATCCCTACACCATGCTGTATAATATACAGTATAATCCCTACACCATGCTGTATAATATACAGTATAATCCGTACACCATGCTGTATAATATACAGTATAATCCCTACACCATGCTGTATAGTATACAGTATAATCCCTACACCATGCAGTATAATATACAGTATAATCCGTACTCCATGCTGTATAATATACAGTATAATCCGTACACCATGCTGTATAATATACAGTATAATCCGTACACCATGCTGTATAATATACAGTATAATCCGTACACCATGCTGTATAATATACAGTATAATCCGTACACCATGCTGTATAATATACAGTATAATCCCTGCACCATGCTGTATAATATACAGTATAATCCGTACTCCATGCTGTATAATATACAGTATAATCCGTACACCATGCTGTATAGTATACAGTATAATCCCTGCACCATGCTGTATAATATACAGTATAATCCCTACACCATGCTGTATAATATACAGTATAATCCCTACACCATGCTGTATAATATACAGTATAATCCCTACACCATGCTGTATAATATACAGTATAATCCCTACACCATGCAGTATAATATACAGTATAATCCGTACACCATGCTGTATAATATACAGTATAATCCGTACACCATGCTGTATAATATACAGTATAATCCGTACACCATGCTGTATAATATACAGTGTAATCCGTACACCATGCTGTATAATATACAGTATAATCCCTACTCCATGCTGTATAATATACAGTATAATCCGTACACCATGCTGTATACTATACAGTATAATCCGTACACCATGCTGTATAATATACAGTATAATCCGTACACCATGCTGTATAGTATACAGTATAATCCGTACACCATGCTGTATAATATACAGTATAATCCGTACACCATGCTGTATACTATACAGTATAATCCGTACACCATGCTGTATAATATACAGTATAATCCGTACACCATGCTGTATAATATACAGTATAATCCCTACACCATGCTGTATAATATACAGTATAATCCCTACACCATGCTGTATAATATACAGTATAATCCCTACACCATGCTGTATAATATACAGTATAATCCCTACACCATTCTGTATAATATACAGTATAATCCATCCTTGTGGCTGCCCCCATTCAGTATAGCGTCTCCTTAATTTAAAAAATAAATAAATAAATCAGTAGCTTATGTATACATTTCTTTATTGGCAAATGGGGGTGTGGCATGGGAGGAGCCAGGGCAGCATGTGGGGTGGGCCGGGGTAGTGGGCGGGGTTAGGGGCCCCATTCAGATTCTTGCTATGGGGCCCAATGATTTCTATGTACGCCCCTGGTCAATAGGGTCCCCTCCTGTCTATTATGTCTATGGACCATGGGGATGCCGTAAAGCAATTTTTTAAAACTTTGTAAATACTGTTAAGAATAGCTCAGGAAAGATGCACTCACCATAATGAAGTTCAGGAAATAAAATAAAAATTCTACAATCAGAAAATAAAAACACATCAGAAAAAAGATATGTGCTGCTATCTGATTTTAACTGGCAGGTAAAACTTTTGGTGACACATTTTCTTTAACACCAGAATTAAGAAAGTAAGACTGTGAAGGAAGTTATTTTATTGTATGGAAAAGCCACAAATTATGAGCTGGCATTTTAAAAAAATATAAATTAGAAACCAAACAAAATTCCTAAAGAGGGTGTCCAAATGAATAAAAAAAATGGCAGGGACACTAAAATAGTGTAATAATAAAGTACACGTACCACCCCAAACACCCTCCATCCTAGACTGCCACTCTGCCCTCCCTACCAGGCCTTGTTTTCCTGACTACAGTGGTCACACACTGCACGTGAGTAATGCAGCAAATCACTGGCCTCAGTAGTCTCATGCTGTGTATTAGTGAGGCCAGTGATTGGCTGCAGCAGACACATTTCTATGAGCATATCTTCGCTGCATGTCATGTACGCAGCTGTGGGAAGGATAGGAGCAGTGTTTCTGGAAAGTAGAGAAGGGAAAGTATTATTCTAATAGTGTTCCTTCCGTTAAAAAAAGGAAAAAACTCAGACAACCCCTTTAATAATCCGGTTTCCTTGGTTTAGATACAGGAAATTTTACTTTTCATTCCTGCAAAATATAGGTTTTATATACCCTGATTATTTCCTGTCACATATTTTTCACAACTAACACTGCCCCAATAAATACCCCCATCACACTTCTGATTTTCTATGTTTGTTATAAAAGCTGGATGCGTTGGTTTTATGTAGAATGGCTGCTATGCATATCAGTTTCTTTTTTTCTACTAAACTAGCAGCTTTTCACACTTATTTAGAAACTAATTTTCTTAAAGGTCCTTTACACTGCCTAAACATCAGGCAGATCATTGGTAATGATTACAGATGAACGAAGTCTTGAAAAATTTAATTTGGTTTATAGCAACTTTTGTTTCTGTGCATCTGCCCCCCCCCCATTTAAATTCTAAGCCGATTGCTAAAGACAAAACTGTTACCCTTAATAAATGCAATTATTTGGGCATGTTCGTTTTTTCCACCTGTAAACATCTTACATTGTAATTAATGGTGATTTACAACTAATAAATATAACATGCAAGTAATTGTATACTAAATTTGTTTTCTAGCTCAGAAAAGAGTACTCTGTGGTATGCAGTGAGAAAATCTAACATTTTCTTAGATCTCGATTGAAAAAAGAAAGTCCATAATTTCTCCTTTAGTGAGACACATTTACCTCAGTATGAATGGCAGCTACTTTAATTTAGTTTATTATTTTTTTTATTACTGTTTGGTACTTTATTATAGTTTATAATTAGAGATGAGCGAGCATGCTCGTCCGAGCTTGGTGCTCGTTCGAGTATTAGGGTACTCGTAAGTGCTCGCTGCTCGGAAGAGTATATCGCCATGCTCGAGGAAATGGCATCTCCCGCATTTTGAATTTTTGGCGCCTATAAACTCAGCCAATCACAAGCCAGGAGACGTGGCCAGCATCACGTGGGGCCCTTACATGTCGATAGCAGGGGTTGGCTGACCTGATCAGGTGACCCTGGAATATACTAGTGACTGCCCGCGGTGCTCGGCTCAGATGCTGTCTGGATGTCGTTAGGGACAGAGCTGCTGCGTTTCAGGGAGAGTGTTAGGGCCTGGATTTAGTTCTCTGTTAGGCAGGAGTGATCTCAAAAGAACCCAACAGCCCTTCTAAGGGCTACAAGACATTTTTTTTTGTCTCCTGGCTGGGCTGGCTGTCACTAGTAGTGCAGCTATCGCCATATATAACACTTTTTTTTTTATTGTTTTATCTCAGTGATACAAATCCATTTCATACAGCAGTGTGGAACCATTCTGTGTGTCACAGTTCAGCTGTCCACTCACCACAAACCACAATCCGTATTTTCTGCCCAGGTGACCCATACTGTACGTCACGTAATCAAATACGGTCTTTTGCTTTCACAGCTACATTAGAAAAATCTCTGTGCGACATTTGTCTGGGTTGCAGTCAAAATAGCCACAGTCAGCAGGGGCTGAGTTTGCTCACTGATAGTTTCTGCACGTCACGTTAAAAAAAATATATATATAAAAAAAAATATAAAAAAAATTATAAAAAAATAGTTTTTTTGTTGTTTTATCTCAGTGATAGAAATCCATTTCATACAGCTGTGCGGAACCATTCTGTGTGTCACAGTTCAGCTGTCCAGTCACCACAAAGCACAATCCGTATTTTCTGTCCAGGTGACACATTCTGTACGTCACGTCATTAAAAAAGGTCTTTTGCTCTCACTGATACAGCTACATTACAAAAATCTCTGTGCAACATTTGCCTGGGTTGCAATTAAGCAGACCAAGTCTGCCTAATCTAATAGTTTCAGTGTAATTGCTCCATACTGCACAGTACGTAATAACATACGTAATTTAGCTCTAACGTATCCACCTATATACAAAGCACAATCTGTATTTTCTGTCCAGGTGACACATTCTGTACGTCACGTCATTAAAAAAGGTCTTTTGCTCTCTCTCTGTGCGACATTTGTCTGGGTTGCAGTCAAAATAGCCACAGTCAGCAGGGGCTGAGTTTTCTCTCTGATATATTCTGCACGTCACGTTAAAAAAACACAAAACAAAAAATAGTTTTTTTGTTGTTTTATCTCAGTAATACAAATCCATTTCATACAGCTGTGTGGAACCATTCTGTGTGTCACAGTTCAGCTGTCCAGTCACCACAAACCACAATCCGTATTTTCTGTCCAGGTGACCCATACTGTACGTCACGTAATTAAAAAAGGTCTTTTGCTCTCACTTATACAGCTACATTAGAAAAATCTGAGTGCGACATTTGTCTGGGTTGCACTTAAGCAGACCAAGTCTGCCTAATCTAATAGTTTCAGTGTAATTGCTCCATACAGCACAGTACGTAATAACATACGTAATTTTACTCTAACTTATCCACCTATATACAAAGCACAATCCGTATTTTCTGTCCAGGTGACCCATTCTGTACGTCAGGTAATTAAAAAAAGGTCTTTTGCTCTCACTGATACAGCTACATTACAAAATTCTCTGTGCGACATTTGTCTGGGTTGCACTTAAGCAGACCAAGTCTGCCTAATCTAATAGTTTAAGTGTAATTGCTCTATACTGCACGGTACGTAATAACATACGTAATTTTGCTCTAACTTATCAACCTATATACAAAGCACAATCCGTATTTTCTGTCCAGGTGACCCATTCTGTACGTCACGTAATTAAAAAAAGTCTTTTGCTCTCACTAAAACAGCTACATTACAAAAATCTCTGTGCGATATTTTTCTGGGTTGCACTTAAGCAGACCAAGTCTGCCTAATCTAATAGTTTCAGTGTAATTGCTCCATACTGCACAGTACGTAATAACATACGTAATTTTGCTCTAACTTATCCACCTATATACAAAGCACAATCCGTATTTTCTGTCCAGGTGACCCATTCTGTACGTCATGTAATTAAAAAAGGTCTTTTGCTCTCACTGATACAGCTACATTACAAAAATCTCTGTGCGACATTTGTCTGGGTTGCACTTAAGCAGACCAAGTCTGCCTAATCTAATAGTTTCAGTGTAATTGCTCCATACTGCACGGTACGTAATAACATACGTAATTTTGCTCTAACTTATCCACCTATATATTAACTTGTTCAGATTGAACAAGTTTGTGGGTTTCAGTACAGCAGACCCGTTTTTTATTTTTTTATATATAATACACTTATATACAGAAAATGTTGAACCCCAGGGCTAAGGGTCGAGGACGAGGGCGTGGGTGTGAGCATTCAATTACTGCAGGGGGCAGAGGCCGTGGTCCTGGGCAGGGTGAGACAGTACCTGCTGATGAGGGAGCAGGGGAACACCGCAGAGCTACACTCCCTAGCTTCATGTCTCAACTTACAGGGACACGTGGTAGAGGACTGTTGAAACCACAACAGTGTGAAGAGGTGATGTCGTGGATTGCGGACAATGCTTCAAGTAATTTGTCCACCAGTCAGTCTTCCACGCAGTCCACCCACGTTACCCAAGGGAGCACTCCTCTGGCTCCTCCACCTCAACCTCCTTCCCCCCAGTCTGCCCCCTCCCAGGAAAATTTGGAATGCGATCCGGCATACTCTGAGGAACTGTTTTCTGGACCATTCCCAGAGTCACAAACCACTTCTCAGGTTGCTGCTGACCTCTTTCCCGATGCCCAAGTTTTCCAACTGTCGCAGTCTGTGGGTGATGATGATGACATTGTTGACTTAGAGGTGTCGGACGATAAGGAGACATGGTTGTCAGACAGTGGAGAAGTTGTTGTCAGGGCAAGAAGTCCAAGGGGGGATCAGACTGAGGAATCGGAGGATCACGAGGTGACTGACCCAAGCTGGGTTGATATGCCGAGTGAAGACAGTGCTTCTGAGGCGGAGGCAAGTGCTGCACCAGAACAGGTTGGAAGAGGCAGTGGTGTGGCCAGAGGGAGAAGCAGGGCCAGAGCTGGTGCATCAGCAGCAACTGTTTCACGTAAGTCTGGAGGTTCTTTAAAGAAATTGAGGATGACCGACGGACTGTGGTGTGCAACCTGTGCCACACCAGGATCAGCAGGGGTGCCACCACTACTAGTCTAACCACCACCAGCATGCGCAGGCATATGAGTGCTAAACACCCCACTCAATGGAACCAAGGCCGTTCACCTCCTGCGGGTCACACCACTGCTTCTTCCCCGGTGTCACTCGCTGCCTCTGCTAGTCAACCCCCTGCCCAGGACCCCGGCACGAGCACCTCCCGCTGGAAAACCACACCTTCGCCTCCACGATCCTCCACAGCGTCCACCAATGTGTCCCAGCGCAGAGTTCAGCTGTCTTTACAGCAGACGCTGGAGCGCAAGAGGAAATACAGTTCAACCCACCCACATGCCCAAGCCCTCAACGTCCACATCTCCAAATTGCTGAGCCTGGAGATGCTGCCCTATAGGCTGGTAGAGACCGAGGCCTTTCGCAATCTCATGGCGGTGGCTGCCCCTCGGTATTCGGGCCCCAGCCGCCACTATTTTTCCCGATGTCACAGCACGTGTCCAGCACGTGTCACAGAACCTCATCCGTGCCCTCACCAACGCTGTTTCTGAGAAGGTCCACCTAAGCACGGACACGTGGACAAGTGCTGCCGGGCAGGGACACTATATCTCACTGACGGCACATTGGGTTAACTTGGTGAAGGCTGGGACCGAGTCTGACCTTGGGGTCGCTCATGTACTGCCCACACCAAGGATTACAGGGCCTACCTCGGTCACGGTCTCTCAGACGTACTATGCCTCCACCTCCTCCTCCGAATTACCATCTGTGGGCACGGCGCCTTCAGTTGGTAGCTCTAGGCGCAGCAGCAGTGCCGTGGGTAAGCGTCAGCAGGCGGTGCTCAAACTGCTGAGCTTAGGTAACAAAAGGCACACCGCCCAAGAGCTGTTACAGGGCATCACGGTGCAGACCGATCTGTGGCTGGCACCGCTGAACCTCAAGCCAGGCATGGTTGTGTGTGACAACGGGCGTAACCTGGTGGCGGCTCTGCAACTCGGCAGACTGACACATGTGCCATGCCTGGCCCACGTGTTCAATCTCATAGTTCAGTGGTTCCTCAAGACATACCCCAATCTGTCTGATTTGCTCACCAAGGTGCGCCGCATCTGTGCGCATTTCCGCAAGTCGACCACAGATGCTACCACTCTCAGGGCAGCGCAGCGCCGCCTACAACTGCCCGCTCACTGACTGTTGTGCGATGTGCCCACAAGATGGAATTCGACATTAAACATGTTATCCAGCGTTTACCAGCAGCGCAGAGGGTTGTAGACTGCCAGATGTCAACTTCTACCAGAACTGGTAGTCAGGTCACTCAGATTCCTCAAGTCTACAATGAGGAGTGGACGTGGATGTCTGATATCTGCCAGGTGTTGACCAACTTTGAGGAGTCAACACAGATGGTCAGCGGCGATGCCGCCATTATCAGCCTCACCATCCCGCTGCTTTGCCTGTAGAAAAACTCACTGCTCAGCATGAAGTCGGAAGCTTTGCGCTTGTCACAAGAGACGGTGGAGGAAGATACATCGCTTGATAGCCAGAGCACCCTCCGGTCTGTTTCTCAGCGCGTATCGGAGGAGGGGGATGAGGATGAGGAGGAAGAGGAGGAGAATGTCGGCGAGACAGAAGAGGGTACCAATGCTCAGTCCTTCTTAACTCTTGAGCGTGTATGGGCTGAAGAGGAGGAGGAGGAAATGGAGAGTCAGGCCTTTGAGGAGAGGGAATTCTTGCGTGTTGGGACTCTGGCGCACATGGCAGACTTCATGTTAGGCTGCCTATCCCGTGACCCTCGCGTTAGAAGCATTTTTTCAAACACCGATTACTGGGTGTTCACTCTCCTGGACCCACGGTACAAGCAGAATCTTTCCACTCTCATCCCTGTAGAGGAAAGGAGTATGAGAGTGAATCAATATCAACAGCCCCTGGTGCACAAGCTGAAACAATCCTTCCCATCTGGCGCCGCTAGCGGTAGAGGGCGTGGTTCTTTGGGCCAAGTAGCAGGGGAGAGGAGGCGAGCAGGCAGCTTGTCCAGCACTGGCAGGGGAACGCTCTCCAAGGCCTTTGCCAGTTTTATGTCACCCCAGCAAGACACTGTCACCTGTCCCCAGTCTAGGCAGAGTAGGGGGGAGCTTTACAGAAAGATGGTGAGGGAGTACCTAGCTGATCATACCAACGTCCGGACCAATCACTCTGCTCCATACAACTACTGGGTTTCAAAGCTGGACACGTGGCCTGAACTGGCGCTGTACGCCTTGGAGATGCTGGCGTGCCCTGCCGCTAGCGTGTTGTCAGAGCGGGTATTCAGTGCAGCTGGTGGCGTCATCACCGATAAGCGTACACGCCTGTCAACTGACAGCGCTGACAGGCTGACGCTTATTAAAATGAACAAAGCCTGGATTTCAACGGAATTCAAATCTCCTCCGGGGGAAAGCAGCTAAAGATTAACATTACTTATGTATCCAATTCCTCTTCTCTACTCCTACTACTCCTCCTTGTCGTCTTTGCCTAACGCTGACCCAAAAAACGCAAGTTTTTTAGAGGTCCAACTGGCACTCTTTTACCACAATTTTTCCGGAGGGCCCCCAAACAATTTTTCTGGAGGTCCACCTACAGGCCCTCTCTCCAAACAATTTTTCCGGAGGGCCCCCTACAGGCCCTCTCTCCAAACAATTTTTCCGGAGGTCCACCTACAGGCCCTCTCTCTAAACAATTTTTCCGGAGGTGCACCTACAGGCCCTCTCTCTAAACAATTTTTCCGCAGTGTCAACTACAGACAGTGTAAGACAATGTTTCAGGAGCATCAAACATACAGTCCAAAACAATTTTTCAGGAGGCGCAAGTACCTACATTTAAAAATTTTTTTTTTTTTTGCTGAGGGTCGACTTTATGTACTCCGAAAAGAAGAAAATTTTTGGAGGCTCAACAAAAGCCATTTCACTGCATTCTCAGTCGGACAAAGTCATTGGTGGTGTAACCGACATGCTGTGTCAGGCTAAATTTTTGGGTGCTTCACCAGCTACCGCATATTAACTCAGTCACTCTGTTGTCACCGCCGCCATACAGGGCCACGAAAAATGTTTATGTGGTTCGCCTGCTCCCGCAGTGTCACTCGGTCACTGTGTTGTCACCGCCATGCTGCGTCAGGCTAAATTTTTGGGTGGCTCACCTGCTACCTCATCTAACTTGGTTACTTGTTTGTGTCAGGCTTATGCTTGCATCGTGCATCGTGTGTCTGGGGATAGGAGAGCAGTGCCAGCATGGGCATGGGTGATGGACCTTCGTTGCACCTAGTTGGGTGCTTCCCTAACATGTGATGGGCATGTGCCTCGCCTTTCTTGGTCTGGGTGAGCACAATTGCCATGAGGGTAACCACCAGGCTGTTGCAGGAGAATTTGGGGTAATGGTGGGATTAGGCAGCCTCAGAGGCATCCATGCATGCTGCCCCTGCTGTTTCCTGTCCATTTCCGTGGTGTTTCCATCATTTTCTGAGGTTTCCAGGTTTTCACCTAGCCTTGCCTAGGCAGAGCCTTGGTCCCCTGCAAAAAATGCTCGAGTCTCCCATTGACTTCAATGGTGTTCGTTACTCGAAACAAGCACCCAAGCATCCGGAAAAGTTAGTGCTCACTCATCTCTATTTATAATCTATTCATTGAGCGATTGCATTTCTTAAGTAGCACATTATCGGCAGCACATCATCCTGTGTAAACAAGGCCCGCATACAGAAGAGATTATTCCGGCATGTTAATGCAGCTATCACTTCTGTTCATAGTCAGGCAATTATCGGGAACAAAGGATTCATTCTCAATAATTCCATGTGCATTTGCCCATATAAAATACCTTTACCCTTATTATGGTGTTGGATTTTGCCCCCCTGTAACAGAAAAGGGCAATGTTTGTTTCCTCCTCCATGCCTTTTACCCTTCACCTTACCGCCGACTTCCTTGTTTGTTAGCAGTGTAGTTGCTCTAAAGGAGAAAATCCTTTAGAACACTCCAGGGCTTGCCCTCTTGGCTGCAAAGGCAAGGCAAAATCTATAATGGTCTTCCTTTATTGTGTGTACACTCTTATTATATTCAGCAGACCCTCAGATGACACGTTTCATCTACAGGATCTAATTTTATCTTGCACCTCCTTTTGGGTGATTGACACTCTGCTGGTCCTATGGCTAATTTCTGCATGGAGAACCTCAGCATGCTATGACTCACTGGAGCAAATGATCATTCATAGCAGAGCTAATGATGATGGATTGTTATCCTGGTGAGGTGGTCAGTGGAAAAGAACTGGTAAAAATAATGCTAATTGAGCAGACATTAGTGGTGCCAGAGATGGACCACAGGGCAGCAGATAACTTATGAAATAGAAATATGAAATTTTTTTTCCTCAGTGGCATAACTATATTTCTTAGGACCCCATAGAAAAATAAGATGAGGCTCCTATCACCTAGTGCAGGGACAGCCAACCTGAGGCTCTCCAGCTGTTATAAAACTACAATTCCTACCATGCCCTGCTGTAGGCTGATAGCCGTAGGCAGTCTGGGCATGCTGGGAGTTGTATTTTTGCAACAGCTTGAAAGTCGCAGGTTAGCCATCCCTGACCTAGTGTATAAAAATTAGAACAGCAGCATAAGTAGAAATTATTATAGGTGTGTAATTGTATAATAGCATAATATATCAGAAAACCCACATTACAGAAAAAAAAGAGAACACCATATTGTTATTTCCCACAAAAGGGTACAATGTCTTGCATCTGACTGGGCCCCCCTCAAATGATGGGCCTCATAGCAAGTGATATGGCTATAGCACTCATGGTTATAACTAGCAGATCAGTGATCAGTGATCCAAGATCCCCTGGACTACTGGTCAGCCAAACTCTCTGATGAGCACTTTTCTTCACCAGCCTACCAGCAGCAGTAGGACATGGAGCAAAACCTGAACCAGGAGGTGATGGCATACTTGGATTGCACCCTGTCACCCCAGATCCAAGATCCCCTGGACTACTGGGCAGCCAAACTTGAATTGTGGCCACAACTGGCAGAGTTTGTCCTGGGCAAGCGTTCCTGCCCTGCCTGTAGTGAGGCATCAGAGCGGGTGCTTAGTGTGGCGGGTAGCATGGTTACTCCAAAGAGAACTCCCCTTTCAACACAAAATGTTGAGAGACCAACCTTTTTAAAGATGAATCAGGCCTGGATCAACCAGGATTTCCAGACACCAGATCTGCTACAACAGACTAGATCATTCTGGCAGTAATGATCTGACTGTAGTGTGCTGCCACACCAGAACATTGTGACAAATGGCCCATTACTTCTGCATACATGCTTATACCTCTATTCTGATGTTGTCACCCGCCTCATGCCACACGCCTGCTGCCTCTACTGCCATATGTCCCTACTGTTATCTGCCACCATCTTGTTCTGTTACTGCCACTGCTGTTGCCCTCCCCCTTCCCTACTCTTTTCCAGGGCCACTAATGTGACTCTTCATGCTGTTGCCACCCTTACCACTCTGTCATGGTACCACAATTGTGACTCTTGATGCTGTTGCCTGCTTCACCACTCTGTTACGGGGCCACTAGCAGGTCCAAAACACAGAAGACATGCAAATATTTCCATCACATGTTATCTCTGTTTTGCACCCACTCTTTTTTTTCCTTTCTAATATTAATCAAATGCTAAAATGCGTGTACCCACTGAAGTCAATGAGTCTGCAAGAGTCTTGTGCATGAGGCCTAAGTGATATTTGCTTATTCTCCAATAGCAGCCATTGCACAGGTACAACTGGTGTATGTGCAATGGCTGCAGCATTGCATATGAATAACGCGAGATGAAAGAGTTAAGGATTTCACTGTTTCATGGTAAAAACAAGCTTATTGGGTCAGTATTTCACCCCATTGCTGTTCATTCCCCTAAAATAAAAAGAAATATTATGTATAGATGTGGTGAGATGAATGGAGTAAATTCTAGCTGTATCCTTAAGAAAATACACATTCAAAATGTTCTAGCAAGACATCATTTAGAAACACTACTTGCACAATGTCTATTACAACAAATAACCTTTTTTATTGAATTTCCTGCCAGTGTCGGCCGCAGCGATTGGAGGTTGCATTCATTTTAA